>BPTQ01000005.1:159166360-159624241 GCA_019973895.1 Chrysanthemum seticuspe | reverse complement strand
GTGATTCAAGGGATTTGGAGATTGAAAGAGAGAGATCTTAAGGTAGAATAAGCGGTGGAACACAATACCAATCTAGTATAGAACGTGTAGAAACCTAAATATCACCAAAAATCCACCAAAAACTCAAACTTTTTCAAATCACCAAAAACGTAGTAAACCAACTAGAGATCACAATTTCAAACTTAAAACAAAAACAACCCAACCAAGATGATTCAAGCTTACCAAATGAAAACCTAAACACTTATGATGATTCAAAACACAAAAGTACCAACAAAATTCAAACTTTAACACTAGAGATCAACCAAATGATGCAAAAACCACTAAACTTTTTCAAACTCAAAAACCACCTAAAAACCACTATAAATCCAAAGATGTGCAAGATATGATCTAACCATAACACAAGGTGGCGAATAAGATGGAATTCTAGAGAGAGAAAGTTAGAGGTTTAGGGAACTTAGTGAGAGAAAGTGAAAGATATTATTATGAGCTCCAACTCTCTACCTTGGAAGGTAGAGAGTATTTATAGTCTTACATAACTCGCCACACTTTGGGCTGTGGATCAGGCATACAGTGGGTAAAGACCCGTCCGTCCTCCACGGTGTTACTTAACTAAATTACTACTTAACTTAAAAGAACTACGACTACGAGCTTTCTAACGATTACATATACTTGAGGTGACCGACTCTTTAATACCGGGAATTTCTAATTCCTAACATCTGCTATACCTGATGGTCACCTACTCAAGTTTCATGATGCTAAGGATGCTAAATAGTTATGGGATGCTCTCAAGACAAGGTTTGGAGGTAATGATGCTTCCAAGAAGATGCACAGAAATCTGCTGAAGCAACAGTTTGAAACTTTCACTGTTGGTGAAAGAGAAGGTCTTGATGCTGCCTATGATAGATTCCAAAATCTTCTCAGTATGCTAGAGTTATACAAGGCAGAGGTATCTTTTGAAGATGCCAATCTGAAGTTCTTAAGGAGTTTGCCATCTACATGGCATGTGATTGCTACTATGATCAGAGGACAACCTGGATTGGATGTTATGGACTTTGATGATTTCTACAACCATTTGAAGGTGTATGAGCATGAGATGAAAGGCCAAACAAGTTCAAAGTCTCATAGTATAGCATTTGTATCGTCTGAAAAGAGAGGCAGTACTTCCACTAAAACTACTGCTTATCCTACTCAAAATATTGTTGCTCAAAGTATTGTTAGTTATCCTGCTCATTCTATCACCACCATGACCAACCCTACATCATCACCAACAAACACTATCCACTCTGATGAAGTCGTATGCTCATTCTTTGCTCATCAAGCCACTCTACCTGTTACTTATGAAGAGGATTTGTCACAAATTGAAGAGGATGCTCTTGAAGAAATTGATATAAGGTGGCAAGTTGCTATGATCACTGCAAGGATCAAGAAGTTCATGAAGAAAACAGGAAGAGGCATTGACTTCAAACCAAAACAGGGTATCACTTTTGACAAGTACAAGATTGAATGCTTTAACTGTCAAAAGACTGGACACTTTGCAAAGGAATGCAAGTTTGCTAAATATCAGGCAAACAGGATGACTGAGAAACCTAAGCTTGAACTAAAGGAAATTCCTATTACTGAAACAAAAGCTTTGGTTGCTCAAGAGAATCTATCAGAGGTTGACTGGAGTGCTGAGTTTGATGATGAACCAGTAACCTATTGTATGGTAGCAGTGGAAGAATCAGTGGAAGAGTTTGATTGGAGCACAGCTTTTGATGAGGAACCTGGACATGCTGCTTTGGAATCCAGAGATGGTCTAGGAAGCTTTGATTGGAGCATGGAGAGTGAATATGAACCTGTTCTACTTGCTATGGTAGCCACTTCACCAAGTTCCCCTATCTCTGAGGTATGCTCTAAGTTTCATAATTTTTATCAAAAAGTGCTTAATGATTATGTTACTGAAAGAGATAACTATAGTAGGGCTAGGTCAGAGGTAGCTGGTTACCAAATCACTTTAGAGTCTATGGAAGCCAAAATAATAACACATGAAAATAATGAAATGGCTTGGGCAGAAAGTATGAACAACAGGATTATCAGTTAAAATTAAGTGAATGGAAGTTAGGATGTAAGATTTCTAAGATTGAAAAGCTGACTAAGGAGAGAGATGAATTGCTTGAAAAGTTTGCTGCTTGGGTACAATCTGGTCTTTCTCATGTTAGTTATGTTGAAAAACAGAGAAGAGCCTACATTAGAACTGGACTAGGATTTGGTATGGACTTTAGTAGCATACAGGAAAACCCACCTAGTGATGAGAACCAACTTGATTGTGAGGATGTAACAACTAGTGATGATAAACTCATTAATTATGTAGATAACACATCTAGTGATGAGGAATCAGTTAGTCAAACACCTCCAGAATTTAAGAAAGACAATGGTTATTGATTCGCTTCCAAACTGTCAAGTTTATTACACAAGTCAACCACTTGTGAATGGTCAACCGTAATAAAATTCAAACAGTCTAAAACCAATGCAATTAAATCCAAAGGAGTATAGTGTTTCCCCAGGTCGTTAAGTCCCACGGAGGATTAATGGTGTTTTAAAAACGTTCAGACGTAGAATGATCACTAAGGATAATGACCTGTAAAGATTTTGGGTGATAACTACACTACTGATTGATTGGAATTGTATTTGGATATAGAACTATAAAGCACAACAATCAGATTAAACAAACGTGAACACGTATGTTTATTTAATTCTACGTAAACGTACAAAATAAAACGTAAATTTAAAAGAATAAAACACCTATGGATATGAAAATGATATTTTTACAATCCTAATAATAACAGAAAATTATTAGAAAATTAAAATTATTTTTATGACTATTTATTTAATTATTATTAATTAAAAACTATTTTTAACTATTTAATAATACCCTAAAATATAAGAAAATATGAAATAAAGCTAGAAAATTGAAATTATGACTTAGAAAAAGTTAAAAATATTATAAAACTTATTTTAAAATTGAAAATATATTTTTTACACTTTTTATCTATTTATTATTAATTAATTACTATTTATTAATTATTTAAAATACACTTAAATACAAGAAAATATAAGATTAACCTGGAAAAATGAAATTTTAACTTAGAAAAATCTAAAATATTAGAAAACTAATTTTAAAAATGAAAAGATATTTTTTATGTTTTTTATTTATTTATTATTAATTATTTAATACTTTTTAACTATTTTAAATTCTAATAAATACTAAACAAGCTAAGAAAATTCTGAAATTTTTTCTATAAATATCCTATGGTGATAGAAAGCTAATAAAATTATAAAAACAGAAAGTGCTTAATAATAAGCTGAAAAAGGAAATTTAAAAGCTAATTTCTATTAAATAAACGCTATCACTATTTTTAAAATGATGTTTTTGTGATTTTTCTTTTTCAAAACTATTTAACTACTGATTATAAGTAACTTTAATAAAGACAAAAATTTTAAAACTTAAAAATAAGCAGTTAATGAGCTTATTTTCTCAACAGTTAAGCTTTTGGCTTATTTTGATGTTTTTAAGCTCAAACAAGCTTCACAGTTGGAACCAAAGGTGAAATAAGATACAAATAAGCTAAAGGAACTTAAATGAAGCTAAAAGGCACAAAGAATCATACTGATAAGCTTAAAATAAGCAAATAAGCACTATGACTAAATCTATAAAACAAACAGGCCTGCAATGATCTTTAAGGCCAAAATTAGCTAAGGGCAAAAGCTCCAAAGTCAAAAGCAATCTTGGGTGTAATAAGCTGGCTTATTGGGGTTTCCAAAAAGCCAAGATTCTTACACTGGGGTTCACTAATGAGCTTGTGGCAAGCTTGTGAAAAAGCTTGTAAATCACTGAGTACTTAGTGTACACAGAAACGGGACAAACAATAAGCTATAAGCAGCCCTACCAAATAAGCTAGAAAATGTAAAAATAAGCTTGGAACTTTAAGACTACTAGGTTAGCTTTCCAAAAAGCTAAGGTACACAAGCTGGAACTCACTAATGAGCTTTTGACAAGCTTATGAAGTAAGCTAGCTCAACTGTGCACAGGGGAATTTTTTAGAAAAGGGCTTAAAATAAGCTAAGAAATAAGCAGTTTTACTAACTAACTAAAAATTATAAAAATTACTATGATTAAGATGAGCAGTTGAATATTAATATCCTAAAAGCTCAAATCTTGAAACTTAATATTAAATCCTATATAAAATTATCTAGTTTATTCAAAAACGACTAAACTGAAAATTTTGACTTTTTAAATTACACTATCAAGTTGACTAATATGAACTTTGGATTGATTCTACTAACTGATTTTGTTGTAATAAGCTAAGATAAGATGAAATTAAGCTATGTGACCAAGTTATAAGCTACTATGATGAATTTTGTTTCCTAAATCCTAACAGTTAACAAACTAGGTGAGATTAAAAGAGATTTTGACTTTTTTAACAAGTGAGCACTGATTTTTCTTGTATATCTGAGCTATATTGACCTAATGTAACATATATCAACCAAGAATAATCACATGAACAACCTCTAACACAGTTTAACCAAGCAAATCCAAACAACCCTTTATAGGACTGTTATGAAGCTTTAAGTACTAAAACAGCTTTTCAATCAAAGAAAGCTATTGATTAACTTTTAATAACTATATTTAGACAGAATTAAGCTAAAATTAACACACTTTAAACACTTAAACTAGAAAATGCAAATTTTGAGAAAATTGCTTACAAATTGGAATTCAAGTGGAAACTGAGAACCAAGAACTGAGAACCCTTCCTATAGCTTCCCAAGAAGCACTAAACCAAGGGCAATCCAAAATCAACCCTGCTCCAGATTCTTGATCATCTTCTCCATTGAATTTTAATTTTGAACTAATTTTTTTTTGTATTTTTGGTAATTTTGCTTTTTATGTCTATAACTGATTTTAAGGTCTCTAATAGCTTACATAAGCTATATAAGGAGCTTACATTAGCTTATGAGTCCAAGACAACAACTAAAAACAACATTCGAATATATTGAGATTTTAAGCTTGAAAATGCATAAACTTGAAAATGAAACTGAAATTTGAAATTTATGACTGAAAAAGATTCAAAATACACTGAGATTACTTAAAAAAGTACTTGAAAGCTTTAAATTACACTGGAAATGTAAAATTACACTATTCGACATACATTAATTAAAAATAAAACTAGATCTCTTACTCCTCTGCTTCTCCTTCTTTCTTTATAGACTTTAGAGACTCCCCACATGCTTCTGATCATTTCCCACTTGCAATCTTGGCCATTGATTTCTCTGAATTCATCCTAGCCTTTAAAACTGATTTTGGCGCCAAAAGTCTTGATAGTGGATTAGAGCAGGTTTAGAGCAATTAAAGACTTTTGGTTGCTTGTGGAGGTGTAAGGGGACAAGTTGGGAAGTAGATATGGAGCTAGGGGTGATTTGGCAACAAAACCAGGCAAGGTGGAGTGTAGATTGGTGGGGAAGCATTAAATGCTTATGGGCTGGTATAGGAGGAGGGGGGATGAGCTGGAGAGAGTAGGTAGTGAGGTGGAAAGGTGGTGAGGTGGTGGTAAAACCACTGGTTTTGGAATTGTAGGCGTGGGTGAGGAAGAAGCACAGTGAAAATGGTTTTGGCGGGGTTGACTGGGTTTGACTGGTGGATATTAATAACGGGGGGGGGGGGGGGGGGGGGGGTTCAAAATGGAATATTGGCAGGGGTCAAGTGAGATTTTGAACTAGCTCAAGGTTGAAGGGTCAAGGTTCAAGTCACTTGGGTTGGGCTTGTGTTGGGCCAGCTGGATTGGGTTGATAATAACAAAGGGTCCGGTTTGGTTTTGTAGTTAATACACAAGGACCAAAGTTGTAATTTTTGCAAACTTGAGGGACTGAACCTGCCACTTTTCCAAAGTTAACACAAGGACCAAACTTGCCAATCTTTAATAGTAGAAGGACCACATTTGATTATTTCCACTTTTAAATATCCGAGGACTATATTTGACATTTTTCAAAGTTGAGGGACCAAAGTTGTAAATTGTGATTTTAACTTCAAAGGACTATTTTTGACAACTCATGAATCCCTAGGGACTTTAAATAACATTTTTCTTTATTTTTATTTACCAGGGACTATATTTGACAACTCATGAAACTTGGGGGACTAAAACTGCCAATTATGCAAACTTGATACGTTTTTCATCTGATTTTGGTATTTTTGCATTTGAAACACATAAAACACTTATTTGTGATATTTTTATCATTTTGATGCATTTCTGAGTGTTTTCAGATGTTTTTGCAGTCTAAAAGGTACACAAATGATGAGTATTTGCACACTCATCAATCCCCCACACTAAGATATTGATAGTCCCTAGAAATCTTTTGAAACTTTAATGGATTTCATCTCTTTACCAAAAGCCATTACTTCTGGAGTAGCCAATTGTTTCAGCTCAAGTAAGAACCTTGGTACAATGATAACCAAATGATTTTGAGCAAATCGCCAGCTGTAAACGGTTTTGATTTGTCTTTACCAGAAGCCGTTTGCTTCTGGACTAGCCAAATCTTAGATAAAATATCTTTGGTGAGTCGATTACCAATTATGGTTTTCCAACTGCCTTTACCACAAGCCATAAACTTGCGGGCTAGCCAACTTTTCACTAATTAAAGATATGGTGAGCTGAACACCATACAATTTTGGGCAAATTGCAAGCCATAAACGGATTTGAGATATCTTTACCAAGAGCCGTTTGATCCTGGATTAGCCAATCCTTTAGTGTATTAGACATGGCGGACTGATTACCATTTGCTAAGTAAGTGCAAAACACTTACTAAAAAAAAAATTTGGCCAAAAATGGGGGAATTGGGTGGTATAATTACATGATAAAATTCGTGAGAATTCCCCCCCACACTTGAAATGAATATTGCCCTCAATATTCAAAGTACCGGCGGTTATGCCGAAACATAGAACGTAAAAGGGAAATACTACGGCCATTATTTTATTTTTGATATATACACATTTTTTGTTTATATTTACAACAGCGGGGGCAACTCCCCCACACTAGGGTGGTAGAAAGTAGAAAGAAGTCAGAAATATGGGTGAAAACCCATATGGTGTGCTACTGTTTTTGATTACCAAGTCGCTAGCTTGACTCGATCCCCGCATTCATTGGTTCATGGGGAAAGTTTGTAGATCCGGGACAACCACATGTGGAATGTCCTCTCCAAAATAGTGTTTCAATCGATGACCATTCACTTTAAAATTTGGACCATCGGTTTGAGATAACTCAATAGTTCCATAAGGAAATACTTTAGTGATGGTGAATGGTCCAGACCAGCGGGATTTTAGTTTTCCTGAGAAAAACTTCAATCTTGAATTGAAAAGAAGGACTCGATCACCAACGTTGAAAACGTGGTTCTTGATTTTGGAGTCATGAATCTTCTTTGTCTTTTGTTTGTAGATCAAAGAGTTCTCGTATGCTTGATCACGGAGTTCATTTAATTTATTCATTTGAACTTTTCTGTGATCACCAGCTGTCTGAATATCGAAGTTGGCATGTTTCAAGACCCAATATGCTTTGTGCTCAAGCTCAATCGGCATATGACATGCCTTTCCATACACTAGCTTGTATGGAGTACACCCGATGGGTGTTTTATAAGCTGTACGGAAGGCCCAGAGTGCGTCATCCAGTTTATCCGACCAGGATGCACGGTTTTCGCCTACTGTCCTTTCCAGAATTCTTTTTATACCACGGTTGGAAACTTCCACTTGCCCACTTGTTTGGGGGTGGTATGCAGTAGAGAGACGGTGAGTTACACCATACTTTTGCATGACTCTATCAAACTGGTCATTGCAGAAATGCGTACCACGATCACTGATTATAGCTCGCGGAGTTCCAAACCTAGCAAAAAGAGATTTTAAGAATTTCACAACAACTCGGGCATCATTTGTAGGTAAAGCTTTTGCTTCAACCCATTTTGACAAATAGTCAACAGCCACAAGTATGTATTTGTTTCCTCGAGATGATGGAAATGGCCCCATAAAGTCAATACCCCAGATGTCAAAAATCTCACACACTTGAATGGCGTTTTGCGGCATTTCATTTCTTTGTGAGATATTTCCGTGACGTTGACAAGCGTCACAATTTTTGACAAATTCGTGGGCATCCTTGTAAATCGTGGGCCAATAAAACCCGGAATCAAACACCTTTTTGGCGGTGTAATTTGGACTATGATGGCCCCCGGTGGGTCCAGCATGGCAAGCTTTGAGAATGTCCATAGCTTCTTGTCCATAAACACACCGTCGGATGACTTGATCCGCACAGATTTTGAATAAATAAGGGTCGTCCCAGAAGTAATGTTTAACATCCTTGAAGAATTTGTTCTTCTGTTGGGTCGACATTCCTTTCACTATGAAGTTACCCGCATGGTAATTTGCGAAGTCAGCAAACCATGGGGTAGTAGAGTTTCCACGAAAAGAAACCGCATTGAGTGT
The DNA here is from genome assembly GCA_019973895.1 of Chrysanthemum seticuspe. Taxonomy (NCBI): domain Eukaryota; kingdom Viridiplantae; phylum Streptophyta; class Magnoliopsida; order Asterales; family Asteraceae; genus Chrysanthemum; species Chrysanthemum seticuspe. Next base: position 159,615,744 of record BPTQ01000005.1, on the reverse strand, counting down.
CTAAAGAGGAAATGTTTCATTTATTTCCTTTTTCTCGAAAACATCCTGGTGTGGGTTTTCTAATCGGGACAGATGATCAGCAGCCAGGTTCTCACCTCCTTTTTTATCACGTATAATGATATCAAATTCTTGCAGGAGGAGAACCCAACGGAGTAATCACGGCTTTGCATCTTGTTTTGCAAAGAGATATTTGAGAGCCGAGTGATCCGTATACACCACGCATTTGGTCAAGATTAGGTATGGCCGAAACTTCTCAAACGCATACACCACAACTAGTAGCTCTTTTTCTGTGGTGGTGTAATGGGTTTGAGCTTCAGTCATAGTCTTACTCGCGTAGTGGATAGGCTGAAAATGCTTGGATCTACGTTGCCCTAGGACTGCACCGATAGCAAAATCACTTGCATCGCACATGAGCTCAAAAGGCAAGTCCCAGTCGGGAGCAACGAGAATGGGTGCTTCAGTAAGCTTTTTCTTTAATGTTTCAAAAGCTTCGATGCACTCGGGTGAGAAGATAAAAGGAGCATCTTTTTCAAGAAGATGGGTCATAGGCCGGGCGATTTTAGAAAAATCTTGTATGAATCTGCGATAAAAACCGGCATGACCTAAAAAACTCCTAATACCTTTGACGGTAGTAGGATGAGGCAATTTAGCAATAACATCTACTTTTGCTCTATCGACCTCAATCCCGTTTTTTGAAATCTTATGGCCAAGGACTATGCCTTCTTTGACCATAAAGTGGCTCTTCTCCCAATTTAGACAAAGATTGGTGTCTTCACACCGTTTGAGCATTTTATCTAAATGGGAGAGACATGTTTGAAACGAGTCCCCAATGACCGAGAAGTCATCCATAAACACCTCCATTGTTTCCCCGATCATGTCGTGGAAAATTGCCATCATACATCGTTGGAACGTGCCAGGAGCATTACATAGGCCAAAAGGCATACGTCTGTAGGCAAAAGTTCCGTATGGGCAGGTGAATGTGGTCTTCTCTTGATCCTGTGGATCAATGGGGATCTGAAAATAACCCGAGAAACCATCTAGGAAACAATAGTACTCGTTCCTTGCTAATCTCTCAAGCATTTGGTCCATGAAGGGTAGGGGAAAATGGTCTTTACGGGTGGCGTCATTCAACTTACGATAGTCAATGCAAACACGCCATCCCGTAACCAATCGAGTTGGAATTAACTCGTTATTCTCATTTGTGACAACAGTTATGCCACCCTTGTTAGGAACACAGTGAATTGGGCTAACCCAAGGACTATCTGAGATCGGGTAAATTAAACCTGCATCAAGAAGTTTAAGAACCTCTTGTTTAATAACATCATGGATCTTAGGATTCACCCTTCTCTGATGTTGAACTGCTGGTTTGAAGTCATCCTCCATCAAGATTTTGTGAGTACAAAACTCAGGGTTGATACCCTTAATGTCGGAGAGTTTCCAAGCAATTGCTTGCTTGTGTAACTTCAAGACCTTTATCAAAGCAGTTTTTTCATCTTTACTCAAATCTCGAGCAATAATGACGGGTAATTTATCATCACCCTCAAGAAATGCATACTCGAGATGAGGCGGTAAGTCCTTAAGTTCAACCTCAGGAAATTCTTCAGTTTTCTCAACTGACTTGACTTCCTTGTTATGAAGCTCAGCGGGAGGGAGTGGAGGAGAAGTGTCCTGATTTAACAACTTCTCAAGAAGAAGAATATCTCCCTCCAGATTAATCTCATTGTTATTAATCTCATCTGGAATTGAATCACTAGTGTGGGGGATTGATGATGGATCATCATTAAGCAACTTCTCAATGAGAAGTATGTCCCCCTCGATGTCAATTGGAGCGTGATCAATTTCCCATGGAACAGAATCACTAGCCAAGTATGCATCAATCTCTTCCAAGATGAAGTCACTTCCCTCAAACGGAGTGAGAGAAGGAGTAGAATTGGCAATGATTGGTTGAGATGAATGAGTGAGATTATCACTCGAAGAATTATGAACATAACCGAGAACTTCTTGAGAGTACTCTTCAGAAGCAACATCAATGATATCTATTCGGTTAACCGACTCAGAATCATAGTTTGCGGAGTACCTCGAAGTTTGATCAAGGTTAAAGGTGACAACTTCATTACCCACACGTAATGTGATTTCTTGCTCAAATACATCAATGAGAGCACGTCCCGTTCTCAGGAATCCTCGTCCAACAATGAGAGGAACCCGTGGATCAGCATCGAAATCAACAACTACAAAGTCAGCTGGAAAATGGAACTTTCCTACTTTCACAAATACGTCCTCGGCAATGCCAAGTGGACGGGATATTGTACGATCTGCAAGCTCGAGAGTCATGCATGTAGGAGTAAGGTCTGGAAGAGAAAGTTTCTTCCATACTGAATGAGGCATCAGGTTAATGCTTGCACCAAGATCGGCTAAGGCAAAGCATTCAACCATTCCTGGAAATACACAAGGTAAGAGACATTTTACAGGATCTCCAAGCTTCTCGGGAAGCTTCTTTAATAGAACTGCTGAGCAGTTCTCGTTCAGAGGAGTTTTAGCCATTTCAAACAGTTTTTCCTTGTTGCTTAACATGTGTTTGAGAGTTGATGCAAACTTGGGCATCAGCATGATAGCATCCGCAAAGCTTATGTCAAAATGTAGTTCTTGGAAAATTTGAAAAAATTTGTCCATTTGATGACTGGCTTTTTCGCGGAGCTTTTGCTCATTCAAACGTGATGGGTAAGGAATAGAAGATTTGGATTTGGGGTTTTCAACGGGAGCTACTGGAGGTTCAAAAACAACTCCTGGATTGGATTTGGGTTTCGGGACAACTTGAGGTTGGACATTGTTGGTACCTCCATTATTAGCAGGAAGTTCCTTGTCCTTTGTCGCCTCAGGTTCACTTTCCACTACCTTCGGGAGAGAAGAAGAAGAGGTAGTAGGAATAGCGGGTCCATCATATGAAACACCACTTCTGGTTGTGATCGCCTTTGCGTCGCCCCTCGGGTTAGCGATCGTGTTGCTTGGAAGTTTTCCTGAGCCCGAGGGTTGATCATTTAAAGACTTCTTTAGATCAGCGATCTAACTGACCAACAACCTGTTCATTTCATCTTGGGATTTCATGAATTGCTTCAATAACTCATCAGATGATGGTCCAGTTGGAACAATAGCTTGAGTTTGATTAGGAAAATTCTGGCCTCTATTGTTCGGATTAGGGCCTTGATTTTGAAAATTTCCTTGGTTAGGATTCATATTCCCATGAAATTGATTCCCTCGATTGAAATTGTTTTGATTAAAATTTCCTTGATGTTGGAAACCTTGATTTGGTCCGGGATAGAAATTACCTTGGTTTTGATAACCTTGGTTCATTCTAGGTTGGTTTTGATTCCGGTTTTGTATGTTATGATTCTGGTTAAAACCGGGTGGTCCCTGATAAGTATTAGCACGGTAGTTTGGTTCATTTTGAGGACGGTATTGATTACCTCCCTGATGTGAAGTACCGGCTATAGCATTGGCTTCAAATGGACTACCATCGGTGGCAGTACAGTTGTAGTATGCATGAGGGCCACCACAAGTAACACAGACCTCGACTTTCTTGACTTCACCATGTGATGGCGTCTGTGTGAAAGTGACTTTCTTTTGGTTTGCAAGAACCAAAGCCTGAATAGCATCCGTGAGTTTGTCAATCTTAGCATCGGTGCTAGATGTACTCACATGAGATGAAGTAGAAGGTCCTGCATTAGACTGAGACTGATATGTCTTTGTTCGGAAAGGGCGGACCTGGGACTTTTGTGGTCTTTCTCAGGAAATTACCTCCCGCGGAGGCATTTAAAGAGTCTTGGTTAGTTTGGTTCAGACCATTGTAGAAAGTATCCATTTGCATTAACTCGGTAAAACCATGATGCGGACACTTTCGGAGCAACTCTTTGTAACGATCCCATGCCTCACCGAATGATTCATCAAATCTTTAAGTAAATTTCATTATCTCATTCTTAAGACTTGTAGTTCGGGATGGAGGATAGAATTCGTTAACAAACTTAGTGACTAAATCCTCCCATGTCTCAATGGAACGAGGGGGTTGTTTCTCAAGCCAATTCCGGGCTTGTCCCTCTAGAGAGAATGGGAACAGAAGAAGCTTAATTGCTTCATGTGGGACATTCTTGTATTTGATGGTTGATGCAATCTTGTTGAACCATCGAATATGTGCATGAGGGTCGTCCCGCTCAAAACCATAAAATTGGCTTTGGGTTACAAGATTAAGCAACCCGGTTTTGAGCTCGAAGGTATCAGCCACGATGGCTGGGACAACAATGGCATCTCCGTAACCCTCAATGGGTGCTTGGAGAAGCTCATTCATCGGTTTGTCTTCTTCCATTACGACAGGGGGTGGTGGTGCTAGACGTTCCTCAGTCACGGCTGAAAGAGCAGAACGTCCTCTACGTTTACGTGGAATACTTGCAAGCTCTGAAAGTGGACTTGTGGAGCTGGAAGAATGAGTGCGCATGCACTAAGTATAAAAATCAATTTTCAAAAACAAATGCGAGGCAAAACGACAAGTGAACTTAAACCAATAATCACAAATGAAATGGCTTCTTTGAAAAAGGTACACCAAATCACAAGGACACAAAGGCAAGTTTTGATCTTTAAGATTGGGAACTTATTAATGTTCACACCCCCAGTTGGTAGGTGTTCTGCCTTGATTTGCGGTGGTTGATTTTTATGTATTTATTAAGTACCACTAAAAAGACGTAGGTATGGATTTGTGCTAAGGGTTTAAATACTTTTTGACAATATTTTTGGTATCGGCTCGTTTAACCAAATCGTACTGCTTTAAGAATCACCTTAAAGAAAATACAAGATAGAAAACGCTACGATTGTTTTGTTGTTTTATATATTTTTTTTGGTGTTGTTAACACTTCAGGAAAAGTGTTAATGAACTTTTGGATTTTGATAACTTTACAAAAAAAAACTGTTTACAAAAGGTGATATATGTGCAAGTGTGGACCTGAAAATGTTTAAAACACGCTTACAGCCTCCCCGGCAGCGGCGCCAAAATTTGATTCGCTTCCAAACTGTCAAGTTTATTACACAAGTCAACCACTTGTGAATGGTCAACCGTAATAAAATTCAAACAGTCTAAAACCAATGCAATTAAATCCAAAGGAGTATAGTGTTTCCCCAGGTCATTAAGTCCCACGGAGGATTAATGGTGTTTTAAAAACGTTCAGACGTAGAATGATCACTAAGGATAATGATCTGTAAAGATTTTGGGTGATAACTACACTACTGATTGATTGGAATTGTATTTGGATATAGAACTATAAAGCACAACAATCAGATTAAACAAACGTGAACACGTATGTTTATTTAATTCTATGTAAACGTACAAAATAAAACGTAAATTTAAAAGAATAAAACGCCTATGGATATGAAAATGATATTCTTACAATCCTAATAATAAAAGAAAATTATTAGAAAATTAAAATTATTTTTATGACTATTTATTTAATTATTATAAATTAAAAACTATTTTTAACTATTTAATAATACCCTAAAATATAAGAAAATATGAAATAAAGCTAGAAATTGAAATTATGACTTAGAAAACTTAAAAATATTATAAAACTTATTTTAAAATTGAAAATATATTTTTTACACTTTTTATCTATTTATTATTAATTAATTACTATTTATTAATTATTTAAAATACACTTAAATACAAGAAAATATAAGATTAACCTGGAAAAATGAAATTTTAACTTAGAAAAATCTAAAATATTAGAAAACTAATTTTAAAAATGAAAAGATATTTTTTATGTTTTTTATTTATTTATTATTAATTATTTAATACTTTTTAACTATTTTAAATTCTAATAAATACTAAACAAGCTAAGAAAATTCTGAAATTTTTTCTATAAATATCCTATGGTGACAGAAAGCTAAGAAAATTATAAAAACAGAAAGTGCTTAATAATAAGTTGAAAAAGAAAATTAAAAAGCTAATTTCTATTAAATAAACGCTATCACTATTTTTAAAATGATGTTTTTGTGATTTTTCTTTTTCAAAACTATTTAACTACTGATTATAAGTAACTTTAATAAAGACAAAAATTTTACAACTTAAAAATAAGCAGTTAATGAGCTTATTTTCTCAACAGTTAAGCTTTTGGCTTATTTTGATGTTTTTAAGCTCAAACAAGCTTCACAGTTGGAACCAAAGGTGAAATAAGATACAAATAAGCTAAAGGAACTTAAATGAAGCTAACAGGCCTGCAATGATCTTTAAGGCCAAAATTAGCTAAGGGCAAAAGCTCCCAAGTCAAAAGCAATCTTGGGTGTAATAAGCTGGCTTATTGGGGTTTCCAAAAAGCCAAGATTCTTACACTGGGGTTCACTAATGAGCTTGTGGCAAGCTTGTGAAAAAGCTTGTAAATCACTGAGTACTTAGTGTACACAGAAATGGGACAAACAATAAGCTATAAGCAGCCCTACCAAATAAGCTAGAAAATGTAAAAATAAGCTTGGAACTTTAAGACTACTAGGTTAGCTTTCCAAAAAGCTAAGGTACACAAGCTGGAACTCACTAATGAGCTTTTGACAAGCTTATGAAGTAAGCTAGCTCAACTGTGCACAGGGGAATTTTTTAGAAAAGGGCTTAAAATAAGCTAAGAAATAAGCAGTTTTACTAACTAACTAAAAATTATAAAAATTACTATGATTAAGATGAGCAGTTGAATATTAATATCCCAAAAGCTCAAATCTTGAAACTTAATATTAAATCCTATATAAAATTATCTAGTTTATTCAAAAACGACTAAACTGAAAATTTTGACTTTTTAAATTACACTATCAAGTTGACTAATATGAACTTTGGATTGATTCTACTAACTGATTTTGTTGTAATAAGCTAAGATAAGATGAAATTAAGCTATGTGACCAAGTTATAAGCTACTATGATGAATTTTGTTTCCTAAATCCTAACAGTTAACAAACTAGGTGAGATTAAAAGAGATTTTGACTTTTTTAACAAGTGAGCACTGATTTTTCTTGTATATCTGAGCTATATTGACCTAATGTAACATATATCAACCAAGAATAATCACATGAACAACCTCTAACACAGTTTAACCAAGCAAATCCAAACAACCCTTTATAGGACTGTTATGAAGCTTTAAGTACTAAAACAACTTTTCAATCAAAGAAAGCTATTGATTAACTTTTAATAACTATATTTAGACAGAATTAAGCTAAAATTAACACACTTTAAACACTTAAACTAGAAAATGCAAATTTTGAGAAAATTGCTTACAAATTGGAATTCAAGTGGAAACTGAGAACCAAGAACTGAGAACCCTTCCTATAGCTTCCCAAGAAGCACTAAACCAAGGGCAATCCAAAATCAACCCTGCTCCAGCTTCTTGATCATCTTCTCCATTGAATTTTAATTTTGAACTAATTTTTTTTTTGTATTTTTGGTAATTTTGCTTTTTATGTCTATAACTGATTTTAAGGTCTCTAATAGCTTACATAAGCTATATAAGGAGCTTACATTAGCTTATGAGTCCAAGACAACAACTAAAAACAACATTCGAATATATTGAGATTTTAAGCTTGAAAATGCATAAACTTGAAAATGAAACTGAAATTTGAAATTTATGACTGAAAAAGATTCAAAATACACTGAGATTACTTAAAAAAGTACTTGAAAGCTTTAAATTACACTGGAAATGTAAAATTACACTATTCGACATACATTAATTAAAAATAAAACTAGATCTCTTACTCCTCTGCTTCTCCTTCTTTCTTTATAGACTTTAGAGACTCCCCACATGCTTCTGATCATTTCCCACTTGCAATCTTGGCCATTGATTTCTCTGAATTCATCCTAGCCTTTAAAACTGATTTTGGCGCCAAAAGTCTTGATAGTGGATTAGAGCAGGTTTAGAGTGATTAAAGACTTTTGGTTGCTTGTGGAGGTGTAAGGGGACAAGTTGGGAAGTAGATATGGAGCTAGGGGTGATTTGGCAACAAAACCAGGCAAGGTGGAGTGTAGATTGGTGGGGAAGCATTAAATGCTTATGGGCTGGTATAGGAGGAGGGGGGATGAGCTGGAGAGAGTAGGTAGTGAGGTGGAAAGGTGGTGAGGTGGTGGTAAAACCACTGGTTTTGGAATTGCAGGCGTGGGTGAGGAAGAAGCACAGTGAAAATGGTTTTGGCGGGGTTGACTGGGTTTGACTGGTGGATATTAATAACGGGTCAAGTGAGATTTTGAACTAGCTCAAGGTTGAAGGGTCAAGGTCCAAGTCACTTGGGTTGGGCTTGTGTTGGGCCAGCTGGATTGGGTTGATAATAACAAAGGGTCCGGTTTGGTTTTGTAGTTAATACACAAGGACCAAAGTTGTAATTTCTGCAAACTTGAGGGACTGAACCTGCCACTTTTCCAAAGTTAACACAAGGACCAAACTTGCCAATCTTTAATAGTAGAAGGACCACATTTGATTATTTTCACTTTTAAATATCCGAGGACTATATTTGACATTTTTCAAAGTTGAGGGACCAAAGTTGTAAATTGTGATTTTAACTTCAAAGGACTATTTTTGACATCTCATGAATCCCTAGGGACTTTAAATAACATTTTTCTTTATTTTTATTTACCAGGGACTATATTTGACAACTCATGAAACTTGGGGGACTAAAACTGCCAATTATGCAAACTTGATACGTTTTTCATCTGATTTTGGTATTTTTGCATTTGAAACACATAAAACACTTATTTGTGATATTTTTATCATTTTGATGCATTTCTGAGTGTTTTCAGATGTTTTTGCAGTCTAAAAGGTACACAAATGATGTGTATTTGCACACTCATCAGTTATCATGCAGTCCCTCATCCCACTGGTAGTTTTCAACCACTTAGGGTAGATGTTTCTCGTTTTGGAGTAGACAATCTAGAGTTTAGGAAAAAGCTTATTGGTCAATCTAAGTCTGAAACCTCAAAAGAAACAGCTGAGACACCTAAGGTAGGTGATGTTAAAAGCCAAGCAGTACCTTCACCTCAAAGTACTGCTACACCTTCAGCAGTACCTTTGAGAAAACCTTTTCAAAATATTGCTAAGCCTTTTTGGGATAATTTTGGTCAAAACAGTTTTCATGATTCACCAAATAGACAGGATAGGTTTGGACATACACATAGAAGAAGCAATTTTGGGATTACAGGTCAAAAATTGTGTTTTGTTTGTTATAGTACTGATCATTTGATTAAGCACTGTGACTTTCACTCAGAGTACCTAAGTAAATTCCCAAAGAACAAATCTACCAACCATAAGCCAAGAGAGAATAAACCAGTCTGAAATCATTCACATTGGGTTAACCATAGCAACCTCTCTCAAGACTATAGGTACCCTCACCAGAGAAGACCTTTTTCAAAACCACCAGTACCTTCAAACACTTTCCAAGGTACTGTTAAGCCAAATACAGTACTTTTTCAAAGTACTGATCAGTTTTCACCAAACACTTTTTGGAATAGAAACCCTAGGAGATCTAATTACTATCAATCTAGAAGGCGTTACAACTCAAAGAAAGTAACTAGATCAAGGAACTCTACACCAGAAGTTAAAACCAAATGGGTTAAGAAGGAAAGTACTTATGGGGAACAAATAGTACTTTCAGCAAGTGTGAGTGAATCAGAAACTTTTGTTGAAAATAAAAAGGAAAACTTGGATAAAAAAGAGATTTTTATTGAAAAACCAACACAAGTTTTTGAACAACCAAAGATAATTGATCATGTGCTTAAAGACAGTGGGAATTACATACTTAAAGAATTTAAGTATGTAACTCCACAAGGGGAACACAAGTCAGTAATGGCTTGGGTTCCTAAAATTAACTAACTCTTTTATCTTTGTGCAGGGCAACCCAGAAGAGGAGCTTAAAGATCATTTAATTGTGGATAGTGGTTGCTCTGGAAGTATGACAGGAGACAAAGATATTCTGTCAGATTTTAGATCTTATTGTGGAAGAAGAGTTGCATTTGGGAATGATGCTAGTGGAGGACGAATTACAGGCAAAGGAACTATTAAGGCAGGAAGCATAGACTTTGAGAATGTTAGATATGTGAAGGAGCTCAAATTCAACCTTTTGTCAGTTTCTCAGATATGTGATAAGAAACACCCTGTGTTATTCACTGACACAGAATGTCTCATCCTTTCCCCTGAATTCAAGCTCGTTGATGATAACTTGGTCATACTGAGAGTACCAAGAACCAATGATGTGTACAGTCTGGATATGAAGAGTCTTCACTCTTCTGGAAGAGCAACATGTTTAGTACCAAAGGCAACACTTGAAGAAGCACATCAGTGGCATAGAAGATTGGGCCATGTAAATTTCCAGAATATCAACAAATTGGTCAAAGGAAATTTAGTTAGAGGTTTACCCACCAAAACCTACAAGAATGATCACTCCTGTTTGGCGTGCAAGAAGGGTAAACAACACAAAGCTTCATGCAAGAAGCTTGAGGATAGAACCATTAGAGAACCTTTGGAGCTGCTGCACATGGATTTTTTTGGACCTATTTCTGTTGCTAGTCTAAACAAGAAGAAGTACTCTCTTGTTGTAACAGATGATTGTAGTAGATTTAGTTGGGTGTTTTTCTTGGGATTTAAAGATGACACCTTTGATGCTATTTATGATCTAATAATAGCCCTTGAAAATCAACTAAGACTTAAAGTAAGAGGTATTGGATGTGATAATGGGACTGAATTCAAGAACAAGCTTATGGATGAATTTTGTGCTAAGAAAGGAATCAAGAGAGAGTTCAGTATTGCTAGAACTCCATAGAAGATTGGTATTGCAGAAAGAAAGAACAAAACTTTGATTGAAGCAGCCAGATCAATGCTTGCAGATTCATTATTACCTATTCAATTTTGGGCTGAAGCTGTAAGTACTGCTTGCTATGTGCTTAATAGAGTATCAGTTACCAAACCTCAGATGAAGACACCTTATGAGTTGCTGATGGGAAACAAACCTAACATTCGATTTATGAAGCCTTTTGGATGCCCTCTGACTATTCTCAACACAATTGACAATTTGGGCAAATTTGATGGCAAGTCAGAAGAAGGATACTTGTTGGGATACTGCACCAATAGCAAAGGATTCAGAGTGTATAACAGAATCACCAAGAAGGTTCAAGATTGTCTTCATGTTGAATTTTTAGAAGATCAAGAAAATCAGAAGGGTAAAGGTCCTGATTGGATGTTTGATCTTGAAGTTTTGACTCCTTCTATGAACTATGTACCTGTTAGAGAAGAAAATCAAGTAGATCACAAGGAAGATGAATTACAGTACATTGTTCATGGAGTCAATATTAGACCTGATGTTGTTCCTGATGAAGAACCTATAACTATTGAGAAGGACAAAGGTACTGATGCGGCAAAATCTACATTGTCTGCTGAAGATCAAGCTATTCAAGATGAGCTTAACAGGATGCTTTTTCAAGACATAGTAGCACAATCTTATGATGATGATCAAAGAAGAACTTATGAGGAAGCAAAGAAAAAGAACAAGACTGCAAAATTCTCTCACAGTACTTTGGATGACAGTACTTTAGATCAAAGTACTGCTACACCTGATGACAACACTTTGGATGATTTGGATGATCCTACCATGCCTGGCTTAGAAAATACTGATGATGAGTATGATGATGAAGGTATTTTCTCAAATTCCAATGAAGGTGCTGATTTCACAAATTTGGATGATAATGTTGAAGTTCCACAGACCCCAATCTTAAGAGTTCATAAGAATCATCCTTCTGATCAAATCATTGGACCTTCTAACTCTGGAGTGCTTACAAGAACCAAAGTTAAGGGTTTTTCTAAACCTCACAATGCTTTACTTAGCTTTGTTTATAAACAGAACAGGCTAAATCACAAGGATCATCAAACATGCTTATTCACTTGCTTTATCTTTCAAGAAGAACCCAAGAATATAGCACAGGCATTATCTAAAGAAAGTTGGGTTTAAGCTATGCAAGAAGAACTTCTTCAATTCAAACTTCAAGAAGTTTGGGTATTATGTGATCTACTAGATGGCAAGAAAGTTATTGGTACAAGATGGGTCTTCCGAGTCAAGAGAGATGAAAGAGGGAATGTCATCAAGAACAAGGCAAGGTTAGTTGCACAAGGATATAAACAAGAAGAAGGAGTAGATTATGATGAGATATTTGCTCTTGTAGCAAGGATTGAAGCCATTCAAATCTTCCTTGCTTTTGCATCATATATGGGATTTCAGGTTTATCAAATGGATGTCAAGAGTGCCTTTCTTTATGGCACTGTTACAGAAGAGGTATATGTCAAACAGCCTCCTAGTTTTGAAGATCCTGCACATCCAAACAAAGTTTACAAAGTTGTTAAAGCTCTTTATGGACTTCATCAAGCACCTAGAGCTTGGTATGAAAGACTCTCTACTTTCTTATTGCAACATGGTTATAGGAGGGGAGCAATAGACAAGACTTTGTTTATCAAGAGAGATAAGAAGGATATCATGCTGGTTCAAGTTTATGTCGATGATATCATATTTGGAGCTACCAAACAGTCCATGGTGAAGGAGTTTGAGCAGCTGATGCAACATGAATTTCAAATGAGTTCTATGGGTGAATTAACATTCTTTTTAGGGCTTCAAGTTAAACAATCAAAGGAAGGATTTTTCATAAGTCAAGATAAGTATGTCTCTGACATACTTAAGAAGTTCAATTTTAATGCTATGAAGCCAATCACTACACCTATAAAGTCAATTAACTCATTGGGCAAGGATGAAGATGGTCAACCTGTTGAAGTCAAGTTGTACAGATCTATGATTGGCTATCTTGTGTACTTAACTGCATCTAGGCCTGATATCATGTTTGCTGTTTGTTTATGTGCAAGATATCAAGTCTCACCTAAGGTCTCCCATATGAATGCAGTGAAATGAATTTTTAGTTATTTGAAACAACAACCCAAGTTGGGGTTGTGGTATCCAAAGGATTCACCTTTTCACTTGGAAGCTTTTTTAGATAGTGATTATGCAGGTGACAACTATGATAGAAGATCAACCACTGGAGGATGCCAATATCTTGGAGAAGATTAGTTTCATGGCAATGCAAGAAGCAAACTATTGCAGCAACATTCTCTACTGCAGCAGCCACATCCTCTATTGCAGCAACATCCTCTACTAAAGCAGAATATGTGGCTGCTGCAAGCTGTTGTGGACAAGTGTTGTGGATGCATAATCAACTCTTGGATTATGGATTCAACTTCAAGAATACTCCTATCAACATTGATAATGAGAGTACAATCTGTATTGTGAAGAATCCAGTTTATCACTCCAAGACCAATTAAATTCAGATTAGGTATCACTTCATCAGAGATTGTTATGAGCATCGGCTCATTAATGTTGTCAAGGTTCACACAGATGATAATGTAGCTGATTTACTCACCAAAGGATTTGATGTTTCAAGATTCAATCACTTGGTGGTGAGCATTGGAATGATTAATTACTGAGCTACATTTAAGGGGAGGACTAACTAGTGTGTTAGACAGTCCTATGCTTTGCTTAAGGGGAGGCAATACCATGCCTCTTTGGAGTTTTTGTCATTGTGAAGAGAAGAATGGAAAAGTACTGCTTTTTGGTTATATGAAAGTACTACTTTGGAAAGTACTGCACACGTGGAAAGAACTGCTTGTCTTATCAACGTACTATTCCAACGGTAATATTGAGGGGTAAAATACACTAACGGTAACTTTGTTATTATGGGTTGTGATTTTTCAAATCTCACCTATAAATAACCACCTTCCGTCTTTCCCTCTCATCTTTATCCTTCTCAATCTTTTCCATATTTCACTCTATCTCACATTTACTATTCATCGAATCACTTTCTTTGTAAACAAATCATCAATGGCAAATCGTAATACGGTTTCGAAACACAACATGGTGGCGAATTTGGATAAAACTGAAGCTAATGTCATCTTCCATGACATCATTGATTTTCTCACTGGATCTCCAATTAGTTATGCACTTTTAGTGGAACCCGATATTATTGAGCCATGGATTCAATAGTTTTGGGCAACTGCTAGGACTCATATGGAGAATGATGACTCGTATATTCAAGCTAAAGTTGCTGGAAGGATAGTGAAGGTTTCTGAAGCTTCAATTCGTGAAGATTTATTGTTTGATGATGAAGAAGGAGCTGTTCGTTTTGATAAACAATTGATTTGGGAAATATTCAGAGACTTTGGGTATGAAGGGTCCTTAACTGAACAAACTTTCAAGAAACCCTTATTTAGTCCACACTAGAAGTACTTGGTTCATGTATTGCTTCATTGAAGAAGCTAAGAATAAAGAAGCAGCTAAGAAATTACAAAATGAATTGAATGCTGAAGCTGCTATATCAAAAAAACCAGTTTTACCTAGAAGACCAATGAGTAAGGCTAAAGAAAGAAATGCTATGATGGCATATCTAAAGGGTCAAGGGTATACTGGATTACAGAAGCTGAATTACATTGAGATGAAAGACTTGTATGAAAATGTTAGACAAGCTTATCAGAAGCAAGTTGAAAGTATTATTTCTTTCAAGGATGACAAGCACAAGGAGGATTTGAGTAAAATAAGTTTAAAAAGAAAAAGAACAAATAAAGTTGTACAACCATCAAAGAAGGTTGAGTTAAGATATGATACAGTTGATGAGCTGAGAAATTACATAAGAGTTGTTGATTTTGAGCTTCCTAAGGCTAAAGATGTTGCAGAAAAGAAGTCAAAGATTGTTACATTCAAAGTTGTAAAAGCAGAAGATGGAGATTATCTTATGTTCCATAGAGAAGATGAAAGATTTAGAGTGTTTAACTCATTGTGGGACATACTGCACTTGATAAATAGAGAAGACCTGTTTCATCTGTATCAACTTGTACAAGAGTATTTTGAACATATTCCATCAGAAGGAATTGGTTTAGTATTACTTGGAGACCTCACAACTATCTTTGAAACTGAGGAGACAAGTACTGATGCTATATGGAATAATCAAGAAGTATGGGAAATTAATTGCTGGAGATATTTTGATGAATCTGGAGTGCATGTTTTGGAGCTAGAAGATGGAACAATGATCCATATGTTAGTAGAAAGAAGATACCCACTCATGTCAGATCTTATGAGAAGAATGCTAGATCATGTAATGGAAGTGGAAGAGGAGAATGAAACAACACTTATGGTCATCGAGTTATTTATCAAATGGACAACAATGGCTGATGATGAAGAATAAATACTGGTATGATTTATAATTGTATAAAATATTTTGAAATATGAGTATTTTATTCAAAGTACTGCTGGACAAACAATATTTTATCCAAAGTACTGCTTGCAGCATAAACCAGTAAATATTTTTTGAAAGAAAAACTTTTGTTAAGTAAAGAATATTTTGAAACAAAAGTTAACAACAACAATGGTTTTTGAGATGGTTATAACAATAGGATATCAGTTCACCATGTTTACAAAAGAACTGGCTAATCCATGAGCAAACGGCTCTGGTAAAGATATCTCATATCCATTATATAGTTGACAACTTGCTAATAAGTTGTATGGTAATCAACTCACCATATCAGCAATGTAAAGAGTTGGCTAGCCCACAAGAAAAATGGCTTGTGGTAAAGGCTGTGGAAAAACCATTTATATGGTAATTATTTCACCATGGTTGAAAGAACTAACTAGTCCAAAAGGGTACAGCTTTTGGTAAAGACAAATCAAATATGTTGATAGCTGATGATTTGCTAAAAATCATATGGTTATCAATGTACCATGGTCTTACACACCTAAACATTTGGCTACTCCAGAGTTAATGGCTTTGGTAAAGAGACATCAAAACCATTAAAATTTCAATGATTCACCTCTCACAAGAGTTTACACACCTGGAAGTGATGAGAATAGACTGAAACTTAAACTGAACTGATGTACAATTTGTCATATGTTGCTGAGTTGCTGAAACGATGGAGCTTGCTGTCTGTTGCTAAAAAGAATTACTAATAAAAATTACTTTGATGATGATGATATAAGCACAGAATCTACAGAGACAAAATTTCAAGATAAAGCCACAATCTCTCTTTGAAGACAAAAGATGTTAAAGTTGAATATACAAAGGAACTTGAAGTCAAACAAGTAGAATTCAAGTTACAGGAGGATTGTTGGGGTATAGAAAGTTAAAGTGCTGAAGTACTAAAGTACTGAAGAGTTAAAGTACTGAAGTCAAAGTACTGCTAAAGAATGAAGTCAAAGTACTGCTCGATTCATCAAAGTACTGCATGCTTAAAGGACTGATATGTAAAAGCGTTAAGGATTATATTGTAATTCTAGAATGTTCTAAGCTTAATATAGTATTACTTGACGTACAAGGTTTGTATTTGTAAACCGACTAGGGTTATCCTTAAGCCTATAAAAGGACCCCTAGATTGGCATTAGATGTACGTGCATTATTTGAGTTTATAGAGAATACGATATTAGAGTTTTAGAGTTGTTAAAGAATCTGTATAACAAGCAGATTCAGAGATTTAATATAATTGTTAAAGTTAAAAGTTAATTCTTCTTAGCTTTGTTAAGTAAATTCCGCATACTTAATAGAGTTTGCTCAGTGTTTCATTGTTAGTAACTTAGGATTTATCCGAGGTTATTAAACCCTTAACAAGCTATATAAGTTAGCTTGGTTAGAGTACTTCGATCCAACAAACACCAAATAAAGTTACGCCGTAGCCAATGGATAAGCACTGAAGATTGAAGGAAGTTACGGCGTAACTCCCTAATAAGGTTACGCCGTAACTATGGTGAAGCCTATAAATAGTCGATGGTTTCATCAGTATTAGATATCTCTCCTTTCCCAAACCTTCTAGGGTTTGGGGAGATCAAAACATAGAAGAATAAGCATGGTTTAGGAGCCTGAATAAGGAAGTCCTCGTTTACGGTTTCCTTTGTATTCGAGTTTGGATTCTTTTTATATTTTTCTAGATCTTATATTATGAATTCATGTTATTAATTCTTTATAGACATTTGCTAGTCTTTTCATAGATCGCTAGCCTTGGTAGTATTATAAGGTTGATGGTATCTAAAGGGTTGGGAGATATGACCAACTGACCTCAGTTTGATAGATAGCGAAGTATGGAAGGAATTGGCCATAGTACGACCACTCTTCGTGTGCGAATTGACCAAATGATCACTTATCAAGTGGAGATATTTAAGAGGTTAGGGGGAATCTAAGTTCCTAACGGCCGGGTTCCCACCGTCTAGATCTAGTAGATTTGGTGCTTAATGACTGCTATTAGGTTGCCGAATTATCCCGGGTGACCTGTTCATCTTGGTGAGGAATCTAAGAACCATAGGCCATGACGAATCGACCAAAGGAGTCTGGTGATAATTAACCACTATATTGAATCTTGGTATCGGGAATCAATTCATATTTGTAGTCTTTATTAAGCTTCGTTTATCTATCTCTTTTACCTAAATTTTTGGTGTCTGTGTGAGTAGAATATTAGCATATCTACGGATTTCAACAAACTTGTCTACCCATATATTATCAATATTTTATCTAATCATCTTAGTTCTTTCAAGGTCACAACTCTCTTGGGACGATACTCGGATTTACCTAAGGCTTTACTACATCTGATCGGGTACTCTTCCCATTAGTATGTGCCTATCCTAAGTTATTCAAGTTTTATAAATATTAAAAGCAGGATGAAATAGCACATCAGCTTTTTGGCATGCTGCCGGGGAGCAGTTAATGAAAGATCTAAGGTATTTCGTTATTTACCTCATTAAGAGATTTGAGCACTTCCATAAGGTACGTTTTTGAATCTCTCCTATTGCAATATTTCATTATTAATATTCTGATGCTATTAGTTACGGCATAACTACTTCATTGAGTTACGACGTAACCGTATTGCAATCTATTAAAATTATTATAAAATCTTTTTGACTAATTAGTTACGACGTAACCTCTTTATAAGAGTTACGACGTAACCACTATAAAATCAGATTAAAAAAAAAATCTGACCTTTGATTAAAATTAATTACGGCGTAACCCTTATTTGGATTACGACGTAACCCTTTTTCAGCCTATTAATATTCTAAAAATATTAGTTACGGCGTAACTATAGTATCGAATTACGCCGTAACTATCGAGGCGGTATAAAAACCTTACGGCATAAAACTAGGTTTTACACATATTTTCACCGCCCACACAAACAGTAAAATTTTCTCTCTGAAAATTTTTCTTCGAAATCACTTCATCTAATCATTCTCCAATGGTTGGTAAGATCTATCACTACTCTTTTTGATTTATTTATGTCAATTATTTCAATTAGGGTTTTACTTTAATATTTTAGGGATCTTGCCTATTCGAATTAATTATTGATATTGGGATGATTGATTGATAATTTTGATGATTTCCCCATGTTATTTCGATGCGTGTCCTATCACTACGGGTTGATTTGGGTGTTTTGACTTTATTAAAATAGGGTCTGGGTCAAACACAAACTTAGTGGGTTAGGCGCGGTCCCTCAACACTATTAGGTTAAAAATATATCAAAACATTTCACCACTTGACAAAAAAATTGATGGTTCCGGCGTAATCTATTGCTTAAACAAAACATCTGTGGTGCTGATTTTCTGGGGAAATTACGGTGTAACTAGGGATTTAGTTACGCCGTAACCAATATATCTGTAATTACGGCGTAGCAGTCTGTCATAACTACGCCGTAGCCATTGAAATTTTCTAATTACGGCGTAACTCTTATGCTGGTTACGCCATAACTTGACATCAGTAAGGTCTGCACTTACAGTTTCTTTTCTTATTTTCAGGTGCAAACAACCCCGCGAATTGGCCTAGGTTTTTGGCACACCCTAATGTGACAACTGGTAATTTATGGAGACTATTTTAGGTAACCGCATTACGTTAAACTAAACCGAGTTATGCCTTTATCACTATTTTTATAAACCATGATTTGATTTATATCGTCTATTGGTTTTTATGGTTTATTTCATTATTAAATGAGTTATCGTATGAGTTTTAACTCTATTTGGTTGGCACTATTCGATTCGGCACTAGAAAAGCCTAAAACAAGAATTATTGTAACTTTTAGACCGTAACTCGAAAATTGACAAATAAATAGTCAAAACTAATGGAAAAACGTAAATAACGATGTTAGAAAGTTAAATAAATGTTGTGAGACACTCGGGGGACAATATATGAGCTCGGGAATGGGTAAACGGGATAGTTATGAAAAATTACAACTCCGACCCCTCCCCTTTCTCTTGAAACCGGCGCCCCCCTCCTCCAAAATAATTATTTTGAGGTCCCTAGTGGCCTAGTATATATACCCCATCCAATCCCCATTTCACCTCTTTCATTCTCTATCTAAAACACACACACTAACTCTTTCTCTCTCTACACCATCTCTCTAAAAACCATAACCCTAAACCACCCACCACTGCCGGCCACTATTCCGGCCACAACGGCCCGCCGGCGGTGCGTCACCATACACCTCCACCACCATCTTGAAGCTCTCTTTCTTCTCTTTCCAACTATATATTACACACTCCATTTGGACTTCAATAACACCTTCAAATTCAAGGATTAAGATTCGTACTTTTAGGGTTTCAAGTGGGTTTTGCAATTGGTGATTAAATAAGGTAAATGGAACAAGTTTTGAGCTTGTTTGGGCAATAATAAGCCATGAATTGAAAATTAGGGTTTCGACCCTATGAACAAATTTGGGGCTTTTGGGTGGAACATGAAATTAAGTCTAATTAGTGACTAAATAAACAAGTAATTAGTGTTTGGTAAATGTGTGGTGTATCAATTTGATGGGTTTATGCATTTTAGGTTTAGGTTCATATTTTTGGTTAAGATAGATGATGGGTTTTGTGTTTGGTTAGTGTTTGGAGCTTGAATGATTGGATTTGGGTGTTGTGGAATTGATTTGGTTGTGAAACATGGGACGTACGAACCACCTAGGGCTCGTACATAGCTCATGAGAGGCGTACGAGACCCACATGGACCATGGGTCCGGGTCGGGTCAAGTTGGTAGCTTGTTGGTTGATGTAGTTGAGGTTTGGATGAGATGCGTAGAGCCGAAAAGCTTCTAGAGCTTGTTTGGTTCACGTGGTCTTGACCGCGACCGTGTCATGACCATTAGGGTCATAAAATTGGTTTCAAGTACTTTTGGTTGATTGATTGGTTGGCGACATTGTTTTGAGTTGGTTTGGGATTGAATTGCGATATTGTGACTTTTAAATTTGGATTTGATATATATATATATTGTTGACTTTGAGCTACGTCGGCGTTACTTTGACTTTTTAGTCAATAGTTGACTCCGACAAAGCCGTAACATGGACTTTAGTATAATTTGGACTATTGATTGATTAAAAGCCGATAAGTTATGACTCGTGTTTGTGGACTCGAAACGAATAACGATATGAGATTAATAATGGAATTTGACGAAATATATATTTGTACATGAAAATGCTAATAGACTATGAAATATAAATAATGAATGGGCTTTTGTACCAAAAATGTCGATAACAAGTCTTATCTTGTTATTTACTATTTTTAAATGGAAACAAATGACTAAATTGGAAATGTTTTGTAATAAATGAGTAATTAATGTTTCGAGTACACGTTTATCAATAAATGTCAATTGTGGACATTTAATACTAGTTTAAGTATTTGATTGCTTACGTTGTGTGCATGGGTTACGGATAACCTAGCATTAATAGTGTTGATCCAAGTGGGTAGCGGACTTATTAGGTTGACGAATCTAATAAGATCCCGCTAGGTACGTTGGATAACCCTATTAATGGGTGAATTATCCTTATGACTCTTTAAGATACGATTGATTTATGGGGTAATAAGCGACACGAATAAATAAATGAGTTTATGGAGTTGACGAATTCGATAAGGTCTACTATTTATTCCGAAACTTATTGAACTATGGAGCTTATCATTTAGAGGTCTCATTGTGTCACATTGAGTTATATATTGGTTGTTTGAGTGCATTCATGGCATTATATTGAGTCGATACACCCACATGAGGAATACCAAACACTAGGATTAAATGGTGAAACGAGACATTTTCAGAAATAAAGAAATGGAATACATTGGGGTAGATAACGTTGATTTTGAGGAATATATATATTAAAGTTGGTCTACATTAATAGGTTGTGCCGAGTCGATAGTTGCTATGCTGTGATACCGTTATCTTCTGCTAGTGTTTATTTGTGCATTGATTGCTTGAGGTGAGTTTCATAGCCCCACTTTTATCTACGTTTTTAACTATATTGGGGTGAGAATCATGCTACTGTTTTTGGACCGTGAAAACTATTTGGATTTGCTTATGTGCTTGACTGTATAGATAGATGTGCGGTAGTTGTTGCCTTAGACTAGGTTGAACCGTTGCCTAGCTAAGAATAGACTTCTACATCGACCTAGTTCGGGGTTGGCAACTATTCTAGAGGTTGCCACGACAGTGCTGGACTAGAGTCGCGTGGCCCGAGTAATCCCTGGATACGGGATGTGAGTATATGATTGGAGATCCGGGTAGGATCAGTGTGTGAAATGGTATTTATCTATCTTAGGTCTTGCATAGCAAATCAACTCTTACAGGTCCACTATGATTTTGTTGAACGTAAACCTATGAACTCACCAGCGTAAGCTAACCTTTTAGCATGATTTCTCAGGTATTTGAGAGATGTTTGGAATACGTGATCGGTGGAAGCTTGGCAAGAAGGCGGGGTTCAAGGATCATTTCTGACTCTGATAAACTATGGGGACCTATTTTATTAAACTACGTTTTGGGCCTAATATTTACTCTTTTGGATTAAATGTTTGGATTAACTAAATTTGGGATTGGTTTTGAATGTTAAATGACTATCTTTTTGCAATACTTGTGTGCGATACCAATCTAATAGTAACGCCCCGAACACTTGATTAAGTCTTCCGCTGTACCGAGATTTGGGGGTGTTACACCTAATGCTGGTATTAGGCAACTGTGCGTGGAAGAGTATGAGAAATTAATGGCAAAGGATATCAGTCAACCCGAGGCTCTTAATTTTGAGGCATTTGGTACTTTGGCAAATGGTAAAGCTGGTAGGAGATTGAGAAATTTTTGCAAAATCAAGTTCACATGTACTGCTAGGGATTTCACGTGTACTGCTTGGTTGAGGTTGTTTAGGATCACGGAGCCGGTCATTTCGGAGTACGTTCGTGAATTCCTTGCTAGTGTGGAGTTTAAGACTGAGGTTGGGGGCGTTTGGAGGAGATTGAATCTTAGGGAGTTTACTATGCGTATGGGTTTGTACACTGAGGTGGAGATGGAGACTGAGGCTTTTAAGCGGTTCTATAACACATACTGGAGAAGAAGGGATGAGAATCAAGACCTTGCTGCTTATTTTGACCAGATCGCTGTCATAGGGGGTTATAATCCGAGGAGCCCTCCATCTTATGTTATGGTGAGGAGCCCCATTCGTCGACTTGTGCACCGCCTACTTGCTTGCTCTATCTGAGAAAGGCACTCAGCCAAGGAGAAGATGACCATGAATGATCTTTATCTGATGCAGGGAATGGAAGGAGGGAACAACATTGATTTTCCTTATTATTTGGCTAGGTTTATGGCTGTGGGTGCCAAGGGGGAGATTGGCTAGGAGTTTTGATCTTATGACTGATGCAGCTTTGGCCCGCTTGACCATTGGTAGGGATACTTATTTGATTGGCCTGCCTAAGCTTGTGGAGTTTAGGATTTGAATCCAGGATGTTTATAGTGCGATTCAGCTAGCTGGGACTGCCCCTAGGAGAGAAGAAGGGGAACCTAGTGGTGCAGGTGGTGAAACTGAGGAAACAGCCGAGAAACAGGTGCCTAGGGAACGAAGAAGGGCACATGTGAATGTTGGGGAGAGGTTGCAGATCATTGATGAGAGGCTTGAGGGAATGTCATCCCACTTCAACGAGGAGATTGAAAGCCTCGAAGTGGGTCTATATGGTCTTAGTAACCAGTTTGAGGGTTTTTCAGGTACATTGAATCAGGTGCAGCAGCTCCAGCAGGATTACTTTCATTGGAGTGCGGATCGGACTAGCCAGATGCTACAGCACATGCATTTGAGCCACCCAAGGTGGGAAGGTCCTGAGTACGTGTACCAGCCCAACATCCCCGATATAGGAGTCCAAGGAGGAGTTGCCTACATGCATCCCGACGCCACTCCTGGAAGCACCACGAGCACTCCATATGAGCCCTCCCAATTCCACTCCATGGATTATGATCTTCCTGGGGACGACTGATTTCCCCATTTGATGAAACAATCTAAAACACTTTTAAAACTATTTGAAACTCAAGTCTTTAATAACTTTACTATATGGATATTTGCTTGTTCTATCGTTAATTGTACCCGTCGGGTACAAAATTTTCCTGATATGCTGTGCAGGTTTTGGTTCTGTTATGCAGTTACGGCGTAACCCTAGGATTAGTTACGCCGTAACCCCTGCTGCAGTAGGCAATTATGGAAGCAACACAATTAGTTAAGGCCCATTCCAGATTCAACACACATTAGCCATTCCATGACCCTCCTTCAACCTTTAGAGTGACATCTTGAGTAACCATTCGAGAGGGGAGTTTATTTCTTTCTTGATTATTTTTCATTTCTATTTTATTTTTCCTTTTTCTTTGTACAAATGGGACTTTGTACACTTCAAGTGGGGGGATAGGAATATAAATGAAGTGTATGATTACTTAGGTTACTTGCCCTAATTTTCTAAGTTGGTTTCAAAATTTTAAGCTTATTTGAAAAATTTTTGTCATATTTTTAACCAATCTAGAATCGCATAGAGCCGAGCACACTATAACCCTTATTGCCATTGGTGAGATTTAGCCTTTCCGTTTCCCCCATTTTACCCTAATCTACCATAAATTGAGTGTGCCGATAGTATTGTAAACTTTAGAACTTGGATTTTACATCACTTCGAGACCATAAACGAGTAGTGTATCAAGTTAGCTTGGTGCATTTGGAAAAGGCGATTTGAAAAAAAAAGGTAAATGTTTTAGGATTAAACCCATATAGCCCATATGTGTTCACTTGTGTGCGTTTATCGATTAGTCGCATTGGCTTCTCGACCCCCGTGTTTACCCTCTTTGTTGCAATCACCTTTAGTGCAAGATACCCCTAGTTACACCCTTTTTGAGCCTATCCTTTCATGTTCTAACCCTTACACCTTAGCCTACCGTGCAGTTTTAACTAGAAGCTATTGTTCACCCTAGTTTAAGGTTCAAATAAAGAAGCCTATATCATCATCTATATCTCGCTAAAGATCGTCGAAGACCCCAAAGTTATCAACTTATGTTCAGCTCAAGTGGGGGGAAATATATCATTGTATCTCAAGCATATCGTAGCATTTATGTTAAAAAAAAAATTATTGTAGCATGATTGTTTATAGTGCGAAAAAGTATAAGCACTACATGAAGAAAATTGGCATTGAGAATAATATTCTCACGTTCAATGGTTGGGAGAATAGTTCAAGAATAAATTATGATGGATTCCGGAGGCATGTACTGACCTTATGAAGACGAACCTTGAATTATTGGTTGGGCGATGGCAACTCGGTTTTAAGCTAAAAACTATTTGTTTTCTCTTTTTCCTTTTCACCCATTATATATCCCATGCCTATCCTTACCCTTTTTGTCGTGAAGCGTGTCTAGCTGATGCATCGAGCAATCCTTGATGTCTTAGCCATGGATTTGGTCATGTATCATTGATTTTTTCCACTTCGCCGTGACACGTTAGTAATGACATTATCCCTTTAGCCTTTGAAACTCAACCCAACATTGCTTTTTTAAAAAAATTTGTCCTAACCTTAGCTCTAGTGGTGGAGTTGTGTGTAATTGCCAAGCTTATGATAGAATACTTACTATGTCCGTACAATTGAGTGATCACCCCAAAATTAACACTTAGAATAGGATGAGTGAGAGTGTTTTCGTTCCTATTTCGTGAGGTGTTTGACTCTTATCAATATTCTAGCATGGAAATTAAAACTACAAATTCTTCATGGATGTATCTTTTGCGGTCTAAATTAGTCTACTTGAGGGCAAGTAGAGTTTAAGTGGGGGGATATTTGATAGCATCAATTATTCATGAGTTTCTAAGCGTTAATTTCCCCCTTTATCATCACATTTTGAGTAAATTATTTGTGAAAACATCCTTATTCCTTGTTATTTCATTTCAGGACGCATTCGAAGTAAGGAATCTGCAATTGGACGTTTTTTAGACCTATTGATTCAACTGTCTCTTAATTACGACGTGACCAAGTGATGAAGTTACGGCGCAATTTATGATTACGAAGGCTACGGCGTAACCCTCAGCTCAGGTTACGCCGTAACTACTGATAACAAAGAATACGGTGTAGCTCTCAGCTTAGGCTACGTCGTAACTAAGATTTACAGTGAAATATAGCAGCTACGGCGTAACACCAAACAAAGTTACGCCGTAGCCAATGGATAAGCAGTGAAGATTGAAGGAAGTTATGGCGTAACTCCCTAATAAGGTTACGCCGTAACTATGGTGAAGCCTATAAATAGTCGATGGTTTCATCAGTATTAGATATATCTCCTTTCCCAAACCTTCTAGGGTTTGGGGAGATCAAAACACAGAAGAAGAAGCATGGTTTAGGAGCTTGAATAACGAAGTCCTCATCTACGATTTCCTTTGTATTCGAGTTTGGATTCTTTTTATATTTTTCTAGATCTTATATTATGAATTCATGTTATTAATTAAAATTTGCATTTATGTTATTGTTATTCTCTATAATTCTTTATAGACATTTGCTAGTATTTTTATAGATCGCTAGCCTTGGTAGTATTATAAGCTTGATGGTATCTAAAGGGCTGGGAGATATGACCAACTGACCCCAGTTTGATAGATAGCGAAGTATGGAAGGAATTGGCCATAGTATGACCACTTTTCGTGTGCGAATTGACCAAATGATCACTTATCAAGTGGAGGTATTTAAGAGGTTAGGGGGAATCTAAGTTCCTAATGGCCGGGTTCCCACCGTCTTGATCTAGTAGATTTGGTGCTTAATGACTGCTATTAGGTTGCCGAATGATCCCGAGTGACCTGTTCATCTTGGTGAGGAATCTAAGAACCATAGGCCATGACGAATCAACCAAAGGAGTCTGGTGATAATTAACCACTATATTGAATCTTGGTATCGGGAATCAATTCATATTTTCAGTCTTTATTAAGCTTCGTTTATGTATCTCTTTTACCTAAATTTCTGGTGTTTGTGTGAGTAGAATATTAGCATATCTACAGATTTCAACAAACTTGTCTACCCATATATTATCAATATTTTATCTAATCATCTTATTTCTTTCAAGGTCACAGCTCTCTTGGGACGATACTCGGATTTACCTAAGGCTTTACTACATCTGATCGGGTACTCTGCCCGTTAGTATGTGTCTATCCTAAGTTATTCAAGTTTTATAAATATTAAAAGTAGGATGAAATAGCACATCATTTGTGCTATTAGTAAAAATGGTAAAGTACTTGCTAGAGGTCATAGGAGAAATAACTTGTACACTTTCAAATTGGGATCTAACTATAAACATAACATATATCTTGCATCCATGGTGGATAACTCAATGCTTTGGAATAGGAGGTTAGGTCACGCCAATATGAGGTTAGTCCAAAGCCTAACATTCAAAGTCCTAGTAAGGAATTTACGAAAGTTGAGCTTTGAAAGACATTATTGTGGAACTTGTAGTCTTGAAAGTCAAGGACATGCAAACAATAGGAATAAAAAGAAGTGTCAACTAATAGGGTTTTAGAGTTGTTACACTTAGATTTGTTTGGTCCATCTCCAATTCAAAGCTATGGAGGTAACTTCTTCACTTTGATGATTGTGGATGACTATTGAAACTATTCTTGGGTGTTATTTTTGGAATCAAAGGATGGTGCGTTAAGAAAATTTGAAATATTAAGTAAAAAAGCTTAAAAACCTACTTGATTATTCTATTGTTTCAATACAAACCAATCATAGTAGTGAATTTAAAAATTTGCAATTTGGTTGCTTTTGTGAACAACATGAATATCTTATAACTTATCGGGCCCATGCACTTATCAATTTCTTG
This sequence comes from Chrysanthemum seticuspe, assembly GCA_019973895.1. Classification (NCBI taxonomy): domain Eukaryota; kingdom Viridiplantae; phylum Streptophyta; class Magnoliopsida; order Asterales; family Asteraceae; genus Chrysanthemum; species Chrysanthemum seticuspe. The sequence goes on along the minus strand of BPTQ01000005.1, from coordinate 159,588,595 downwards.
AGATTTTTGAAATAACACATTGTAAGTTACGAAAGATGAGTTGTGCAATGGTTGACGAGCAGTCCATTCAACAAAAGTTTTGGTATCATGCCTTAGATACCGCGTGTTATATCTTTAATAGAGTTTATATTATAAAAATAAAAAACACCCTATAAAATACTTAGAAATAGGAAGCCTTCCTTATAATATTTTAGGGTATTTGGTTGCAAAGTATTCATAATTAACACCAAAGAACATCTCACCAAGTTCGACCCAAAGTCGTACGAAGGTGTATTCTTATGATACTCTCAAGATAGTAAAGCATACATAGTGCTTAATAAGGAAACAATAAGGATTGAGGAATCTCTCAATGTGACCTTTGATGAGAGTTTGTCCGAGCCTAAATCATCTCATTCGGCAGAAGATGATGTGATCAATGAACAAGTAGTTCAAGATCAAGAAAGGTTGCCATCATTACAAGTTAATGTTTTGGATGAAGGAAATCCTAAGAAGGTGAGAGAAGCGAGGGGTCATCCAATAGAACAAGTCATTGGTGACTTGAATGAGAGAACATTTAGATCACAAACCAAGAAAGATTAGGTTTTGGCATGAAATTTATCAAAAATCCAAATTTCTTGTGGGATAAGTTTAAATTTTCATGATTGACATGCATCTTGGGAGATCAATCTTTTAGATTTAGAATATATATCTAGTCGACTATTTGCATTGTTCACTTTAGGTTCTCTTAGAGTTTGTGTGATTATGTGACTAGGATTTTATGTGAAGGCGTGGAAGGAAATGAAATAATTGTTTTCCAAGAGGAAAGATATTTATCAATGCATTATTCAAACAATGGTTGGTAATATCCAAGATTCTACATATCTATACTATGTGCAATGAATAAGAAAATTTGAGTCAATATATCCTACTACACTTGTTAGGATTGAAAGTCACTTACGTCAAATTACTAAGACTAGATAAAATTTCGTATCACAACTTACACGTGTGTTGAAGATTTTATATCTATATCTACTTGTTCAATTTATGTGAAAATTGCATGCTATGTGTTTACGGTGGAAAAGAAAAGATAATACTTTATGCAAACATACAAACTACTTATGTGGTTGAAGAGAATTCCTGTGGATTGAATTTGGTGTATGGTATTGCATAATAAACTAAAATACCCAATGAATAGCCTTGATAAACTAACCATTTCATACGAAATCTTATAAACTTATTTTGTTAATGCAAGTAACAAATAAGGATGATCAAACTCGACATACTGCATAACGAACTAGACACCGGTGATATCATACTTTGTATATTGACTTTCTATACGATGTATGATGGTTTATAGGATCTAGTTTGTATACTCTAATAATAAAAATATACACTTGATTTCTATACACAAGTAACCACATTCTTGGGATGACTTGCATGTAATGCCTGCACTTGATACATGCATGATGAGATGTTGGTTCTACATTGTGATAAATAGAATCAATTTATTCCAAAATGATGATCTAGAAACTACACTCATTCAATTGGAAGAATCATGCATGGCTTGACAAAGAACGGTGCATACATGATTTCTTGTGGAACCAACATGCGTAACTATATCATCTCATCTTAACCAAGAACAAACAAAACTATCTTCTCTTAAATCTCTTCGCTTAGAACTATCAACAAAGCATAATTATCTTTCCCATATATTTCCTATCTGATCTACTAGGAATCTTAGTACTAAACCTAATATCCTTAGGTTATTAGATCACCCATTATCCTTACCTAGCCACTAATGAATCACTATAAAAAGGGTGCTTGATGCTTTGTTTGTACATCATCTTCTCTTTCTTCATCCACTCTTAAGATATGGCCACTAAATACCTCATGAAACGTGTTGATATTGTTGAAAACACCAATGCCTATGAACCCTTTGAATATCGTGGATATCATGAAGGTCTTCATTATGACAAAAACTTTATTTCTGCTACTAACATAAAACAACCTTTCATCAAATCCAAATGTTTTTCACTCTTCAACAATCTTCCACTTACTATCTACCCTAGATACATTCAATAATTCGATGCTCGATACTACTATGATAGACCTTCTCTAACTCTCAACTTTCGCATGTATGGCCATGGCTATTATTGGAACCTAAGGAAATTTTGGAAGTGTGTTAAATGTATCATTAAATGGTTTATTTTTCTACACAAAATCAACCGATACTAAAGCTTTCATGAAAATTAAACACTACCACCCAAACTCATATGCATGTGATCCCCCACTCAATAGCATCCTAATTCAAAACACCATTATACAACCCGAGTTTGATTGTGAAAAGGTCCCATTCAATTCATGGAACAAGTCTTAACTTCATCACGAATTGCAAACTTGGGCGGATGTTTTGTTGAGTAATGTGTTTGTAGAGATTAAAGCTTAAGAAAAACTTCCTATCATTGTTGGCTACATGCTTTATTGCATAAAGATCTATACCCCCTTCAACTTTACTTGCTTCATAGATAAACAAATGGATGGGTTGAGATACAACAATGAAGCAATTCCATATGCTAGGATCATTACAACACTCTTTGATTACATAAAAAATAAACATCCTTCTCGAATGGAGGAAGTAGATGAGGTGACTCCCATGAATGAACCTTTCACAATAGACTCCTTAAACATTTTATCTTAGGAAATGTTGTAATCAAATCAATGTGTCTTCCATATGCCTCCATTTTAACATAAATCTTCTAGGTATCTAGTAGGTATATGAGTTGTGCTAGAAAATCACTCTAGTGGTATTGGCTTAGGCTCAATCTATTATGTATGTTATGCATTTTATATGCTTTAAATAAAATGTCTTGTGTTGCTTGTCTTAATGAATGATCATTTGTATCTATTGTGTAGATATATATAGACAAATAAATATGTTATCCCCATGTTTAACAAATGGTTTATGGAGTCAAAATTGACTAAATTATATATATATATATATATATATATATATATATATATATATATATATATATATATATATATATATATATATATATGAGAGAGAGTTAATGTGAGATCAAACTTAAAGTTGTAAAAATAAGATCTAGTCTAAAAACCACAAAAGCATTTATAAATAACAATTTTAGAAACAATACACAAAAAAAAAAAAAAAAAAAAATTAATACAAATTAACATTTTAGCAACTAATAACCAAATGATACATGAGTTTAGATTAGTGATACATCTGATACAGATTACACTAATAAATATTCCAAAACGCGATACACATACAAAAACCTGATACACATTACACTTCTTATCAAAGTGTATCACCTAGATTTCGTAAATTTTAAAAAGAAATTTATCGAAACTTTAACAATTTTAGATGTAGTTAATAAAAAATTTATTTTTGTTGTAAGGAGAGTGTCACTTGTCAAATTTTAGTTGAATCTCATTTTAATAACTTTAAGTTTGATCTTATTTGATCTAGATTATATATATATATATATATATATATATATATATATATATATATATATATATATATATATATATATATATATATATATATATATATATATATATATATATATAGGCTCTGGTTCCATTGAGAAAGTTTTTATTTTGAGAAGATTGAGAAATTTTCGTTTTAGCAAATTGATTCATGTTTTTGATTTGATTCACAAGTAAACATCATTTTATGGTGAATCGAATCTATAAATCACAAATTAGATTCACAAATCATTGTTAAAATAGAGTTATGATGATGATTCATTAAATTTGTACAGATGATTCAGTATTCTACATATATCGCAAAATTGAGAGTTTTTTTTTTTTAACATTGATTCAATTTTTTTTACACATTTTGAATTTTAATCGCATTAAAATGAGTTTTACGCTTGAAAAACATGAATCAAAGTTAAAAATCTATCGTTTTTGAGAACCTTCTCAAAATAAAAATCTTCTCAATGGAACCGGAGCCTATATATATATATATATATATATATATATATATATATATATATATATATATATATATATATATATATATATATATATATATAGGCTCCGGTTCCATTGAGAAGGTTTTTATTTTGAGAAGATTGAGAAATCTTCGTTAGAGCAAATTGATTCATGTTTTTTATTTGATTCACAAGTAAAAATCATTTTATGGTGAATCGAATCTATAAATCACAAATTTGATTCACAAACCATCGTTAAAATCGAGTTATGATGATGATTCATTATTCTACATATATCGCAAAATCTAAAAATCTAGAGATTTTTAACATTGATTCAAAATTTTTTTATACATTTTGTATTTTAATCACATTAAAATGAGTTTTACACTTGAAAAACATGAATCAAAGTTAAAAATCTATTGTTTTTGAAAACCTTCTCAAAATAAAACCTTCTCAATCGATCCAGATTCTATATATATATTAAGCATCTAAATGGTTGTCTAACCCATTTTATGTAACACCCCCAATTTCGTGATACGCAGCGGAATTCAAACTGGGTGCTACTTCATGGCACAACAGTCATAATAATAGAAAACGAACTCTAATGGAGTCGTTTTAAAAGATTTATCATTCGATTTATACAAATATCAGAGTTTACAAAATGAGGTCCCAAATGGTTCCAAGTTTACAAAATACATTAAATGGGTTTTCGAATGATAATAAAATTTATAGCCTTCTTGAGTATCCGTGCTTCTCTGTGCCAGCCTCGTACCATATGAACCTGAAGTACATGCTTAAAACTGTGAACACAAAGGTTGAGTGAATTCATAGGTTTATTTTTAAAAATTGAACACATAATGTTTGTGTGGGTTACGTTGTTATACACCCATAATGTTGAAAACAAAACAGTTATTATTTCACTAAGCTCATGCAACCAAGGCGTTAACTTGCTCCAAAATTAATTGGTGAAACTGTTGGTACCAACCCTAATAGGTAAAATTGTCGTTTTACCTAATGTTACTCAAATATAGTGCGTTTGTTTGCCTACCTGGTCAACACAAACGGGATTCGTTAATCCCAATAGATCTATTCACAATATTCACGCCCACTCTCTCTAGTGATTAATGGTTCATGATTAGGGACTTAAGTTTGGCAAATGCGGTAACTTAGTGACAATAAAACAATCAGATAAGCATATAGTTTGAAAGCAATGTGTTCGGTTTAAAATAAAGCATGTATCTCCCCCATGGGTTTGTAAAACAATTAAATGATAGAAAATGGGGCTATGAACTCATAGTAGTGATTAGCAACGGAGTGTAACGATATAATGTTTATCAATATAGAGTATGACAAGATCACGATCTTTAACGATTACCTAAGAAAGCATAGTATTCGTGTTTTAGTATATTGTACGATATAAGTGTACAAGTATATGTAGTTTGTTGGCTTATGATGTTGTACATGAATCCTTAGATTAAAGTATTCCTTAAATATTGTTTGGCTATCAAAATCAAGAGGTCGTGAATTAGTTTAACATGTCATATGGTCATTTACTTAGTTTGTCAAAGTCTAGTGAACAAGTTTTAAAAAAAAGGTTTCGGTCATTAGACTTATACTAGCCGTGCGGCTAAGTTATGGTTAAATAATAATAATCAAGACCATATTAAGGATGTGTATAAGTTAGATAACCTCAAGACAACAATCTTGACTCAATCTTGGCTTTATATTAGCCTTAAATGATCAATATATTACTTAAAGTTCTCACTAAGGTTGTTTTCTAGTCAACAACAGGTCAGCTTAGTTTTTGCCGTTTTTAGGTTTTGTCGTTCACTTTCTGCTTATGTGCACCCGACTGTTTGTAGAAAAAGTCATTCTGAGCAACTTTCGTGTTTTACACTTTTGCTAACTCAGACCAGAAAAGGGTCAAAAGCGTGATTTGAAATCATATCAGCAAGCTTTTATTCCAACACTATATTTTCATCTAGTAAAACTTAACTAGGCATAACTTTTTTACTACAAATCCTTTTTAAGTTATTTAAAATCTCAAGTTTATATTTTTATATTATCTAACAGATCCTTAAGCTTAATCAAGTCTAATGTCCAAAGTTTACTTATATCAATGGTCTAATTACAAGTATATACTTATATTTCATTGCAGAAAGTTTGGCTGCACATTCAGTCCTGCCAAAACGACCATAAGTTGAGTTCTACAACTTGTTTTGACACGCGGCTTTCGCCAAACTTCAAGTTTAGGTCTTGGCTACATTTCATAAAACTGAGTCGACTTTGACATGTTTTGCCATTTTAACTCTCATTTACTCATCGAGAGGAGTTATGAGGTGCGCCACCCGGCGAAACGACCATAAGACATAGTTCTAAAAGTCTATCTTGCTGAATTAACCTCAAGGTTTATTGAGATGATCATTTTAATCAAAATTTGGGACTGTTTCAGAATTCATGTTCATAGAACTTACCTAGGACTTGTTTTAGCTTGTTTTTATGGTCACAACCTCATGTACAACATCAATTAAGCTATATTACATATACTACTTATATCAATCTACATCAAATAATTATAGAGATTATTACAATCATATTAAATGACAAGAAAATAAACTCAATTCTTACAAGGATTAGGATGACAAGTTACTAGTACAACAAGAACAATTCAACCCTTAACCCTTCTAATCTCTAATCATTGTCTTGAATCTTCAACCCACTTGATTCTAACCCTTGTTAATCACCAAATAATCCCCTTTATCTCAGCCCCTAACACATTGAATAACTCCAAATCTAACGACGGAATCACTAAAACAACACTTGGACTATGTAGAGCTCACTTAGGCCTTCATCTTTCTTGTGTAACTTATTGTGTGAATCAAAATATATAATGGTGATATAGGTTAAGGGATGAACAACCAAAAAGGGAGGGATGAGAGGTTTTTGGTCGATTTTGCATGTAAAAGAGATGTGTAGGTGAATTTATCATCAAGTGGGAGACATAAGGTGATGTGTGTAAGAGTTGGTGGAATAGGAAGAGGCCATGTGGCCTTGTGGTGAGGCATTGCATGCCACCTCAAAAGAGAGGTGGTAGTGTGTGCATTTTGTACATACTTTTGGTTTATGAGGTGTAGTTTGGTCCCGGTAATTACTAATGTTAAGTCCTTAAGTTACGAAACTTAAAACTAGGTAACGTAAAAATATAATACTTATAAAAATGTTAAAACTTATCAATATACTCTAACTAGGTATATTAAATGTGTGATAAGTCTAATTGGGTGCGTTTATGTTGTTAAAGCCTAATAACGTAGGTTTGAGTACGTGTCTTACGTAAAAAGTAACATATCTACTTATAATGATAAAATAGCAATAGTTCATATATATTATGATTATTGGTGAAAATAAAGTATTTTGAACATATAGACTTATCGTAGTCTTGTGTTGGTCACAGGGAAAATTACCAGTTACTACCGGTTATCGTATTTGATTTTACGTTATGGTAAAATTCAAATAGTCAAAGGTCAATTTTAAAAAGTCAAAGGGTAAAATAGTCATTTTACCTTATGAAAAAATACGGGTTGCTATAGTCTCTACCCCTTAAGGGAATTCCGCACAGGAATTCAGTGTGTGTTATCCGATGTTGAAGTGTTCTAGGAAAATGTGGGTGTATGCGCCGAATTTTTAATCTTTGCGTTCTCAAGTTTCTGGTCATAGAATGTGTTATGTACCATTCTAAGTTTTTGGTGGTGGCTTAAGTTGATAATCTAAAGGGTGTTGTTAAAATCTTATAGAGTCCAATATACCTCAAGTTTGGCTTTTCCTGATTCTCAAAACGAATCATATCTTATTGTATTTGAGGCTTTCAACAAAACCTTAATTACTAACATGGAGTTTTTGGTAAATATTAACGCCTTATATCTATGAAATTTTTGTTTTAGGCGATAGTGTGCGGCATGCAGCCTAATTTGTATTTGTATGGTTTCATTAGTTGTTTCGTGTGTGATCTCTGAACACCTTAGTCCAGGAAATGGTTTACTGACACTTTCGTCTATATAGTGCCTTAAATGGAATAGTTTTGTTGTTGTTACGGTAATTGTTGTTAATCAATGGTGTAAGATATTGTTGATGTGAAATGGTTTATAATGATGTGATAATTGTCGTTGTAGGAAAGTCTTGATAGTCGCAAGTGGTTGTCCAAACCACTTCCAAAATCGATCATGTATTAGGTGGTTTTGAGATGAAGGCTATATCGTATAGTGTTTATGTCTACTAGTGTTTGAAAGAAACGTGATACTGTGAAGTTTTACATACTGACTTATAATGGGGTTTAGATAATGAAGTTATATGTTGATTATTAGGAGAGTGTAGTGTATGTTTACCATTATTCTTTGGTAGAGATGTCAAGTTTGCTTTAAAATCATAAATGAATTTTAAAGGATTATGGCGGAATGATATCCTTGAAACCTAAACAGGCTAGTACTTCTAAGAAATGACAATAAGATTTGATGACTATCCCAAGATAGTAGTTAGGATTATTTCATAAATGAAAACTTTCAAGAATGAAATTAGGTAGTATAAATAAGTATTAAGATCTCGCTGAGTGGTAAGACACTATCATGTCTCTAGATCTTTTTAATGAATTCTAGTGGTTTATCGAGTTTAAGTAGGAAATTAACCTGAATATAACTCTTGTATAACTATTCTTAGTGTTTGAAAAATCTATGTCGAACATAGTTAATCAGACTATGTTCCACTGTCCCTAGGTTAAATATAGGTGATTAGGCTATATTTAGCCGAGGTTCGATAAATTTTCCAAATACCTAAATTAGGTATACTTGTGATATGTCCATAGCTTTTGAGAAATTTTCCACTAAGCAAAGGCGATATCAAACCATTCAGTTGCAAGTCTCGGCCATAAAAGACTTGTAACCTATGTTTTCACATTCCATTGCATAGAAGATAGTATGGGTAGATACGTGTGGAAAGGAAATCTTAAGTAATTGTGATATGTCCATAGCTTTTGAGAAATTGTCCACTAAGCAAAGGCGATATCAAACCATTCAGTTGCAAGTCCCGGACATAAAAGACTTGTAACCTATGTTTTCACATTCTATTGCATAGAAGATAGTATGGGTAGATACGTATGGAAAGGAAATCTTAAGTAATTCTAAAATAGTCCATACTTGGCTAGCATCACAGACATTTAACAATGAAGGTTTCAAAAGAGAATTTTGATGAATGTAGAGAAAGTTGCTGAACTTCAGCTTTTGTAGATGATGAATTAGTTTGTCCTTTAGAAATTCCATTTCTTTTATTTCTATTAGGGAAATTGATAGATTGTGACGGGTTTCATGTAAAACAATATCATATAAAGTTTATAAGATAATTTCTAGAGACTTTGTATAACTTAAAATGTCTATGAAGTAAATTAGACCATTGTGTATGTAGAACCTTACTTATACATCAACTTTACGCGTATAACACCTTATCACAAGATGAACACACGAACTAAACTCAAACTATATGCATAAAAGATGAGGAAGAAAGATGAGAAAGTTTGGTGACTTGATGTTATGCGTATGAAGATGAAAAGAAAACTTGTTTATTCTTGAAAGGAAAAACACACACAAAACACACTCAAGCACACCCCTCAAATGAGACTTTGAGGGGTATTTATAGTACAAGGTAAAATGCCCTACTGGGCTTTCCATGGGCCTCGTGGTGGACTTGGATTGGATTGGGTTACATGAACTTATTCAAGGCTAGCTTAACATAACTTCAAGCCATTTAGCTTAGTCCAATCCACGAGCCCGTTGACTATCCTAATACGATATATAACACACGTTACAAAGTTCCTAAATGTGAATGACCATCACTTCTAATAAAAACTATTAAGGCTAACAATCTCCCCCTAAGGGGTGGTCATTCAAAAGATACTCCACTTGATAAGATCTTTACTTTTCTCAAGCTTGAACTTTGTGTGTAGATATAGAATAGTCTTGATTCTTTGTTCCTTCATGCTTTGTGATCAGTTAATGTGGTTGTCTGCCGTTGTCAACTTCGTTGGTTAGGTGTCTCCACGTTATTCTCCACCATGCTCACACTTCTATTTGACTTTAATTACCAATGATGTAGTTCTCAAGTCTTTATACTTTGTAGATTCTTTGACATTGACGAAGAATCATCTTTAACTTTGTGCTGCCTTTGATTTTGATGAGAACTTTCATGTGTTGTTGGTATGAGCATGTGGAGAATCTGCACGATCAATCCGCTCCGGAGCTTCCATAAGAAGAAAACATAAAGACAGGTTAGTAATAAGCGGATTCTGGTACTTACAAGTTTGAATTTTGAGGGTGTTAACAACATAGTGTGAAAACACATCTCTAATTCTTACAAAGGCCATTCCTGAACTAGAGTCCCAGAAGTGAGATAACGCGATGTACCGAGGTACACCTACAGTTCAGATGAGTCGCTGAGGTACACCGAAGCATCACCCCACGACTGTAGACCGTTTGAGACACACTAAGCGTAATCCACGGGGAGTTACCGAAGTGACATGCTGTCAGGGCTGCTTGATGTTGACCCTGGCAGGAGTTTCCATTCAATCATTGAAGATCACATATGTGAAACTTCTCATAAATGTTATGGCAGATTGCTTAGATCTGTGTAGGACTCTAGAATATATCACTTGTGTCCTTATTGATGAACAACAAGCGATGTCATGTCATGTGTTCTTATGAGATCTTTTGATGAATCTCGTGGCTCTAGACTCAATTAGTGCATTTTGGTTTTCCTGAGCAGAGACTAGGGAGAGTGTCTCCTTCTTCAATACCAACGATCTCTAAGAGAAAGCCGATAGTTTACGTAGGATTCCCAGTGAGAATGAAACAAATCCTTTTAAGAGGAATTGAGTGGCTAGAAGGTTTAGTGCAGTGCGTCACTGGGTCCATGACATCTTTGTCTTCAATACCGGTGTTATCTAGTGACAACCAGTAGCAGATGAATTGAACCCGGTTTCTACCCTAACGTTGAATATGGAGGGCTATTTCTTTTCACCCTTTTTCATTACATTATTTTTAATTCTTCAACCCCTTCTTTCTCCTTTCTCACATTACTCATTTTTTTCAATCATACCTGAGGACTTCTAGTTCTAAGCTATCGGTGATGTCCTTGGGTAGATCCCTCCGGCTCTGGCGGATCATAGGATGAATTTCCTATCCTTAGTCACCTTATAACTCCATGACTGTCCTATTGTTGCCATAAAACCATTTTTCTTGAAAATCTCTCAAAGTGTTTATGATTATCAAAACATTTTGTTAACACCTTGAGAGTTTTGTTTTTCAGAAACACTCCCCCTTCACATGTGCTTATAGTGTTTTAACAGAAATCTGCACAGAGAGGGTAGAGTTTGCATGTTTTGAATTGATCGACTTTAAATGAGCTAGACCGATTCGAGACATGTTTACATCACTAGAGAACTAGCTTGAAATTATTACCCGTCCTGGTCAAGTCCATAGAAAGTTTCTCGAGATGGTACATTATTCCTCATCAATTCAATGGTTACGACTGAGTCGAGCTCTTTCGAGAATCAAACAACGATCATTAAACTTTTTGATCACATTTTAATCACGTCTCCTCCCCCTCAAAAATAGCATATTCGTGATATTTTTTATATCAACGGATTAAATAACATTTTAGAATCTTTTGGGGAGACAAACGGATTTGATTTAAGCATCAATTTGGAACATTTTGGTTTTATACTCCCCCTTTAATAAAGCATAATCAATTAAAGGGTTTAGAGGGAGTTATCTTGAGCACACAATATTTTAAAAGATTTTGAAAATCTTTTTGAACAATCTTGAAAAAATGCTCAAGAGGATGATTATTTCTCACCAGTTTTAAATGTAGTGCACTGAAGCGTACATTTGATTTTTCTTTAAAAGACACGAGTTTTGATTTGAAATAATCAAAAGTCATCTTTTTAGTTCGGGTTTCGTACTGAAGTATACGAAAGCCATTTTTGAAGAAATTTTGAGAAACGACATGTTTTAGAGAACATATAAAGAACTCTCGCTCAAGCATCTGTACATGCCCGTATCATTATTGAATGACATTTCTAGAAACGTACAAAATATCGATTATACAAGAGACATGTCGTGAGAAGAATATTTTTGGATTTTTGATTTTCTATTGTTTTTGTGTTTTTTGAAAGTTTTATATTTTTATATATTGCTTTTGTTGGTTTTTCAAATTTTGTATTTTGTTTTTCAAAAATATTTACAGCGAAGCTTTTTGGAAAATAATTTTCAAGAAGATTCTAGAAGACGTTCTAACTCCTCAGGGGTTAGGCTTCGCATTCCAATTCGTCAAACTAAATCGTTAAACCTTTCTTTTGGAAGGGCTTTAGTAAATAGATCGGCGAGTTGGTAATCTGTCTTCACGAAAAATAATTCAACAGTACCTTCTTCCACATGTTCTTTTATGAAGTGACAGCGGACTCTGATATGCTTAGTCTTTGAGTGATGAACAGGATTGCATGAAGTTACCATTGGTGTACCGACCGAATCACAATTATCCATACCATGATTTTTCAAAATCTCAGTTGTATATTTGGCTTGATTTATAAAAATTCCACGTGGGGATTGATGTATTTGTAAACCAAGAAAAAACTTTAGTTCCCCCATCATGGACATTTCAAATTTGCTTTTCATGAGATTTTCAAAATGTTTTGAAAGATTCAGATTAGTGGACCCAAAAATGATGTCGTCCACGTAGATCTGAACAATCAAAATGTCATTTTTGCATTTTTGTGTAAACAAGGTAGGATCAACCGTTCCTTTGGTGAAATTGTTTAGGATAAGGAAAGAAGACAGTTCGTCATACCACGCTCTCGGAGCTTGCTTTAATCCATTGATTGCCTTTTTGAGTTTGTAGACGTAGTCTGGATGTTCCATGTCTATGAAGCCTTCTGGCTGACTCACGTACACTTCTTCTTTCAGAGTTCCATTCAAGAACGCGGTCTTAATGTCCATCTGATAAAGCGTGATGCTGCATAGGCTAAGAATATCCTGACTGCTTCTAGTCTGGCTACCGGCGCGAATGAATCTTCAAAGTCTATTCCTTCTTCCTGTCTGTATCCTTTGGCCACAAGACGAGCTTTATTGCGAATTACAGTCATCTCTTCATCCCTTTTGTTCTTCCATAACCATTTGAGATCAATGACTTGAATGTCAATTGGTCTTGGAACCATTTCCCAAGAGTTATGTAGACGGTATTAGAGAAGTTCTTCCTGCATCGCTTCTATCCATGCGGGTTCTGCCATTGCCTCCCGAATGTTCTTCGGTTTAATATTGCTAATTGAGCAAAGGTAAATGCACAAGTCGCAATCGGTGGCAAGTTGGCGTCTCGTCTGAATTGGCCTTGACGGTTCACCAATAATTTGTTCAAGCGGATGGTCTTTTGTCCACTTCAGAGTAGAAGGATACCGTATGTTATACGTATGCGATTTAGATGGTTCTCGTAAGCTTGAAGATGATTCAGCTGATTCCGTAGCAAACGGGGTTTTTAAATAAGTCTTTATCTAACGTTGCATCATTCTGGTTTTGAGTAGGTTCTTCTTGAAATGATATGTTTTGGTTTTGCATTGGTTTCTGGAGTTTCTGGAATTGGAGTTTCTGGAGTAGATGTAGATGATGTTGATGGAGTTGGTGCATTGGTTTCGACCGTTGTAGATGCATCTTCTGTTGGTGGTGATGGATGATTTTGAGCGGGTGCAGCGGAATGATGGTTTGATGCATTTGTCGAAGTTCCACCATAGTATTCATCGAACATTAACTCGATGAAATTCTCCCATTCATGTTCATGAGGAGTGCCAGCAAAAGTTGATGGAGCTCGTTGATGTACGAGTCCTGAACTGATGTGTCCAGAAGTCTGCGGGTTTGGTGCGGGTTCTAGAGCGAGTCTCTCAGAAGCCATTTGTGAAATTTCATCAAAATTCACATTCATCGTCTCCATGATCCTCCTAGTTATCCTGTTATACACCCTGAATGCCCTCGAGCTGTCTGAATATCCAATGAAGATTCCAATATCACATTTAGCTTTCAATTTCCTTAGATCTTCTCTGTCGTTCATAGGATAGCACAAAGCGCCAAACACGTGAAAGTAAGAGATATCAGGTTTTCTGTTGTTCAATATTTCATATGGGGTTTTATTGAATCTTGGATGAATTAGGGATCGGTTCTGAGTGAAACAAGCAGTGGCAACAGCATCAGCCCATAGAAATAACGATGCACTATAATAGATTAGCATTGTGCGAGCAGCTTCCACAAGAGTTCGATTTCTTATTTCAACTACCCCATTCTGCTGTGGAGTTCTAACAACTGATGTCTGATGAGTGATTCCAACATCTTCAAAATAAGCTCTTAACACATGATTTGTGAATTCAGTGCCGTTGTCTATTCTTACTACTCTTACTGGAGCTTGAAGAAGTACTTGAATACGTTTTAGGAAGGTGATGACGATGCCTGGTGCTTCGTCTTTTGATCTCAAAAACCTAACCCATGTATATCTTGAATAATCATCGACGATAACAAGAATATACTTTTTCCCATTTATGCTTTCAACTCTCATTGGGCCACATAAGTCCATGTGCAACATATGCAACTTTGCTTCCGAACTAGGTACGGATTTGGGTTTGTATGATGCTCTTTTTCTTTTTCCTTGTTCCAATGATGGACATAAGTGATCCTTGGTGTATTTGAACTTTGGAAGTCCATTGACGATGTTGTCTTTGGCAAGTTTGTTGATTGTATCGAAATTGAGATGGGATAATCGTCTGTGCCACAACCAGGACTTTGTTTCAGATGCTCGTGTCATAAGACATATTGGTGATGAAGAGGCCATTTGGTTAATGTCGATAACATACAAGTTTGTATCACGATTTCCAGTTAAGAGATTAGTGCCATTCAAGTTTCTAATGAAGCAAGCATTTTTCCTAAAAGCAACCTCTAAATCTGCATCACAGAACTGCCCGACTGAAAATAAATTGTGTCCCAACCCTTCGACATAGTAAACCCGAGTGATCAAATAATTTCCAAAAGGTATATCTCCATAACCCATGATAGCTGCTACATGATCATTTCCAAAACGTACGATTCCTATGAATTGCCAGACGAAATTGATTAGCAGCTTCAGATTCCCAGTCATGTGCTTGGAGCAACCCGAGTCGACGATCCAAAGACATATTTCGATAACCTGCCAATAACAGAAGAAGATTTTGGAAACCGTTTTGATTTTGGTTCCTTTGGGTTAGAGGTAAAATCCTGATCACACTCATAGAAGTTATCTATTGGTAAGACAGGTTCATCACTCATTTTACCATTCTGGAGTATGAAAGTTCTACCCGTGGGTTTCCAAATGTCATCCCTAAAGTAAACATTATGCTCCCTATCAGTAGTGTAAAGCCTAAGTCTCGCAACTGGTCTTCCTATTTGTTTAGCATAAGTTCTTTTGGGAACATTCTTCTTAACAGGCTTAACAATCTCATTCTTAGAAACACAATCATCATGAACATTAGTTAAAGATTTCTTGCAAGTTAAACAAAGAGATTTAACACATTCATTAGACTTAGCAAGTTTCATAGGTTCATTACATTCAGATGAAATGTCTTTCTTATTACAAAGCGGTAAACTCCTAGGGTGTTCTTCTACTTTCTTCTCTTTATTCAAGCGACTACTCTTAGAGGCAAGCGAGACTCAATTGTTCCTTGTATTGCTCTTAGGCTTTAGTCTGCTACTCCTAGAGGTGCTTCCTAGTCCTGTAGAAGGTAAGGCACACTCATTAGGATTCACATTTTTATCTAGAGAAGTGGTTTAAGCTTTCCTAGTCTCTTTGGAGTGCTTATCTAAACTTATGTCGTTTGTTCCATATGTTTTAGATGTGGAGGCAGACGCATTAGTGGTACTCATCTTAAAAAGGCCAGGTGCTAAAACTTTTGGTTTCTCGATAACCGCTTTTCCTTTATCAACATTTTGTTTAGGCAAGGCAGGTGGAGTGACTGGTTTTGATAAATCATTTTTCTCATTGACTTTTGGAGGAGGCATTGAAACAGACATTTTTGGTTTTAAAACCGGTTTGGGAACATTTGCTTTCTCCTCAGTCAATGGTTTTGAAATCTTAGTATCCACTGCCTTTCCTTTTTGACATTCCAGCTGAGCCCTCAAAAGATCATTTTTCGCTTTCATGTCATTGTAGGCACGCTCATACGACAATTTGTCATACTTGCATTCCTCAGTTTTTCGATCAAGTTGTTTAAAATATGAGACATTTTCTTTTTCAAGTTTCTCAAGTGCTATTTCATATTTTGAAACAATTTTGGAGGTCTCAGACTGGAGTCTTTCATGATCTTCAACATAATATGTTTGTAAAATAATTGACATAATATCGATAGTCAGAACATCTTCGAAGAGAGAGTTATTTAAATTTTACAAAAATTTGATGTGTTCGACACAGTCATTAGCTTGCTTTACCAGGGATTTATGGTCCTTGACAAAGTCAGCTGTTTCTTTCAAAAACGCTTGTTCAAAATGAATAACCCTTGAGTTGATTTTATTCAGCTGAGGGGCAATTTGAGTTTCAAAATACTTTTTATTTTCATTATCAAAACTATTAAACCATATATTTGTTGTAATATTGGTTTTAGTTTTAACAGTGTCTTGAAGATCCGCAATTCTAGTTTTCACATTTTCTAAAATACTTCTCGCATCACTTGTGTTAAAAGGATTGTTTGAAGACATTTGTTCAATGTTTGAAAGAGAATTTGAGACAACAACTGGTTTTGAAACAGATTTTGAAACATGTGTTGACTCTTTGTTTGAAACACTTGGTGTGATGGAAAACTTTGACTTTTCTTTTTGATTAACAAAAGTAATTCCAGAAATTTTGTTCCATTTGTTATAGTCGATTGGTTTGATTTCCGGATGTTTTTGTTTCATTCTTTCTCTACTCTCCTTAGATAGTTCTAACGTTTCAAGAGAATCACGAACAATAATGGGTTCATGTAAAGCATTTCCATTATTTAACACATTCTGAGGTTTCTGAGCTTTCTTGAGGAACGAAGAAGGGTCGTTACCAAGTGCCATTCTATGATTAGTATGAAAACGCGGATTTACTTGATTAGGAAGCATCTTGTTTGTTTGAGCAGAATGACCCGTTGTAAGAAGCAAATTTTCCAAAGTATGGATTTTTTCATTTTTATCAAGAATTTCATTAAGAATAGAATCTTCTCGTTTTGAAAAATCAGTAATCAAGTGCTTCTTCTCTTTTTCAAGATCAGAGAACATTTCTTTTTGTTTAGAAAGTTGGTCATTTAAATCATAAATTTCCTTGTTTAAAGATTTAATTTTCAAGTTCAAATTCACATCAAGTGTGTTATACTTGATTTGCAATAGTTGTTCTTTAGAAACCAAATTTCGATAACCAATTTCTAATTCTGATTTTTGTTTTTATGAAATTCAATGGCTTTTGCATTCTCCTTGTAACTCTCAAGCTCAGCGGTCAATTTAGCATTCGCGGCCTTAACTTCCCGATTGACCGTTCTAACTTTCTCGATTTCAATGCCACAGTTATTGATTAATGATTCAAAATAAGCACGTGTTTCCTCATCAGTCTCAGTATTTTGTGCCATATAGTCTCCACTAAGATCTACATCTGGAGTCTCAGAGTTAGTATTGCTACAACTCGGATTGTCCAGGTATGTATCATAAGTAGGTGCGGATGTCACAGAATGCTATTCGTCATGAGTAAATACATCAAATATGACATTGTTATAGCATGGATCAATGATTGGTACCTCAGATACTGCATTGGCGTCATAGACAGGAGGTGAGTCAGAATCAGTGTCGTACTTAGTCTCCTGAAGATTTTCCATGAAGATGCAGTTTGCATTGATTTCCTCGAGGTCTTCCAAATCATCCATAATAGCGAAAAAATCATTTTCCTCAGCACTCAACTGTAATCCTGCTTCTGACTTTCTTGCTAACAGCATAGCTTTCTGAACATACTCAGCAGTCTTCTTTTTCGGCTTAGTAGGACAATTCCTTGCCATGTGACCCAATCCTTGATAGTTATAACACTTAACCTGATTACCCTGATTCACATTTCCATAATTCCCAACGACTGGAGCTGCAACATTCCCATTCTGATTACCCATTGCTCTATTCCCAACATTCTGACCCATCTGATTTCCAACATTCTGACCCAACTGATTACCCTGATTCGGAACCGCCTGATTACCCATCTGAAATCCATCTGATTCGGAACCGCCTGATTACCCATCTGATTCGGAACCGCCTGATTACCCGCCTGATTACCCTGATTCGGAACCGCCTGATTACCCATCGGAACCGCCTTAATCTGGTTGGCCACCAGTTTTGAGTCAACGAAAATAGCCAAGTCTTCTACCTCTATGTCTTTAGCCAGTCGGAGACCAGCTAGCAATACTTCATACTCCGCTTCATTATTAGTAGCATCAAATTCGAAGCGGAGTGCATAAGTATACTCCTTTCCTTCAGGGCTAACTAACATCAACCCTGCACCTGATCCATCAGAGCGAGGCCCCATCGGTGTAAAGTTTCCATCCTTTGATCGTTTTCGCAAGCTTCTTGTCAGTAACTTTGTTGTATTGCTTTTGCTCGGAGGGTGTCTCTGCTAAGAAATCTGCCAGTATTTGCCCTTTGACTGAGTTCCTACCCTTGTACTCAATTTCATGCTCTCCTAGTTCGATGGCCCATTTAGCTATCCTTCCAGATTTCTATGGTTTCGATAATATCTGCTTTATTGGCTTGTCAGTGAGCATGGTTATGGGGTGAGCCTGGAAGTACCTTTGAAGGCGCCTCGCAGCATGGACCAAGGCAAGGATCAACTTTTCTAGCTCCCGATAATTTAGCTCAGCTCCCTGGAGAACTCGACAAACAAAGTAGATGGGGATTCGCTTCATTTCCCTTTCTGCCAATAAAACATCACTAATGCTTTCGAAGGAGGATGCGATGTACATAAATAACATTTCGCCTTTGATTGGGGCAGTAAGTGTAGGTAGAATTGCCATGAACTCCTTGAGCTTTTGAAAGGCAGCTTCTGCATCCACGCTCCATTGGAACATCTTTTTATCTGTACAGCCTTTAAGTGTTTTGAAGAATGGCAAGGACTTGTCTGCACCCTTCGATAAGAATCTACTGATGGCTGCTAACTTTCCATTCTGACATTGTACATCCTTGAGAGACTTAGGAGCCTGTAGGTTTGTGATGGATTTAACCTTTGAAGGGTTGGCTTTGATACCCTTCTTTGTGATCAGGTGCCCCAAGAATTTCCCTTCCTCTACGCCGAAAGAACATTTCTTAGGGTTTAACTTCATGTTGATGGCACGAAGCTGATCGAAGGTTTCCTTTATATCGGAGAGTAGATCCTCCTCTATTCTGCTTTTGATGACCATATCATCTACATATGCTTCGAGGTTCCTGCCTATTTTCTTGCTGAAGGCTTTGTCCACTAGCCTTTGATAGGTGGCACCTGCATTCTTCAAACCGAAGGGCATCTTCCTATAGCAATATACGCCTTTTCATGTTAAAAAGGTTGTTTTCTCTTCGTCCTCTTCTGCCATCTGTATTTGATGGTAACCTTTGTAAGCGTCCAGAAAACACTTCAGTCGGAATCCTGATAAGGACTCCACCTTCTAATCATATTCTGGTAGAGGATAATAGTCCTTCGGACAGGCCTTGTTGATGTCGGTGAAATCTACACACATTCGCCATCCTCCATCATGCTTCTTAACCATCACTGGATTGGCTACCCAGGTTTGATACTTTACTTCCCTGAATATGCCTGCTGCTACGAGTTCATCCACCTCCTTGCATGTTGCTGCATTCCTTTCGGGTGCAAGGCTTCGGTGCTTCTGCTTGATAGGCTTTATGTGCTTGAACTCGTTAAGCTTGTGTTTAGTGCCGAAAGGTTTTCCATCTATGATGAGGGTTCTTGGGACCCCCGTCATATCTGATTATGTCCGTACAAAGACATCTGCGTTAGCCCTTAGTAACTTCTCCAATTCTTCCTTAAAGGTGGCAGGGAGTTGCTTTCCAATGACCACCGTCTGTTTCGGATGTAGATCGTTTACTATGATACGTTCTTCAGCATCAGTGCAGCTGAGAATATCCTTCAGAACTTCTTCGGGATTTTATCTGACCCTTTTTCCTACATCTGTAGGCTTCTTCACGCTGTAGCTAGAGAATACCGTTCCAATACCGTAGGGTGTTTGGAATTTGATCGCAGCATGTATGGTGGAGACAACGATACCCATTTTCTGCATTGTGGTTCTCCCTATCAATAGGTTATAGGGAGATTCAGACCTTACGATCGCGAAAACCAGGGTTTCAGTTCTTTTTAGCCTTCCTTCTCTAATCGTTACCTCCAGAGGACTTCTCCCAGAGGCCATGAATGTTCCCTTGAGAATCCCACCAAAGGTATCTTAGAGTCTACCCTCTTCAACCTTATAGAAGGCTTGAGCTTTAGGAAACAATGCTCATAGATGACTTCGCAGGAGCTTCCGCAGTCCAAGTAGGCTCTATTTATTTCCCTGTTGGAGATTAAGACTTTGATGACCACGGGGTCATTTGAGAGAACCCTGCCAGTAATCGAAGGGAACGTCACATCCCCTAACCCGCATAAACCTTTCTCTACTACTTTTCTCTTTAAACCAGAATTATCCCTGTGAACCATGAGGATTGGAGCTTCTACACGCGTAGTATCTTTCCGTAACTGTGTGTCGGAGACCTTCTCTTTACCTTTCTTTATACCCTTCACCAAATGTCCCAATTGTCCAGACTTTACGGCCTCTTCTATCTATTTTTTAAGCTCTCTGCAACTGTTGGTGTTGTGACCGTAATCTTCATGGAAATAGCAGTACTTGGATGTATCCCAGCTTCTACCTCTGCTTGCCAAATGAGGGGGAGGTTCGAAGGCCTTCGCAGCCCTTTCCGTAGCAAGTATTTCTGTCACACCCCCAAATTACCTGTTTTGCAGCGGAATGGAATTCCTGGGGATTGACTGTCATAGCATCACAATCACAGTTATGTTGAACGACCTAAAGTGTCGTTTGGAAAATACATCGTTTGATTTAATAAAACAATCAGAGTTTACAAAGTAGGTCCCAAATGGAAATCATCTCGTGCGGAAACAAGTTTGTTACAATTCAAACGATGTTTGTAAAATATATAAATCCCATGTAAGACGCGTCGTCACCACGACTCCATGATGTGTCCAAATGCATGCCATGAAGTGAATGCCTTAAATACCTGAGATAAAAACATGCTAAAAGTGTCAACACAAAGGTTGAGTAAGTTCATAGAGTTTGAGTTAAAATGTAAAGCCTTTAAAAATCGTTTATGCCGCAAAGGCATTGTAAATCGTTGAAATGTAAAGACTTTCGAAATCGTTTATGCAGCAAAGGCATCGTAAATCCACTCAGTTCCAAGTCCCGCCCATACAAAACTTGCAACCTGTGTGTTCACAACCCATTGCCAGAATGTATATAGAGTTTATGTAATTCGTTCGAACACCATAATCGTAGTGTGAGTTAAATGATTTCACACTCATCGTTAAAATCAACATCGTATTTATTTCACTAAGTTCATGACACCAAAGCGTAAACATCGCACCAATGAAAATTGGTAATCATCGTTTCATCGCCGCCCTAATAGGTAATTTGCCAATTTACCTCTATGATTCAAATATAGCGCGCTCGATTTCCCCTAAATGGGTCAATAGGAGCGGGAGTGTTAATTCCAATAGGCCTATTCACAATATTCGCGCTCACTCGCAAGTGACTAATGGTGCATGATGTAGGGACTTCGAACATGGCAAAATACTTAGTGACAATAAAACATCGGATATAGCATACAGTTCAAAGCATTTGTGTTCGATTAAAAATATAGCATGTATCTCCCCCAAGAGATTGTAAAACAGTTAATAGAGTAAAAGTGGGGCTATGAATTCACAGTAATATGTAAGAGTTTAAAGTACTTGTGCAAGTGAATGAAAACAGTTTGAGCATGTATCTCCCCCAAAACAGTTTAATAACAGCATTAAAACAAGAAAAGTGGGGCTATGGAACTCACTTGGATAAACTGGAATAATGGCAAAAGTGAGTACACTGAGGTTTATAATGTAATGCGTCAACCAGGACCTATTATCAATGATATGATATGTCATGAGTTGCAATGTAATGCTATGCATGCACTTCGTATGTTATTTATACCATTTACGGGTTTTTGAAAATATTACTCGTCGTCGAAAAATACTCTTTTGACGTCTTGACTCTCCAAAAAATGACTTTACATGTTTTTACGTCAAAATGTCATCCTACAATGGTTTTATAATGATTTTTGGTGAAATTACCACTTTTCGTCGCAAAACAATGTCGTCGGAAAAATCATGAAATCAACAAAAATGGCTCCGGAAAAGTGGTCGTAAAACGGTGTACGTCGATCGTTAGAGAACGAACTCGACGGTTTTGGAAAGTTTGTATCGATATCTAAAAGTTTCAGTTCAGGAGTTTTCGTCCAAAAGGTCTCGATCATAAAGATATCAAAGGCTAAAGATGGTGGTTTTTGCTAATTGTGTGCAGAAAATGAGTTTCGGCCAATGTTTGAACATCCGTAAATAATTTATTATGACTCCGCTTGACAAACGGCTTTTTGTTTTGAAAAATATGGCCGATGAACTTGATTTTACTAGAAGACACTTTGTTATAAAAAGTTTTGCATCATAGTTAAAAACTGCCGCAAACATGGACGATATAGCTAATGAAATACTTGTAACGTAGAAATAATATAGTTTTTCAGAAAATAATATTTACGGCAACTTTATGAAAACGGCCATATATTTGTCGTTTTAAATCCGTTTTCTACGTAAAATATGTCCTTAGCTTCGTATCGAAGTAAACTAATATATTTTTGACTAGTCGAAATAATTTGTGAAGCTTAAAGCTCGTTTTTGACCCGAAAATACTAAAAACAGCAAGCTGAGTTTTTCAGAAAATAATACTTTTCGTCGTAAAACTTTAAAAATTCACCACGGCTTCGTTATAACTCCGTTTTTATCCGTTCAAGCGGCCACGGATTCGTTTTAAAGTATATTTTCTAATTATCAAGGCCAAAAGGTCGTACCATCAGTGGGTTTTTCCAGAAATTCGTTTTAAGGACAGAACTTAAAATATAGTTTACGAAAATAGTTTTTCTCGGACAAAACCTATTCTAATCCCTTCAAATCAACTCCAAAGCTAATCTAATCCTACCATACACCTTCTTAGGGTGTCATGGGTTCCTAATCACCATCAAGACCAAAGAATACCATGGGAGTAATTATAGGATGACCAATATGTATTTATAACTCTAAAATCAAGAAATAAATGGTATAAACTACATAACATGCATATAAGCACCAAAAATGATAAGAAACATATGAAAATGATAAGGAAACATAAAATGACAAGAATATGCTTACTAGTGCAAGTGAAGAGGTGTAGGTAACAAAGGATTAACTTAAATATCCTTGGTTTTTATTTCAAAACCATATAAAGGATATAATCTAGGTTGTAAACACTTGATTAGCAAAGATTTTTGATCCCTTGATCTTCTTGATATTGTGACCGGTTTGGAGAAGAGAGAAACAAAGGAGAGAAGATAAAATTTTTACTAACACTTGTACAAATGAAATGAATGAGAAAAAGTAGTAGAAGTAGACTTTAAGATTGTGTAAAGACATAATATTAATGCACCATGCCACATTTAAAACACACCCTTCCCTTGGGCGTTTTTCATGGATCATGTTCCCCAATTATATATTTTTTTTTTTAAAATCTTGCAACTTGTGTAAAACTTTGTAAGACTTTGATAAAAAATGTAGTAATTGTGTAAGTATTACTCAATTTATAAGGTAAATGGGAATTTTTGGTGCAAGTAAGTTTTTAATAGTTCAAAATAGATTGTAAAGAGATGATAAAAATTGTAAAAATACTTTCCTTGTGAAATTTGAGTGATAAAAATAATTATCGTATAATTTTAAGAAAAACGACGTAATAATTTGACTTTAACGATTTAAGTACCAATTAAATTTGAAACATTAGGAAAACTAAAAATATAGTTTTTATGAACTAAATGTAAGTTTAAAAATACCTCGGGATCATTTTTGAAAGTAACGGATTAATTATTTAAAATAATAACTCACGCGATAAAAAAATTATTAAATATAAAAATTACGCGTATCAAGTGAAATGAAATGTCGTGAATGAACTAATGAGATGCACATGATGTCAATGAAATGTAGACTAATCATAGTCCATATGAAATGTACATGATGTCATGATCATGAATTCGCCGCTAAACCTCCAAGGTTACGCGAATTTGAAACAAGTAAACCAAGTTTACTAAAATGTTGAAATAATGAGACATGAACGGTGTCGAGAAATGACCTGAAAGTACGGGTTGTCACAATTTCCCTTGGAGATTTAGACAGATTTGCCAAGAGTCCGTGGTTGGTGTTTTTGTTGTAGGGTGTGAACCTGTCCTTGCCTTTGTGTCTATTTTTGGACCCTTCCCATGAAGAATGCTTCGGGAACTTGCTGTGACTTTCTTTGCTTTCGATTGGAGCCCCATTAGTAGCCACTTCTTTGGCTTCGATCCAGGTGTATGTCTTTTCCATTAAACTCTTGTAGGTTGTGGGAAGGTCAGTGGATAAGAATTCCACCAGACTTCTGTTTCGCAGGCCATACACAAAACCAGAGATGCGCTGGTCTTCATGCAGACCCATAATCTGCAAGGTGTCATCAGTGTATCTAGTAACGAAAGCCCTAGTGCTCTCATTTTCCCTTTGTTTGATGTTGTGCACTGTCAAATGAGTCCTTGTGAACTTCTTCAGCTGGCTGAAGTGTGATCTAAACTTGGCCTTGAGATCATCCAAATTCACTATGCTACCTGCTTTTTGCCCATTCCACCATATACGAGCGGAGTCTCGCAAGGTATATGTGAACATGTGGCAAGCAACCGGCATAACCCATTTCTGCATTCTAATAGCCCCTTCGAACTGATGTAAGAAGTTATCCGGATCCCCCTTCCCATCATACGTACCAATGTGTGCAGGCATTTTTAACCCATCGGGTACAGGGTAGTTCTATCCATTTTACAAAAGGTGTTGTGGAACCCATGGGCTCCGAATAAAAGTAGTTGTAAGGTGGCATGTAAGTGGGGACAGCGTTGTATGGGTTATGGTTCGGAGGTACTCCGACAGGATTTTGGTTAACATAAGGAGGGTAAGCAGTAGGTATAAAAGATGGTTGGCTTCCTACATGATACGGAGGGTATATCATAGGTTGCCCGTAGGGCATGTTCTCGTATGGTTGAGGAAAGTTAGGGTTGCTAGTCTGCCCATTAGGTGGGGGATAGACCCCATGGGGATAAGATTGAGTCTGAAAAGGAGAGTACATACCATGAGGAGGAAGATTTCCTCCCCCATTCATTTGAGATGGATTGCCTTCTACACCGGATGCGTGAGAAGGCTGCAACGGAACCCCTGCTTCAGTTCTCCCCAAGTGGGCTGCCAAGAGTGGTGGCAAGTTAACCTCCGTAGTCTCCCTTCGGTGACTCCTTCCATTGGAGCATTCCATCGTTCCTTCCGTTCTCATCGTAGCCCTCTCTGTAACATCTTCGAAACCCACCGATCTTCCACTCGGCCTTCGACTTCCCGGAGATCCTATCTTTAGCACTGAGCGTGTAGCCCCAATAGCTGAGGGCCTAGTCTCCATCTCTATCTCTTCGTCATACTCATCACTAGAGTATTCCAACTCCCTTCGCATCTCTACGTTCTGAGTTTGCCTCCTTCGAGCCCTTAATAAGGACTCCAGCGCTTCGATGTTAGCTTCGACGAACACAGGACTGATAACTGGTTTGGGGTTGGCTGACGTCGAAACATGGTTGTTGGGAGTTATTTCAGGGTGAGATCGTGTGGTGAAAGTGGACACGGGTATGTTGGGAAGGTTGTTAGGATCGTTGACTAGGATTGGTGTCAAGGTCGAGAAACCCGGAGGGGGAGTATCTTCTCTTCCTTGATTCATGCTGTAAAAGTAGTGAGCGCTATTGACTGGTTATAAGTTTGGAATAACGAGTCCAATTGTAGCGGGTCTCATGGATGGCGCCACTGATTGTACAATAATTCGTACGACCAGGCCTTCGATGGTGATCGAAGGGTATGAGGGGTGATATGCTTGCGCCAAACTTGTAGCCAATCTGCAATAAGAAGTAGTAGACACTTCGTTAAGTGATTGCGCAGGGGTTGGACCTATTGGAATAACTTGTAGCCTCCCGCGTGAGAGTAAGTATGTGATATGTGTTGTAAGTAATGTAGAATATGTGAAATACTGTGTTGAGTGAACATACCATTGAAATGACTTGTCCAACCTATTTATAGTTAGAGAAATAAGCTTGGATTGTGTTTGCGCACATTTCAGAGATCATGGGGGGGTCCCATGATTTGTGGTAACCGCTAGGGCTTCATCCCCACTCTCTATGTCTTGGCGGGGAAGCTAAGGAGATAGTGTGAACGTGGGGGAAGACCAAGTCAATGTTCTCCGTTGTCTTAGTATCTTCAAGGTAAGACCCCGAAGGGCTTAGGCCTTCGGTTGGTGAATTCCCAACTGGTAACCATATCAATTATGAATGGTTTTACGTCACCGATGACTTAGGAAGATAGACTTGTTCCTTCGTAATGCAAATTTAACTGAGGTCGAAGGGGAGTCCTTCAACCTGATCGGAGGGTACGTCATCAGTTGTGATTGTCAACAAACTTCAATTGAGCCATATTAAGTGAATTCTTTAGTACTAGTAAGTGCGACGCATTTAGGGTTTAGTGATGGTAAGGAATTTTAATCGAAAGAATAGACTTTATACTTTTAAAGATTAGGATGAAGTAAATTAAGGATAAATATGAATTTTAAAAATAAATATTGTCCATATATATACTTCCGACCGCCTAAAAGTAGGTAACGGTACTATTTAAATAGTAAAAACCAATTTTCCCTCGACCAGTACTAACGGTAACTTATTTTGCACTACCAGACTTAAAATAGTCAAACAGACTTAAAGATGACATCAGTAGAATTAACTCAGTACAATTGCATATCAACCAGCATAGCTTCCATTCATCTCCAATCCTTGAAGATCCTTGCTTTTCCTAGAAAAATTAGTCTAAAATTAAGAAAAATACTACTAGTATCTATGGAAATATGAATTAATAAAAACTACTACCAGAATTAATTCTATATCTACCAGGTTTAACTAGCAGGTTTAACTCTAAACATATCAGAATTAATTACCAGTTTTAGCTACTAGATGTAACTACCAGATCTAACTAATAAACCTAATATATTTAACTAATATTAATACTCCTATTACAAACTATACATTTATCCTCCCCTTAAATGTAGCTATGGGTTTACCATTCCAGTATTAACCACCAGAGAATTAAATCTTGGTCCATCAAAGGCTTTTGTCAATGAGTCTGCTACATTATTATCAGTGTGAATCTTTTCCACCCTAATTAATTTCTTTTCAAAGCAATCCCTGATAAAGTGATGTCTGATTTTAATATGTTTAGTCTTAGAGTGGTAAACTGGGTTCTTAACTATACAAATAGTACTTTCATTATCAATGTGGATTACTGTATTCATGAAGTTAATACCATAATCCAACATTTGATTCTGAATCCACAAGACTTGTCCACAACAATTTGCAGCAGCCACATACTCAGCTTCAGTTGTTGATGTAGCCACTATAGTCTGCTTTTTGCACTGCCATGAAATAAGTTTCCTGGCAAGGAATTGACATCCACCAGTTGTGGATTTCCTGTCAAGGCTTGCCCCAGCATAGTCACTATCTGAATAGGCTTCCAGGTCAAAAGATGACTCTTTAGGATACCATAAGCCCAAATTGGGTTTGCCCTTAAGGTATTTAAAGATTCTCTTGACAGCATGAAGATGTGAAGTCTTGGGTGTAACCTGAAAACGAGAACAAACAAAAACTGCATACATAATATTAGGCCTAGAGGTAGTTAAATACATGAGGGAACCTATCATGGATGTGTACAAGTGCACATCCACATAATCAGCTTCCTCATCCTTTGTTAATGCCACCTTGGTCTCCAATGGTGTCACTGCAGTCTTCACACTGGTATAGTCAAACTTCTTCAACATCTTAGCAACATACTTGTCCTGAGAAATGAACAATCCATATGGCTTCTGCTTGACTTGCAATCCTAGGAACAATGTGAGTTCTCCCATAGAACTCATCTAAAATATGCCCTTCATGAGGCCCTCAAACTCTTCACACCAAGACCTATTTGTAGAACCAAAGATGATATCATCTACATACACCTGCACCAACATGATATCCTTCTTGTCCTTATTTATAAACAAGGTCTTGTCAATATTTTCCCTCTCGTATCCATGCTTCTCAAGAAAAGTAGAGAGTGTAGCATACCAAGCTCTAGGAGCTTGATGTAGTCCATACAAGGCTTTAATTACCTTATACACCTTCTTGGGATGATCAGGATCCACAAAACCTGTAGGCTGAGCAACATACACCTCCTCATTAATAGTGCCATAAAGAAAGGCACTCTTCACATCCATCTGATAGACTGTGAAGCCCATATAGGAGGCAAAAGCTATGAATAACCTGATAGCTTCAATGTGAGCTACAGGAGCAAAAACCTCATCATAATCAATGTCTTCCTCCTGTTTGTATCCTTGGGCCACCAATCTAGTTTTGTTTCTGACCACAACACCTCTTTCATCCTTTTTGTTCCTATAGACCCATTTTGTACCAATTACCTTTGCCCCATTCCCATACCTTTTGTAGCTTGAACTGCAACAACTCCTCTTGAATTGCTTCAACCCACCTTTCATCTGTAAGTGCATCAGTTATTTTGGTGGGTTCCTTCTGAGAATGGAAGCATGCAAAAAGACAGTGTTGGTGGTCTTTGTGATCGTTCCTCTACTATTTTGAATAAATCCAAAAAGTGCATGAGCTACAGACTGTATCTGCACTTGGCTTCTGGTTTGCACAGCTGGCTTCTAATTACCCTGTATCTAACTTTGTAGATGAATGTTGTGAATCCTAAGTGTAGGAACATGACTGACATATATCTTTGTAGGGAGATTGTTGAAGTCAGTAATCACCTCTTCTTCATTATAAGAATCCTCCTCAAAATCCCTTCAGCAGGCTTATAAAAAATGTTTAGTTCTGGCATTGCTGATTCATTAAAATCATCATCAGCATTGCCAGACTTAACAAATGCACTACCATTATTATTGAAGTTAGTACTGGTAGCATTATTATCAGGTACTGGTGAATCGGGCTTGCCAATATTAATAGTATCACTACCAGTATTAACTGAGTTAATATTGGTAGCCTTGAAAGTAGGTACTGGCCCTAGATGCTTTTAAGCTATTGCATCTGTTAGGATTTAGAAATTCCGGTAGTTAAAGAGTCGGCCACCTCAAGCATATGTATTCATTAGAAAGCTCATAGTCGTAGTCACTTAGTGATAGTTAGTAGGCTGTTATGTAACAGCGTGGAGGACGGACGGGTCTTTACCCACTATATGCCTGATCCACAGCCCGTAGGAGGCGTCTCATGTAACTAACTATAAATACCCTTTGCCTAGCAAGGCAAAGAGTTGGAGCTTTCATAATACATTTTTCTTTGTCTCACTAACGTTCCCAACTCTCTTCCACTTTCTCTCTCTAACTCATTTCATTCGACCCATTTATATGTGTGATTATGTGTTAGTGAAAACCAATATGTGAGAATTGGTATCAAGAGCCATGGTTTAATCATCTATCTTTCATGTTCTTGGATTTCTAGTGGGTTTCATAGGTTTTTGGGTTTGAATGAGTTTTGAGTAGTTTTCATCATTTGGATCATTTGTAGTGTTAAAGTTTGAATTTTGATAGTACTTTTGTGTTTAGAGTTATCATAAGTGCTTAGGTTTTGAATTGGAAGGTCTCAATCATCTTGGTTTTAGTGTTTTGGATTGAAAAAGTTTAGTTTTTTTAAGTTTCTAGGAAGCGGTTTGTCCCTCGGATTTATTTTCCTTGAAGCGGTTTGATCAGAACTTTAAGCGGTTTGTCTCTGGGGCTTAGCTTCTTCGAAGCGGTTTGATCTCATTTTTAAGTGGTTTGTCCTATTTTGTGAAGCGGTTTGTCAACTAAGCGGTTTGAATGTGGTGACAAAAAGACAAGAAAGGACAAAGTAGTGGAAGTAGTGGACGTACTTGTGTTCCCCTGCGGTTTGTGTGTTAATTGGTTTGTCACTTTAAGCGGTTTGTATGTTAAGCAGTTTGTGTGTTAAGCGGTTGTCAATTAAGCGATTTGATACTTAAGTGATTTGTCACTTAAGCGGTTTGTCAATTAAGCGGTTTGACACTTAAGCGTTTTGACACTTAAGCGACTTGACAGGTAAGCGATTTGTGTAAGAAGCGATTTGTCTGAAGCAGTTTGTCAAGTGTGCGATTTGTCTTTTGAGACTTGTCATTTCTTCGTGACACGTTTTACGGTTTCTTCTTGATTTAGTAAAATCCCGTGAAAGAATCTATTTCCTGGTTGAATCAAAGAGTAGTAAAATCCCGTAAAATTAGATATCAACAATCACTTCTTCTGTTGCTGATGACGTTCAAGCTGCAGGATCCGATACTCGTCCTCCCATGCTTGATAGAACCGATTATGACTCTTGGGCTCAAAAAATCAGATTGTACTATTTAGAAAAAGAGAATGGGGTTAACATCCTTAAGTCTATTGGTGAAGGACCATTTCAAATTGGAGCGACTAAGGACATTCTCGAAACTAGAACTGATGGTAATGTTACATTAGGGTTGGATAGACCAAGAATGTATGATGAGCTTGATGATAAGGAAAAGAAGAGGTATGATGCTGACATTAGAGCCTCAAACATCATACTTCAAGGTTTACCAAAGGATATTTACAAGTTGATCAATCACAACACTAAAGCCAAGGTTGTTTGGGATAATGTCAAGATGATTCTCTCTGGTTCGGAACTAACTAAGGAAGATAGAGAATCTCAGTTGTACGATGACTTTGAGAACTTTAAAATGAATCCAGGGTAAAGTGTTACTGAATATTATGTGAGATTCCACAAGCTTGTGAATGATATGAGGAATATCAAAATGACAATGCCAAATATCCAGCTTAATTCAAAGTTTGTGAACAACATAAATCCTGAATGGCACAAATATGTCACTACAGTCAAACTAAACAAAGGATTGAGGAACACCAATTATGAACAATTGTATGCTTATTTGCTCCAACATGAGAAGCATGCTGCTTTTGAATGAATGATCATGGAAAAGTTCAATTCCAATGCTGCTGCTGCAAGTTCCTCAAATGATTCAACTGCATTCTACACAAATGTGGGTATCACTACCAAATCATCACAAGTTATACCAACTGGGGATGATAATCACAAACTCATTCCGGATCCAGGATATAAGCCTTCAGACTCATTCATGGAACACCTTGTCAATCAACTGGCTCTAATGGTTAAGCAAAACCTGAACCTTACTCCCCACACCAACAATCATCTCAGAACTGCATCTAACTTACACAATCATGCTACGGTTAAAGATGGAAGGGTAATAGTGCAAAACGTGCAAGGAAGGTAGAATGCTTATCTACCACATAATGAGCAAGGAAATGTTGGGGTTGGAACTGGTTGTGGGAATGCAGGAGCCGGTGCAGGTTATGTGGGAAATCAGAATCGAGGAAGGATTGCGGCTCAAGGTCAAGGGAAGCCAATCAAGTGCTACAACTGTGGAGGGGAAGGACACATTGCTAGGAACTTCACTCAACCAAAACGTCCATAGAATGCTGAGTACTTCAGGGATAAGATGCTACTAGTGCAAGCTCAATACAATGGAGCAGTGTTGGATGAGGAAGAGTTGTTGTTTCTTGCTGATGGAAATGCCAAAACTTATGATGTAGATGTGGATGAACAACCAGTGCATGGTGTGGCCCAGAACAATCCCAATGTCTTTCAAGTGGAAGATTGTGATGCATTTGACTCTGATGTTGATGATGAACCAACGACACAAACCATCTTTATGGTTAACATCACACCAATGGTCTCTCCACCTCAACAAGCCAGTCCCTCCAAGGAATCCATCATATCAGAGGTATTAAAACTATACAATGTGGATGATGTGCAAAAAATTCTCAACGAAGTACAATCAACTGAAACAATTGAATCAGATATTGAAAATAGGGGTAATAGCAATGTTGTCCCATATGATCAATATGTAAAGCAAGATGAAAGTGAAATTGTACCAAGTGATGGATCTTCTGTTGTCAATAATGACTATATTTTTTATGAATACACTGCATATGTCCCTGATGATTCCATAGCCAGTGAACTTAATGCCTATAAGGAACAAGTTGCTATATACGAACAGCGTTCTAAGTTTCAGTTGACTACCCGTGAGCAGGAGATGGATAACCAAATGCGTACACTTATCAAAAAAATTAATTTTAGGGAAGAAATATTAAAACAAGAGTTAAATTCCTTACAAGAAAAGCTCAATAAGACAGTTAAGCAAAAGCAAGAACTTCAAGAAAATATAAAGGTTCTTAAGCATGAATTCAATGCTAAGGAATCAAAACTTTTAAATGATTTTTCCAAACTAAAAACTTTGAAAAACAAACTTGAAAACAAGTTGTACGTACAAGGGAACACCATTCAAACTGCTCACTTGATCAATAAGCATAGAGTGTTAAGCTATAAGCATAGTACTAATCTAGTAGAGGAACCCAATCATGAGGTTGGTAAGAAAGCAAAAGCTGCTCAAAAGGTGATCTATGATGGCAATGAAATCCTTAAGCCTAGGAAAAATCCTACTTGTGTAGAGATCACTGAAGAGGATAGAAAATTAGAAGATGCCTCTAGAGAGAAAATGGATAAGAAACTAAAAGATCCTTGGTGCATAGAGTATAATATCACATTTAAAATACCAAATTATGCGAAGGAAAACTGGATTGCCTTCAATAAGTTTAGACCTCAGACTTAGCTGACTCCTGAACAAGTGTTTTGGAAGAAAGACATGGATAAGCAAAAAGCTGATAATCTTGTTGAAAAGAATCCCCCAAGTAGTAAATTGCCTCCAGCCACTGTGTATCCCCCAAATACACCTATGCATTTAGTGCCTAGAACACTTCCCACCCAAAGCAAAACCTTAGTCAGCTTGTATGTAGTTTACCAACTATTTGTTGACTTTGAGAAAACATGTAAGAAGAAAATTACTCCAATGGGAATTACTGTAGGGGAAAGGAGTTTTGAGCAAAAAAAAGAATGTTACTTAACTGAGGTCATGCCTTTCTTTAAACAACTAAAAGAATAATTTGAATCTCTTCAAAAGGCCATAGATATTGAGGTTAAAGATATGAAAAAAATGTTTAATGATATGGAAAAGGAGGTCAAAGATTTTGAACGTGAGCTCAAAAGTAATGAGATTGAGAGGAAGAATCTTCACATCCTAAATGATAGCTTGATTTCTAGATGCATTGCTCAAGATGTGTTTTACACTATTACAAATTATTCTATTACTACTTCTCAATTTCATGAATTATCTGTTGCTTTGAAAGTCTCCCACGATCGTGTCATTGAGCTTGAGACCACGAATTCAAAATTCCAAGATAAAATCGAAAGGGATGATCATGATAACATGGTCAGATAGTTTTCTAAATTGGAATTTGAATATCTTGCTTTACAATTAAAATATCAACATCTCAAAGAAAATGTTAAAACCTCGAATGCCAAGACATCTTTGAATGCTCCTGAGTTTGATGTAGTTTTTGAATTAAACAAACAAGATGTACAGATTCGAGCTCAGTGCAACACGATCTGTCAGGTCACCATGTTTGTAACACAAGCATCAATATGAAGAAATAAGATGAGGAATGATCGGATGAACACTTAACCAAAACACACGAGTAAATAAGAAAGGTTTATGCTTAGAGTGAAATAGAAAAGTGAACAACCAACCTTCTAAGGAAGGTTTACAAGGTTATTTATAGGGGAAGGAGCTAGGGCAACACTACTAACTCCCTTCCTTTCTTATGGGCTTGGGACAAGGCTTATGGGCTTTCTACATAAGCCTTGCCTTAAGTACTAACATAAAATCCTAATTAAGCAACCTATTACATATTAATTACAAACACTTGAATTATAGTTTAGGAGTGATTCCAACAATCTCCCCCTAAGTGTTGGTAATTGATGATATGAGTGAAAAACGATGTAGGTGCTGATGTAATAGTTGCTTTGACATCTTCTGACATTCTTCTTTCTTGTGAGAAGAATTGTCTTGATTCAAACAATCTCCCCAGTGTAGGGATCTTGTTACTTTTGAAGTATTCATCTTTGACGTCTTCATTTTCTTTGTTCTTTGTTCTTTGATCTTTGTTCTTTGTGGTGGTAGTGATAGTATGTTGTGGTTATCTGCATCTTATCCGCTTCGTTTCTCTAGTGTCTCCACGTCTTTCTCCAACATGCTCACACGCTCTTTAACTTTGAATTTCAGTACTGAAGTAGTTCTCTTAGAATTTAAACTTTGTAGATTCTTTGACTTTGACAAAGAATCATTCTGACTTTGTGTTGCCTTTTGAGAGATCTTCAATTAATGTTGTTGTTGGTATGAGCATGTGAAGAATCTATACGATCTTTTCCACCCGCGAGCATCCATAAGAAGAAAACATAAAACATGGGTTAGAAATAATCCAGTGCTTACAAGTTTGAACTTCGAGTGTGTTAACAGCATAGTGTGAAAACACGTCTCTAATTCTCACAAAGGCTGTTCCTGAACTGGATTCCCACAAGTGAGATAACGCAATGTACCGAAGTACACCAACAGTTCAGGTGAGTCGTTGAGGTACACCGAAGCATCACCCCACGACTGTAGACTTTTTGAGACACACTAAGCGTAACCCACAAGGAGTTACCGAAGTTACCTGCTGTCAGGGCTGTTTGATGTTGACCCTGGCAGGAGTTTCCATTATATCCCTGTGGATCACAGTTGTGAATCCCTCATAAATGTTCTCAATAGATTGCTAAGATCTGTGAAGGACTCGATAATGTATCACTTGTGTTCTTATTGTTGAACGACAAGTGATGAATTGTCAAGTGTAGCTAAGAGATCTTTTGATGAATTTTGTGGCTCTAGACTCAATAGTGCGCTTTGGTTTTCCTGAGCGGAGACTAGGGAGAGGGTCTCCTTCTTCAATACCAGCAATCTCTAAGAGAAAGCCGATAGTTTACGTAGGGTTCCCTGTGAGAATGAAACAAGCTTCTGTTGAGAGAAACTTGAGTGGCTAAGAAGGTTTAGTGCATGCATCACTGGGTCCATGATGACTTTAATCTTCAATACCAGTGTCTTCCAGTGACAACCAGTAGCATATGAATTGAACCCGGTGTCTGCCCTAAGTTGAATAATTTGGAGGGCTATTTATTTTCACCATTTTCTTTACATTTTTTTTAATTCTTCAACTCCTTCTTTCTCCGATTCTCATTTTCTCCTTTTTATAATCATACCTAAGGACTTCTAAATTCTAACTATTGGTGGTGTCCTTGGGTAGATCCCTCCGGCTCTGGCGGATCATAGGACAATTATTCCTAACCTTAGTCACCTTATAAGTCCATGACTAACCTATGTTGCCATAAAACCATTTTCATGAAAAATCTCTCAAAGTGGTTATGATTAAAACATTTTGTACCACTGAAAGAGTTTTATATATTGCAGAAGTACTCCCCCTCCACACGTGCTTAAGTATTTTGACAGAAATCTGCACGGCGAGAGAAGAGCGCGCACTTTTGAATTGATCAACTCAAGATAGACAATTCCCCGCGAGACACGGTTACATTACTGACTAGGTCAGCTTGAAGTTGTAAACACTCCTTGGTGAGGAGCTTTGACCCGTCAAGGTTCGTATCTACCAAGAGTTTCTCGAATGGTACATTCTACTAGGACAAGTCCTTTGCGAGACACGTTTACATTACTAGCGAAGTAGCTTGAAATTATTACCCGTCCCGGATAAGTATTTTCGAGTTACTTACATTTAAGAGCTCGTCAATTCATTGGTTAAGTCTTTATCACGAAGATTCAATAGCAATTCACAACATATTTCTTATCGCATAATTTTTCTCCCCCTAAAAAATGGCATATAAATGTTATTTTTGATGAAATTTTGAAATCGAATATGACCATTTACAGTTTTGTGGGAAGATTACCATGAAGAACACTTTGTGAACAAAGTTTTAAGCAAATACTCCCCCTCAGCAAGTGATATAAACTTTTGAGGTTTTGAAAACATAAGGGGAAGTACTTGTTCTTTTGAGCAAAACTTTGAAAATGAAAGTTTTGATAAGTTTTACTCAAAAGTAAGAAGCTTTCGCTCCTTTTATAAGATTGTGGCACTGATGCGTACCACAGGGTCCTTTCATTACAAGTACGGGTTGTACACTGTTATGTGTGCACAAGCCATAGTCAGATATAAACACACATCCAAATAATGATAAGAGAAACAAATCAAGGGGTACCAGGAGTCTCAGGTATTCCAGCAATAACTCCAGGAATGCGTTCTGGATGTTGGTAGCCCGTAAGAGATATGCTTGGACGACCGCCTACGAAACTCTCCAAAGTTCTGATATGATCCCTTCTGAACAACCTTTCATCAATCCGCGTGATGATCTTCTTAACATCCCTTCTATCCCTCGAATTCCATCTCTTCGGCGACCCTATGCCGTCATGTATCTCTTTTAACCGATAAGCTAAACCGTCCCTGACTTTCTTCAATGTGTGATCCCCAAACTTGTGTAGCTCTTTGCACGCCATGAAGCATTTGTGGTGTAGTTCACTTCTGTAGACTACCCCAAATGGTTTCTTGATAAGGGTGTGCTAAGCAAGTTGGTTTATGTTGGGAAGATCTAGCTGAGGTTTTGTGAGATTTACATGTTTCTGATAAGATTCCACGGCAAGTTGAATGTCTTCTACACGTTCTTGGATCACAATGCTTCTGATGAAGATTAACAGTGACTTGATGTACTCGCGTTGGATAGTTGTAGAGAATTGTCGCATTTGTCCTTGTACCTTTACAAGATACATATCTTCAATGTCATTTAGAGACAATCTCGGAAAATCCGCTTCACAGAAGTCATATTCCTCTTCGTCTTGTTGTTTGACCACAATTTTCTTAAGGAATGTGTAGTCCCACTTAGATGACAAAGAAACATGTTGAATAGCAACGATATTTTTATCACTAAACACTTCCTTTTTCGACTTTAGAACCTGGCAGCTTTTGTAATAGATTCTTCGGCGTTCAGGCCAATGATGAATCCCATACAATGCATCGAGGTCATACTTTTCCACTTTGTCAGCAAACATGTGTGTGGCGTATTCCTCGATGGCTATGTTGTTGGAGTATATAGCTGCTAGGAAAGGGAGTGTGAGTGATGTATCGTATTTCTTGGAGACATCGCTACCGTGTAGAAGAAACTCTAAGTCGTTGTTGAAGAAATAGCGGAATGGAATCTTGGGTTGATCCGGTCGGCCAATGGTAGGTAGAGGTTTGGTCCAGTCAGTGTAGTATTGAGCTTTGTCAGGTCTGGTGAAGTCAATGTTTGATTTAGGATTGAGCCAATCAATGTTGTTAGACATGGCTCGAGCAATGTTATCAAGATGATATTCGACTTCAATTGCACTTTCTGAGCTGTCTTTAAGTAGTTGAAATGCATCATTCTTGATTCGCCTAAACTCTGCCTTAGTCATCTTCTTTACGTTGAACTTTTCCTGTATAAGCTTCACATGCTCCATTGTACGGCCATCTACCATTTCTTGACCTTTTGGTAATGAAGGGGTAGCATCAACAAGTCTAGAAAACCAGTTATATTCTTCGGTAGTATCTTCATCTAGCCATGAGACAACAACGGTCTTCTTCTTCTTTTTCTTTGGCTTTGATGATGATTCTGGTTTCTTTGTTGTGGTAGAAGAGGTGGGTTGTTATTGGGGCTCAGGGATCTCTTCATCGTCACCACCAGTGTATTCGAAATGATCATCAGTTTTCTCTGTTTGTGGTGGTAACTCAGAGTCCTGAGGTTTCTCAGTAGCAGCAGAACGTGGAGGAGATCTTCTTTTGGTGGAGGTCCTTTTGGGTGGTGGTGGCATAGAGGAGGAGTCATCAGATTTTTTCTTGCTTTTCGACTCTTTATCCATATCCTGATCATCATCGTCTCTTGGATGCTTTGGCCTTTCAGCTGCCGCTTTGCATGAAGTTTTAAGTTGGTATTCCAGCAATGAGTCAAACAGTTTAGCTTCGTCAGAAGTAAACATTGCAGATCGTTGAGACATTTGTAGTACAAGCTTGGATACCATTTTTGCATCGGAGGCAATTGCAGGATCAGTTGGGTTGATTGTTATTGTTAAAGGCGTTGCTTTTATTGTTTGCTTGACCAACTACATGAGATTCGGATAGATTTGTCTGGTGAACATCTCTCTTGTTACACCAGGAACAGTGTCGAGAAGGAACTTATGAGTGTATTCCTTAATCGTCTTGTTCATTTCACCCTGTATGTCTCGATTGAGAAACTTCTGGATTTGTTCTCGTTCTCTCAACATCTCGTTTATCCCAATTTGAAGAAGATTGACTCTGTCAGCGAGTTGATTGAGTTTCTTGTTGACTACATTTTTCTTCCTTACTTGCTTGACAGCTTTAACAATCTTTGTCTTTTCTCGGGATGCCCAAGTGTCGGTTGACTTCTTTATCGATCTGGATGCGGATCTGGTGGTGCCTTTGGGTGGTGGTGGTGAAGAATGAGATGATGAGTCAGACGAAGATGAGACATGAGGAGGCTCAGGGTCCTTTGGTGGCTCAGAAGTTTGTTCCTTGCTACATACGTGACTATCAAGAATGTAATCATTGGCTTCCTTTTCCGCTTGAGCCTTTTCTTCTGCCTTAACCCTAGCTTCTTCATCTGCTTGAGCTTGAGCTTCTTTTTCTGCTTTTTCTTTAGCCGCAGCCTCAACATCTTCAGCAGTAATCTTTTCATTTTTCTCCATTTCCGGTTCCTCAAAGTCATAGATGATAGAATCCTCTACTTGCTTTTGTTGTTGTTCGTGGGTGGTGGTACCAATTCCCTTATCGGGTTGATTAACCGCATCGGAAACTGGTGTGGTTAGTTCACCACCACTTGACCCTCCAGGGCCACGAGTTTGTTTTAGGTTGAATTGTTTAGCAACATGTTGAAGTATGAGATTCTTTAACTTCTTTCTGTAATCTCTGTCTTCATCCTGTGGCTCTTCATCTGAGCTCTCTTCTTCCTGCTCTTCCACTAGAGTTTTCCCTTTATCAGACTTAGGACTGAGGGGTTTTGTAACTGTTAGTGTATCATCTGTTGCATATTTTGAGTAGGTAACCTCTTCATATGTTTCATTATCCTCGGATTCCTCGTCCATCAGTTTGGGTTCCGGTTTAGGATTAGGAATAGCAACCGTTGATGGTACTTTCCTTTTTCTAGAGGGATTTCTGTTTGGATACTTTAGGGGACTTCCAGTGCTTGTAACACTTCCTGCACTGCCTCTCCTGGTCTTCCTAACAGGTGTACCTGAATACTTTTCATTTATGAACCCCACTTTGCCTAGTGCCACTGCTTCCAGATAACGTTGATACGATTGTAGTTCCTTGATCGCAACAGTAAGAAGGCAATCTGGTAATACCGCACCTTGTTTCTTCGTTTTTGATTCTTTGAATCTTACCATGTTAAGTGTGGGCTCAAGCAGTACGGAGTGATGGTTGGGGGCATCAAGTCTCAAGGTAATATCTGGATTATTCCCTAGAATCCTTTAGATCAACAGTTTTGTGTATCTGATATAAGGGATCTTGGTGCCAGGCTTTTTAAGATAAGACATCATGTCGTCCCATATCAGAGCTTCAAATTCGATGTGTTTCATGTTGACCATGCCCCAAAAGATTTGTAGTTCCATGAGCTTCGGATGCTCAAAACCACTGTCACGTCCAGAAACTGATTTTGCAATCATGATGTAGAGGGTTCTCCATGGCTGGGGAATGATCTTAAGATCAACAGATGAGTGTTTTGTGATGATTCTAGCAGCTTCATCATAGCCGATGTCGACCATGAACGGGAGAGTGATCTCTTCCGTTG
Organism: Chrysanthemum seticuspe; assembly: GCA_019973895.1. NCBI lineage: Eukaryota > Viridiplantae > Streptophyta > Magnoliopsida > Asterales > Asteraceae > Chrysanthemum > Chrysanthemum seticuspe. Next base: position 159,548,340 of record BPTQ01000005.1, on the reverse strand, counting down.
GAGTGGTAGTGAACTCAGTAGCCTTGATGGTAGGAGGAAGGAGAATAGCCCTTAAGTCTGCAGGAGTGATGGTGACTTGTTTGTTGTTAAGTGTCACTGTCACATCACTTTGACCTTTGACCTTTTGTATGGTGTGCCAGAATTGATGAACATAAATCACCGGCACAGTTGCAGTGTTTGTGAGCATATTCTTGTATGGATGAGTCTTCAGGATATCCACAGCAATTTGACAAGAAGACTCAGAACATGTGAAGTTGTCAAAATCAACTCTGAGGTTGTTCTTCCTGATCTTCATTGTGTAACCGTTGGGGAAGATGTCTTCCATTGAGAGAACATTTGGTGCAATAACATTTTCTATTTGGACGTCCATATCGTGGTCTGAAAGATATTTAGCCAAAAGAACCAACATATCGAAAGACATTACGTTAGTCAAAAGTTGATTTTATTATCCAATTTGTTGAATATGTTATGTCAATGATTGTTACGTGTCCAACGTCACTTGTTTGTCTGATAGTCCAAAGTAGTCATGAAAAGTTTTGTGAGTTTATTAACTTTGAGTTTTAAAGTCTAAATTTCCACTAATTATCACAACATATTAACCATTTAAGCTTATTAATGACATTTTGGTTTCGTGACGTTATGATTTATTTATTTACATGTTTGTACGCGTAACAATTCACAATTTTGGATAAAAATTAGGCTTAGGCGTAGGATTTGCAAGCTTATGCGTAAACAGTAGACCATACGCGTAGGCATAAGCTTATGCGTAGGATCTTGACTTACGCGTAAGAAATGTTACGCGTAGGAAAAGAGAGCCTTAGGCATAGAGCTTACGCGTAAGGTTTACTCGTAAGAGTGAACCTTATGCGTAAGACTCACTGTTTACGCATATCCTTCACAGGATTACTCTTACGTGTAACTTTCTACGCGTAAGATGATCCTTATGCGTAGAAGTCCATGGTTAACCTTGATTCTGAATATTTCACGCGCAAAACCTGAAACAAATTCATCATAACACTTTCATTAACATATTATTCAATTCTTTTCAATTTTCACATGGACACACAATCATACACAGTTACGCGTAAGATTCACATACGCGTAACACTTAAACCCTAAGCATTCAAATATTACGAGTAAGGAATCTAGCCATAGGATGAGCACCATATTGATTCTGGGATAACTTAGAAAGTTTTAACATCTAAAACCACACAAATCAAAGATACCCAATTACATACGAGTATAAACCCTAACTCTCAATTATGCACAATACATGTTTCTGGGTAAGATTTAAGTGTGTAATTGATCAATTAAGCATGTCACAAACTTGTTTAAACCATCTAATTATCCAGAAACTTTCACACAAGAAAACCCCTAAATCCACGCTTAAACCCTAATGTTTGAAAACATTTTCTGGGTGAATTTTGATATTGAAAATGTTTATAGCATATGTTTTTAAACATTTTGACACAAAAATAATCATCAAAAACACCCAATGATGATTTAGTGTTCATACGCATACGCGTAGAACACCAAATCATCCCAAACTTAAAAGTTAACCGTTGGATGTTTATGAGATTAAAAACCATTGTTTATAATAACACCAAGATCATAAAACCACTTACACAATTGAGGATTAAAGCACGGATTGGAAGAACGATTTATAGGCGTATGATTAGTAGGTTGAGAATTTAATGTTTTGAATTAAATGTGTAAGGAAAGTTGGTGGAGTAGTTTTGTAAAAATTACTTTGAGCTTTTGACAACATTGGTCCCTCCACCTTAACCATTTTCATCCAATGCCCATAACTTTCATTTTGGTTACATAAAGCATGATTTTTGGAAAGAAACTTGACGAAGCTGCCCCTCGACTTAAGAAATAATGAAATTTTACAAATTTGAGTCCGAGGAGTGTCAATAAACCAGAAATGTGACCACTATGATCTAAGAGACAACCGGTATGAGGTAACATGCAAGTACAAGGTTTTATGAAACAGAAAAATATTTACTTTCTCCCCCTCAACACTTGACTGAAAAAATTCTGAATTTTGAAAGAGTAAAGTGTTGACGGAAGATTTGTACTTGCCATGTTGAAAGAAATTTAGATAGAAGAATATTTTTGTATTTTGTAAGTTTTATATTTTTGTATTTTGTTTTTGAAAAATATTTACAAAAGGAGTTTTTGGTGTTTGACTGGTTTTAAGATTGTTTTAAAAGTTCATCCAGTTCCTCTGGAGTCAAACACCGCATACCAATCCGGTGGACCAACTCCGTAAACCTAGTAGGAGCTAAGGCTTTGGTGAGAAGATCTGCCAGTTGGTATTCAGTACCCACAAAGTATAATTCAACGGTACCATTTTCCACATGCTCCTTGATGAAATGATATCGAAGATCGATGTGCTTTGATTTCGAATGTTGAACAGAGTTGCACGAGATCGAAATAGCACTTCTATTGTCGCAGTACATCGGTATTCTGTCAAATACGTAACCATAGTCTTTGAGTTGTGTTCGCATCCAAATGACTTGAGCACAACACGCGGACATGGCTACATATTATGCTTCAGTTGAAGACAGCGATGTACAATCCTACTTCTTCGATTGCCATGACACCAGTTTATCACCAAGAAATTGTAGAGATCCTGAAGTACTTTTCCGAGAATCTAAGCAACTTGCATGATCAGCGTCTGAAAAAGCTATTAGTTCAAAACCAGAATCCTTTAGATACCAGAGTCCCAGATTAATGGTTCCCTTAATGTATCAGAGGATTCTTTTAGCCTTAGAGAGGTGAGTTTCAGTTGGTCGCGACTGATAACGGGAGCAAAGATATACAACAAAAACAATATCAGGTCTAATGGCTGTTAGATACATGAGAGACCCAATGATACTTCGATATTTGGTAGGGTCAACCAATTTCCCATGTAAATCAGCGTCCAGTTTCTTAGTATGTGCCATTGGTGTGGCATATGTATCACAACTTTGCATTCCATGTTTGTTTAAAATTTCAAGAGCATATTTGGACTGACTCAGGAAAATACCACGGGGGAATTGATGAACTTGCAGTCCTAGAAAGAACGTAAGTTCACCCATCATGGACATTTCAAAATGTTTTTTCATAAGTTTTGAAAAAGCGTTTGAGTATTTTAGATGTGTTGACCTAAAAATGATGTCATCCACATAAATTTGAACGATTAAAATGTGTTCCCCGTGATATTGTATGAAAAGTGTTGGGTCGACCGAGCCTTTAATGAAATTATTGGCAATGAGAAAGGATGATAACTTATCATACCACGCTCGAGGGGCTTGTTTGAGACCGTAGAGAGCCTTGTTCAGCTTGTAGACATGATTAGGGAACTCTAGATCAACAAATCCTTCTGGCTGACTAACATAGACCGTTTCTTTCAGTTTTCCGTTGAGAAAAGCAGTTTTGACGTCCATCTGGAAGACCGTGATGTTCATGTAAGCCGCAAATGCTAGAAAGATCCGAACAACCTCAAGTCTAGCAACCGGTGCGAATGATTCCTCGTAATCAATTCCTTCTTCTTGTCTATAACCCTTAGCCACCAAACGTGACTTATTTTTGATAACCGTACCTTCAACATCCAATTTGTTTTTCCAAATCCATTTCAGACCAATAACATAGACCCCTGTTGGTTTTTCAACCAATTCCCATACTTTAAGACGTTTAAACTGATTAAGTTCTTCTTGCATGGATTCAATCCAGTTGTCGTAAGTCATTGCTTCTTTAATGTTTTTGGGTTCAGATTGGCAAATGGTAAGTGCATAAATGCAGTGTTCACCGTCAGTCTAAAGGCGTTGTCTAGTTACGACTGCTTGATTTGGGTTTCCAATAATGTTCACAAGAGGATGGTCTTTAGTCCAACGATGTGTGGAGGGTTGATGTTGATATACATTCTACAGATTTGGAGGATTCAAATGACTTGTAGATGATTCCGCAACATCAGAAGTAGCAGAAGCATTTGTAAAAGGGTTAAAGAACGCATTTAGAGCATAATCTGCAGGTGGGGGTACTTCATTGTTCAGAAGATCATCAGCTGGTTCAGCGTCTGTTAGGAATTAGAAATTCCATAGTGAAGAGTCGGTCACCCCAACTCTAGTCTAGTATATGTTAGCTCGTAGACATTACGTTATTTACTAGTTATTTAATTTGGAGCAACACCGTGGAGGACGGACGGGTCTTTACCCACTGTATGCCTGATCCACAGTCCGAAGGAGGACATGTAACTATAAATACCCTCTACCTCCCAAGGTAGAGGGTTGGACCTTTCACTCAATCTAACCTTTCTTTCTTTTTTACTTTCTCTCTCTAGAAAGGCTCCCACCTTCTACTTTCTCTCTCTAAACTCTTAAACCATACGCCTAATATTATTATGTTATGATGTGTTTGTGAAATCCAATATCTTACAATTGGTATCAAGAGCCATGGCTTGATCATCTCTCTTACATATCCTTGGATTTCTAGAGGTTTTAGATTGGTTTTGAGTTTGAAAAAGTTTAGTGGTTTTTGCATCATATGGATCATTTCTAGTGTTAAAGTTTGAATTTTGGGTGTACTTTTGTGTTTAGAACCATTGTAAGTGCTTGGGTTTTGATTTGGTAAGCTTGAATCACTGTGGTTGAGCTTGTTTTGGATTGAAAAGTGTGTTTTTGAAGTTTTTCTTGCTAGCGACTTGGTTCTCGTAGTGTTTTTCATCGTAGCGACTTGCTTCAGTAAAAGGTAGCGCGTTGTAGTGTTAATTGTTAGCGATTTGGTCCTAGCGACTTGTCTATTGAGACAAGCCAATAAACAGTACAATTTAGTGGATTCTCCACTACGGCTAGCGACTTGGTGAAGTTAGCGACTTGCTTTCAATTTTGTTAGCGACTTGTACTTAGTATTCTTAGCGACTTGGTGTTAGCGACTTGGACCTTAGCGAGTTGCTCTTTAGCGACTTGACTGTGTAGCGACTTGGTTCGTTAGCGACTTATGTTTAGCGACTTGGTTCATAGCGACTTGTGTTTAGCGACTTGGTGACTTAGCGACTTGTCTTCATAGCGTTTTGTTGACTTTTCCCGATAAAACTTCAAACGGCCATAACTTTTGAACCGTAACTCCGTTTTCAGCGTTCTACCCATCAAAACGACCGTAAGAACGAGGAGAATGGCACGCCGAGTCAATCTTCGAGGCCTAAATCCGCTCCGAACAGAAGTTATTAAGGTTTTTATGTTTTTAGACCTAAATTTCTTAGTAAAAACGAGAATAAACCAATCCAAATCTCAACCAAACAACATCTCTGCTAATCCTGCAAACAATCATATGTCCTAACACACAATTGTCTATCATTGTGTCGATCCATTAGTCATCTTAACACATTCCATTGGTAATTGCTTAATGGTTTGGTCTTGATTTTAGTAAAATCCCACGAAAGATTCTATTTATCGGTTTAAATCATAGGCTTGTAAAATCCCGTGCATTCTACCACATCATGTCTTACTCCACTGACCAAGTGATTTCAGAAGTGCTTAAACTGTATGATGCTGTGGACAACAATGATAATGTATGCTACACTGATCGATTAAAGATGATTGAATTAAGCAATGAGGATGTGAGATCTCCGTGTTCAGAATCTAAAGAGAGAGAATTGCACCACTTTAGGCTACAAAATGCCATGATAATGGAAAGTAACATTGAACCTTATCAGTTAATTCACTCTCACCTCGTACCGCTTTTGTCCACAATTAGGGATCGAACATGTAGTGCCATCTTCCGTCAGGATTTACCTACACTGACTAGAAACTTGTTGTTGAGCTTAGAACAATTGGAACAACAGCTTGATAAAGAAAAGGTTCAAAAGGACAGTTCCAGTGATGCACTTCAGGTGATCCACAAACAATTTCAGTCAGTCATCAGTGGGGAATTTACATCAGATTATGATCAAGACATGACTGAAGTGTCTTTCAAGAAACACACTGGAATGGAAATTAGCGTGTTCATAGAGACACTTATCCATCTCATGGATAATGTGGAGAAGTATATTGAGGAAGTTACTTAGACAGATGAAAAAGTGGATGAGTGTGTGGTGCAGTTGAGAGATTGTTGTGATAAGTTGGGTAATGTATCTGTTGAAGAATCGGGTGTTGCTGAATGCAGAATGTCAGAGACAACAAATAATGATGAGTCGGGTAAAGCACCAGATGATGGATCAGTTGACACTGAATACAGAGGCTCAGAGATAGATAAGCTTGACACAGCCAGCGGTCCAGTGACTCTTGTTACACATGATGTGGATGCAGATATCAGACCAAAAATTGAGCAGGTGTCATGTGATGAGGTACCCTTAACTGTTCAACACAGTGCATCTGCTAATGTAGCTAAACATACTGATCTTAATGCTGAACATGATTCTGATAAATGTTCCTTGGTTGAGGCTGAGTCTAATAATTTCAAAACAAATGATATGGTTGACAAAAAGGCTTTTGATGAACTTTCAAACAAATTCTCAAAACTTGAAAAACATTGCATTTCACTTGAAATTGCGATACAGAGTAAAGAAGAAAGTTTTCAACTTAACAAACCATGTAAAAATCTGGAACTACTTGAATTCCGTGAACTTTTTGAAATTAACACTTTGAAAGCTCAGCTTCAAGACAAAGAGTCAACTATTAACAATTTGAAGAAACATATTTCTAATATGCATGTGAAAAGTAATTTGGTTACAAGTAATTCTGATGTTAATACTATTGATGATATTCCAATAAGAAATGATGAATTAGCGGTTTGTGTGGACAAATTACTAAAGGAAAATGAGTCTTTGAGAAAGCATCACATTGAACTAAGTGACTGTGTCAAAGAAGCTAGAACTAAGTCAATGGAGCAAACAAACTCTTTGATAGCAAAAATTGATGAACTCAAAGCTCAACTTCAGGAAAAGAGTTTCGCTATTGTTGCATTAAAAAATGAGCTTAGGAAAACTGTAGGGAAAAGTGTGAACACTAAGTTTACAAAACCATCAACCTTGGGGAAACCAGTTTCTCATCCCATTAGAAACCGGTTCATTGTTAGGCAGCCTACTGCGTTTATATCCGAAAGACCAAAATTTTCAAAAACACGGTTTGCCTCCCAAGTTGATGAGAAACAAGTTTTGTCAAAACCAATCACTTCACCAGAGTTACCTAAGAATAAGGCTTCTAGCTCCGTTAACTCTCAACACGTATCCACTTCTACTCCCAGCACCTCTAGGATTAGTTCGAAAACAGTGTCAAAACCAAGCATTAAAACCCAGAATTCATATGATATGAATGACTTGTGGAAGAACTATTATCTAGAAAAAGCTAGGAAAAAGGCACAGATCCGAAAAGACGGAATTTTAGGTGCAAGACCTAGGGTGAGGAATTCTACGAGATTTCAAGGCACTGCTAGTAGTTGTAAACCACTACCTAGGAACACTCAAAAGACTAGGGATTGGTGTGCATCTAAGAGTAGTTATGTGCATAAGAATGCTAAGCATGTAGAAAACAAAACTAGAAATTCTGAGACTTTTCCACATAAGAAACATTTTCCTAATTCACATGCCAAGGTACAATCCACTAAAACTACCTACATGGCTAAGGTTCAACATGTTATGATGCAAAACAAACATAAAACTTCGTCTAGATGGATCCAAACTGCTAAATCTTTGGAGTCTAGGAATAACGATAAGTCTTCTAATTTGCATAAGAATATCAACAATCGTAGACCTTGCCATAAGTGGATGTCGTCTGGTAGAATGTTTAAGGATGCTGGACTTAGGTGGATACCTACCGGAAAGCTGTTTACCATGACAAAATCAAGGTTGCCTATGAAACCCCAAAGGGTTTGGATACTAATGTCACTAACCAAAATATATGTAATCAAGTTTGTAATATTAGTGCAGGTAGTCCTTACTCTGTTGCAGATACTTCAATCCTTCACTACATGGACTGGCTTGAAGTATGGATTACAAATGGATTGATATCTCATAACTCACGGGTTCAAGTAACTCAATCTTGATATTCTTTCGGCAATGACGTTTGAACACAACAGTTCAAGCCTCGCTCTCTAAAGAAAAGAAAAGTGTACGTCTCAGTGCGCTTTATCTTCTGTAGAAGAGAAATCTTCTTATGACGTCTGTTCACATCAGTTCAGGCCTCGTACTTCATCATTATGACGTATGAACACATCAGTTCATGCCTCATTCTCTAAAGAAAAGAAATGTGTATGCTTCAGTGCGCATTATCTTTGGAAGAAGAGAAATCTTCATATTTATGACCATTCTCATCAACATGCTTCATACTTTTTCCATGCGCTTTCAGTCATCAAGTAAACCGGACTACTGTTGATTGTTCTCTTATTCCACTTGCTCAATATAATGAAGATGGCGACATCATGTGCTAATTTTGCGGGGGAGAAGTGTGAATAGAATATATTTGGATGATAATCACTTGTTTAATTAAGAATGGCATCTCCGTATGCAATTCTTGAGGGGGAGAAGAAGTGTGAATTTTTTTTGCATTGTTGATTGATATTTGAGAATATATGGTCAAACGGCTCCTAACTCATCTAAGAACTGAGATTCTTCTTATCGGATCATCTTCACATGTAGTTTCTTCTTAGAGCCGTTGGTTGACATCTTCACAAGCTGATATGAGTTTAACGACAAAGTGATTCCGGTTAATGCTTCACGGGCACATCAACATGATGATTCCGAACAACTTTTTATTCTTGTTTGATGTGATTGTTTGCTTGGTGTTACCATTTCGTGTGTTCGTTGCGGGCTGATTGCTGATTTCCTTGATGAACATCTTTATGTTCTTGTTTGATTGGGAGGGATTTTAAATTAAGGGGATTTGCTATTTACAAGTTAACGGGAATGCCTTTGGTGTGAAGAAGATGTTAAATGTCTATTTCCCCATTCAGACAATCTTGAAGAAGGTCGAGTCTTCAGTCTGTTCTACATTTTCTACTACATGTTAGAAGGCTAAAGACGAATTGCATTTGATGATCTAAAGACTTCTTCTTAATCCGGGCTGAGAAGAACACTTGAAAATCTTTTTCAGTTTAGGGGAGAGCACTAATTGGGGGAGATTGAAAAGCCAAATTTAATCCCTAATTAGACTTGCTCACATTCTTTAGCAATGATTCATTGTTTGATTTTTTATGACTCTCCTCCAACGCCTAATGCTTCACTTACTAAGGATAACTGAGATTCATTGTTTGGGATTCATTGTTTTTCAAAGATATGTTTGATGAGTACTTCCAACCTCCTACGAATGTTGATCATCCAGCCTCTAAAGCTCATGCTCCGGTTTCTACTGACTCAACTAGTTCACCATCTAAGAAGCACTTCTCAGAATTCTCAAGAAACCTTATCTCCAGTTACTTCACAAGGCGCTGATAATGACTATCATGATATTGTAGTTTCACTACTGAATAATGATCTGCTCTTTGGTATTCCTTTGCCAAATCTTCATGGATTATTGTTCCACTCATTGTGCACGCTATAAATCAACCACATGAACATTAAGGAAAATGACTACCTCATCCGCTAGAAGACATTTTTTGGTAAATCTTCCAGATCAGCTTCTACATGTATACCTTAAGGAAGAATGCATTGATGTTGAGAAATCATTCGCTCCGGTTCATTCAGTGGGTCAATGTTCATCCGATTGTATGTTTATTCACGTGTTGGAAATTTGACACAAGTTGATTACTTTGGAAATTTCACAAAGGCGTGTTCTTATTTGATAACTTTCTTGGGCTTAAGAATTTGAGTTGAAGTCTTGGGTTATCTAGTTACCAGCAGTCGAGGTGGATGGTTGAATACCTGGTTAACTATCACTATTAGGAGTTACTTTGTTTTACTCAGTGTCACACGCATATGACGGTGTGGATAATCGCAAGAGGTGTTAATGTCTCATACTTTGCTTGAGTAGTGAGTACTTAGAAATTTGCTCGAAGCATAAATTCTTGACACCGTTCTTCCATCATTAAGTGCAAGCTTAAGATACAAATGTGGAAAATTCTACTTCAGTTTCAAGTTTGGTATATCGGGTTTGCTTCATCACTGGTCACTTCAATTTTTCCACATATGGGTTGGTAAAGATAGTAAGGGAGAGTTTCCATTGCATTTGATTCTCACAGGATTCATTTGGGCTATTTGAGTTCTTCTCACAAGATTTCGAGTTTTTGGGTATATTATGTTTTGCTGAATCTGAGGTATCAAAACCAGCAAGGGGGAAGGAGACATATATCTAAAAGCACAACGAGTACACATGATGAACTTAACACTTCTACCTGATTGAAGTTATCCTGGAAAGACAATGGTCATAATCGTAGAGAAACTCAGTGTTTATCTTGTAGCCTTTGGTGTATTAAATGGTCTCTGGAGACTTTTGGTATGTGTTACTTCAGCGTTCAGTTAGAAGAAATGTGAAAAGAATATTTGGTTCGTGAGATGATATTGCATATCGACATCTTCTATATGATTTATGATAAAGTGCTTCCGGTTAGTGCTTCATGTACACAATGTAATGATGATTCTGATGTGATCGCAACGATCAGGGGAGATATATGTGTACATCAAGGTCGGACAACATATTCACATGATCGAGCTTAATCAGTTATTCTAGAGTTGACATCCGCAGAGGAGATCAGTGATTCAACCAGTTAGTGTGATGTTGTTGTCTCTACTCTGGTTGGGTACTTGTGTACATTATGGGTTGATTGGTTATATGGAAGATAACTGGAATGCATTTGGTAAAATGAAGATGTTGATGTATTGTTCCCCTGAATAAGACAAGTGGTCAATCTCGAAGAGTAATGTGTACATCGGGGACGCACAACAGGTTCATGTGATCGGACTTCATCAGTTATTCCGGATTTGATATCCACTAAGACGATCAATGTTTCAACTTGTTACTTTGGTGTTCTCATGTTCTTTGGGGTGCTGAGCTTCATTCAATGAGACCGTTTTTGTTCACTTCTACTTCTTGGAGATATGGTATTTGTTCTTAGTTTGTCGGTTTGGGGGGAAGCTACCAAAGTCTCACTTTCTGAAGGCTCAAGTTCTGACGCCGATTCAAGAGCCTCAAAAGCTTTGGTGGTGAAAGGTTAAGAGATACTGACTTCTATCTTCTACAAAGTGCTGAATGATTTCCTTATCTCGGTACTCGTATCATCATCTTCTTAAACTATTTCTCTATCTTTGTAAATATTTATCAAAAACCAAATACAAAATTATAAAATCAACAAAAACCCATAAAAATCAGAAAATTTTGAAAAAGACCAAAAAATATTGTTTTCTCTTTACATGTCTTCTGGTATCGATAACTTCTACGGTCTTAGAAATGTCATTCAATAATGGCACGAGACTTTAGATGAAGTTCGAACAGAAGGTATAAATATTATTTTCTAAACATGTCTTAAAAAAAAAAAAAAAAAAAAAAAAAAAAAAAAAAAAAAAAAAAAAAAAAACTATGGGTTACAGTTATTTCAGACTGTAACCCGTGCTTAAACTATGGCTTGCAGTTATTTCAGACTGTGACCCGTGCTTAAAATAATGGTTTGCTATTATTTTTGATAGCAACCCGTTCTTCAAGGAAGGAAAGTGCTGCGCTAAAACAATTTTCTTAAATCTCGTGCACTTATCCTAAAACAAAATAAGGAAAGTATGTCAAAGGACTGCTGTTCCTACTCAAATATTTTTCCTTCTAAAATTCTTCAAAAAAAATTTGTTTTAACTGAATTGGTGGAAAATGAGTTGCTTGAAAAACAATCAGTTTCAGAATGTTTATAAAATTGAAAACTCAATCAATGACTTCAGCGCTTTTAAACTTTTCAGACAATGAGTCATTGATTGAGGGGGAGAATGTTTTCAAATCTATATCATCTAACGGGCTTTCTTTATTATCCTATATGCTTAATTAAAAATGATGTTAACCTACGTTGAAGGACTAGGTGCCTAGGATATGATTGTTAGGATTAGAGGATTTGAGTTTGATAAACACATTATTCCCATGCCATATATGAATTGATTGATATGTTGGATTGACTTTTATTTGTCGATTGTTGTTTGGGTGATGTCGACCACCATATATTTGTATGTGTATTCACTAACATATGCAGGTATATTGGTATATAAGAATGTTCCCGATCCGGATCCCACAAATGAAGATGATTGGATGCCGAAAGGAAAGGGTAACTATATCTTGGGTTGACAAATGAAGAAACGGAGCTTAATTGGACTTCTATGGAGAGTTGGCATGAAAAAATGCAACGTAAGAAATCTCACTGCTTCAGCAGACGGTTTTTCTTCCAAGCCTTACAGCAACAACATAAGCTTCTCAACCACCTAACGTATCTTTGTGCAGGATACCATTTTTAAACAATTTAGAAAAATATTGTTTTGAAAATGGAAAATATTGTTATGAAAATTAATTGGACTTAATTTTGAAGATCACTGGACTTCATTTTATCAAAACCAATGTCACTCAATTATCGACTTCGGTCATCGATTGAGGGGGAGAGTGATTTAAAATAAAATATTTTCAAACGATATTTCTTCATAAAAGTTCCGGTTTGTACGTTAAAATGTGGTGATCTAAAGATTTAATGTTATGTCATGGTATGATTTCCTTTAAAACTCAAAGATCTGTCAAAATGAAATTTTTTCTGTTCTTGTTTGATTGTGAAATTTTTTTATTTTACTTAAAGATCTCTTAAAACAATCATACTTGACACTAACAATCTTTAATGTCTTAAATTGGTCCTTATCTGTCATTTTTCAAAATTAAATCTTGCCACGTCTTTTCCCAAACTTTTCTAAATGATTTTAATCAATTGGGATCACAAATCTCAATTGGTTGGAAAGTTTTGATCAGGGGAGAAATCGTGATTTAAATCTCAAATCTGTTTTAATGGAATTGGTTTTAGTCCTTCAAAGGCACTCCTGCCTCCATGTGCCAAACGATTTCAATATACATAATGCACATGTTAAGGGGGAGCATTTATCCAAAAACAAGATGAGTATTTAAACCAGGCACATATTCTCTCATGTTTTCTAAACCTAATTAAATCACTTGAGATCCAAAATCTCAAAGGATTTGATATTTTTGATCGGGGGAGAATTTGTGATTTAATAATGAAATTTGATAAAAGGTGATTGTTTGATTCAATTGTGCAGGGTGCTCTCTCATATTGTTAAACACTTTCGAATCTTGAAGCACATATTGAGGGGGAGCATTTCAAAAGGTAATAAACTATCGAGGTACATAAGCTTTTATGTTTTAACATAAAGTACCTTGATTGAGTTTTTAAATGGTTTTCTTAATGGTTTTTGTGATCGTGGATGTGCTTCAAAAGAACTCTTTCCTCTATGTGATAAAATGATTTCACATATCCTATGCACATATTGAGGGGGAGAATTTTACCAAGAAAATCAAATGGCTTTTTCTATGAAAATTATGATCAAAGAAAATATTTCAAAGTCCTCTTGTCTCCATGTGCTAAATAATTTCTAAATCATATGCACATGTTGAGGGGGAGGTTTTCTAAATGATCAAAACTATTAAGGTACAAAATGCTTTGATCTCGTATCACAAGTACCTTGATTGTTTTTCCAAATGATTTTTCAATTGGTTTCAAGGAAGAATGAACTGTACCAAAAGACCGAACATTTTACTTTATGTATGGAGTTATAAGGATGGTGAGGTTAGGTATTAGTTCCCACGATCCACCAGAACCGGAGGGATCTACCCAGGGACAATCCACTAGATAGTGTAGAGTCCTTAGGTATATTGAAAAAAAGGAGAAAAGTGAGAAATGGGAAGAGTGCGGACTGAGATAGAGCTAGAATTGGAATAAACCCAACAAGGTTCTAGTAATGAAGTCTCGGTAAGCACTGAAGGGGTTGAAGAATGAAAAAGAATTGAATGTGAAAAGGGTGAAAAGAAATAGCCCTCCAATAATTCAACCTTAGGGCAGAAACCGGGTTCAATACATATGCTACTGGTGTTTACTAAGGTAACACTGGTATTGAAGACAAGACGTCATGGACCCAGTGACGCACTGCACTATAACTTCCCAAGCTACTCAAGTTCCTCTTAAAAGGGCTTGTTTCATTCTCACGGGGAACCTGCATAATCTATCGACTTTCTCTTAGAGATTATTGATATTAAAGAAGGAGACCCTCTCCCTAGTCTCCGGCATAGGAACCAAATGTGCACAATTGAGTCTAGAGCCAAGAGATCATCCACAATATCTCATTAGGACACAAAATTAATGAAGACTTGCTGTTTCACACAATGTGGAAAGTAAGAATATATTAAGAGTCCTACGCATCAAACAAGCTCTTGGTGGGTGACATGTGAGATCCTTCTAGAGCCAACATCAAACAAGCTCTTGGTGGGTGACATGTGAGATCTTGCAAAAGATCAAGCTTGTGACAACTGGATAGAAACGATGGGGAGATTCATTCTTGAATCAACCTTGGTCCAGGAATGGAATTGACGAATACTTTTGGAAAAACCGTTCGATGTGCAAATCTTCTTTTCTCTAGCACATCGAATGTGTATTCATGTTCTCAAATTCAAAAAGTATCTTTGATTGAAAAAATTACTTTTGGAAAAACCGTTCGATGTGCGAATCTCTTCTTTTCTCTAGCACGTTGAATGTGTACTCATTTTCATATACAAAAGGTATTTTTGATTGAAAATTGATCTTTCTCATAAAACCTTCGTCAATCAGTACTCGATTGTTTTTAAATCAAATTTTCATCAATCAGTAAATATCAATTCGCTGGTTCACTCACTCCGTGTTGTCTTCTTTGAGACATTCCGGTTTGAGAACGGCTAGAACAGCTGCGAAACCCTGTCAAGGAGATTCTTAGGAATCCTACCTGATCACTGGCATTACTTGTACTGATCAACGGGGAACCGTGGGCCGTGTACCTCAATTCAACGAATGTGATCAAAGACACTTTCGTGTGTTTTATTGCTAACTGTTGTTTGCAGGTACATTTGGATGGTTGCAGCTGATCAGAATTGAGGAGTCAATCCAAAGCCGCATGCTCACAGCATCCACACTTAATTGAAGAAATCATGACTTGTGCATATCTACAGAACCTGGCTCAGATATTTTTATACTATGCTTCTGCTACACTGCTGCAAATATCTTGAACCAGTAAAAGCTTCCGCTACTCTGATGAAAAGATGTCATGATCCAAAAGTGTGAGCATGTCGGTCCAAAAGTCACAACTTCACATGATGGCAACACAATAAAGGGTGATCCAGAGATTTACTGTGGCTGATGATCTCAATGAAAGCTCGAAGATCATCAAAGATGTGGATCAGTTAAAGGCCTCCACTGAAAGTAGAAAACTATGCGGACTTTGAAGTAACACTACAAAAGCACAAAGAATGTGGACATTGAAGAATTGATGTCTACGAGCTCGAGCATAAAGACAAAGATAGTTTACTAGGATTCGAAATGTAAATCATGGGGTGACCTCCCTTAGGGGGAGATTGTTAGGAATTAGAAATTCCATAGTGAAGAGTCGGTCACCTTAACTCTAGTCTAGCATATGTTAGCTCGTAGACATTACGTTATTTACTAGTTATTTAGTTAGTTATTTAGTTTAGAGCAACACCGTGGAGGACGGACTGGTCTTTACCCACTGTATGCCTGATCCACAGTCCGAAGGATGACGTGTAATATGTAACTATAAATACCCTCTACCTCCCAAGGTAGAGGGTTGGACCTTTCACTCAATCTAACCTTTCTTTCTTTGTTTACTTTCTCTCTCTAGAAAGGCTCCCACCTTCTACTTTCTCTCTCTAAACTCTTAAACCATACGCCTAATATTATCATGTTATGATGTGTTTGTGAAATCCAATATCTTACAGCGTCATTGAATGCGGTTTGTTCGACTATTGTTGTAGAATCAATTGGTGGTGCTTCTTCAACAGTAGTTATTGTGGCAGGTGTATCAGGTATTGGATTATTATCAAGTTGAGCAGTGGAAACAGTTGATACATCTTGAGCACGTTGATCAATATCATCACTAAACAGAGGACCAAATAGCTGTTCTATTTGTTGACGAGTAAGCTGAATGCTTGGTTCAGTTGATGATGGGATTTGGGGGAAGTTTAGATGGTTATGTCCGGGTTCCAAGATGTTATGCTCAGAAGCCATTTCTGTAAGCTCATCAAAATTTGCATGAATCGTTTCCATAATCTCCCTTGTACGATGATTCCAGATTTGGTAACCCTTAGAATTTTCACAGTATCCAACAAAGACTCCAATGTCTACTTTAGCCTTGAGCTTTCCAAAGTCATCACGATCATTATTTGGATAACAAAGAGATCCAAAGACATGAAAGTGTTTGAGGTTCGGTTTATGGTTGTGGATAAGCTCATAAGGTGTTTTGTTGTAGCGTTTTGTAATCATTGAACGGTTTTGAGTGTAGCATGCAGTTGACACGGCTTCAGCCCACAAGTAATCTGGAAGTTTTGCATTTATTAACATCGTTCTTGCAGCTTCCAATAACGTACGGTTTCTTCTTTCAACAACTCCGTTTTGTTCTGGTGTATGTGCAATGGATGTTTGATGCTCAATTCCCACTTTCTCATAATAAGCACAAAGAGTTTGATTCACGAATTCAGTTCCTTTGTCTGTTCTGATTTGTCTGACTGTGTTCCGGAGCTGAACTTGAATTTTTGTGATAAAGGTGATGATCATCTGTGGAGTTTGATCTTTACTTCGAAGAAAATAAACCCAAGTCCATTTTGAGTAGTCATCCACAATTACCAAGATGTAGCGTTTGCCATTAATCGTCTGCATGCACATCGGGCCACACAAATCCATGTGAAGAAGATGAAGCACATGTTGTGAGTTGTGTTCCACCTTTGAAGGAAAGTGAGCACGAGTGCTTTTCCCTTGTTCACAAGCTGAGCATAGGTGATCTTTAGAATACCGAAATCTTGGGAGACCTTCAACAAGTTTGTATCGTGCAAGATTGGTTATGGTTTGAAAGTTTAAATGTGAGAGACGACGGTGCCATAGCCAAGATTTTGTAGATGTTGCCTTTGAAAGTAGACAGATGGGAGATGAAGCAATCATGTCTTGCATTGAGATTGTATAAAGACTTGAATTACGGGTACCAGACATAAGATCGTTTCCTTCTAGATAACGAATGAAGCAAGTTTTCTCCCGAAAAGCAACTTCCAAATCTCCATCACAAAATTGACCAACTGAGAATAGATTGTGACCGAGACTGATGGATCTTAGCACACACCTTGTGTTAGTGATATTTTGAATTATATTAATAAGCACACAGACTATACTTAGTAATACTTAGAAGACGGATTGTATGATGTATTGTAAGTGAGAACAGTTTAACACAAAGCTTGAATATTATTAATAAATAATACGAGTGATCTTGCTTATCACTAGGGTTACACCTTGAAGCTTATATGAATAATACGTACTCTAAACAATGACCTAGGATCTCCTTTTATAGCACAATGAGTCCTTTACAAGATAAGTATAATCCTAACAATATAGAATATACACAAGATCTTTTCTATACTTATCAATATACGTCTACATAACAATTATCTCAATAGCAGTGGTCATAATGTACTGGCAGTGATAATGAGTTTCCACTGCTAGTGTAATCTTTAGCATTTTCATCCACAAGACTATCAGTGGTAACTGTTAGTATTTTTCCCAACAATCCTCCCCTAAACTTATGATTTCTCTATAAATCAATAAGTTTCTTCAATCTGCATCTTCTGTAAGGATTTGGGGAATTCTTTCAAACACTTCTCTTTTTCTTTAAATCCTGAATAGCTCTTGAACATTGATCTTGAAGCCTATGTAACAATGCTCTGACCTTCTCATTATCTTCATGAACTCTTATTGTTGAACACAACATCACTGTGAGAGTTCCAGCTCTGAGTGGATATTCTTTCTCAGCAAACATGAATGCATCCATTCCATCTGTTGTAGAAACATGATGAACTTCACATGAATCATAGTAAGTCCATTTAGTACCAGGACATGAACATGCAAATTTCCAGAAATCATCATTAGCATCTGGTTCATAGAGCCTTCTTAGATTAACCCATAACTGCATATCCTTCCTATCTTTAAGATCTTCAGCATCAAACCTTTCTTGAACTAATCTC
This sequence comes from Chrysanthemum seticuspe, assembly GCA_019973895.1. NCBI lineage: Eukaryota > Viridiplantae > Streptophyta > Magnoliopsida > Asterales > Asteraceae > Chrysanthemum > Chrysanthemum seticuspe. The sequence goes on along the minus strand of BPTQ01000005.1, from coordinate 159,530,140 downwards.
CAAAATGTATCAAGATCATCTCTGTCACATGCTTTGATAAGTTCTTCAAACTGAATAAATGATGAAGTTTCACCACCTAGCCTTGTAATCTTCCATGTTGGAGCAAAATTGCTAGCAGTGTATACTTCCCAATCAATGATAGGATGTCTGACTTGCAGTGGTTCAGGATAAAAAACTTCTTCTTCAATCAGGATCATTCCAGTCATCTGTTCTTCAGTAAACTTCTCAGTTTGAACCTCTTGTTCTTCAACAAACTTTATCTTTTTATGTGTTTGAGATTCACTATCTTTGGCCTTTCTCTTCAGATTAAGATACCTTCTTTCTTCTTCTTCAGAGTTCATTGGAATAAAATCTTGGTCTTGCCTTTTAACTCTGTAGTAGATACCTTCAACTTTATCATCAGGCATTCCTTTGAACTGTGCCTTGATTGGTTGTCTATAATATTTCATCATTGAAATCACCTGTGCCTTGGTTGGTTGTCTTGGTTTCTTTTGGCCCTTCTTGACTGAAACAATAGCATCTTGAAGTGCTTGATTATTCTTCATCTGAATGAAATCCTTTAACTGAGCAGTTCTTTGTTCTTCAGTTAAAGACTTATCTGCAACAAGGTCAATTGCCTTTTTCTTGATCACTGGATCATTAGCAATCAAGAATTCAATTTCTTCTTCTATAGGTGCATAGCTGAACTCTGGAGTCTTTTCTCTTAATATTGTAGGTGGAAAAGTGGAAACTGGATTTACATCCATTGGATCAGTGGTGTCCATTCTGCCTAGCCTTTTAGCCTCCATGAAGTCTGCAATCTCTATCTCCTCCAGTCTTTTCTTATTAGCAACTTGATCTTCATTGATCTTTCTAGCAACCTCTGCATCATGAGCAATTTGAGCTTGTTCTTTCTTTGAAATCTTTCTTCTTTGTTGCTCTTTGCTCTGCAAAAACTTCTTTTCCTTTCATCTTCTTGATTTCTTCCTTTGCAGTGGTAATAGCTTGATCAGCAGTGGTAACTTCTTCTGCAGTGGGAATGAAATTGGTTGCAGTACATAAAATTTCTTGCTCTTGTTGCTATTGAGGAACTTCTTGAGTATCAGCTTCCTGAGTAACTTTACTTGAAACACCTTCATCTCCAAAGTCAATTCTCCTCCCCTGGTTTCAGCATTTATTTTCCTCCCCTGTTTGGGAGAATTTCCCAAATCTTTATTGAGATCTTCTGAATCACCACCATCAGGTGAGGATGGAGATGATATCACAATCTTTGCAGTTTTCCTTTGCTTCAACCCCTGCAACTCTTCCTTCAAGGTCTGAATCTCTTCTTTCAATTGTGTAACATCCTTGGCATGTTGCACCTTTAGTTGTGCCAAGTCTTTCTCCAGAGATTCAACCTGCTTTGCTAATTTGGTACAAAGTTCCATCAAATCCATTTGTTGCCCACTGCCGTCAACACTTCCAGCTGTGTGACCTGTTGGGAGAGGTGAATCATAGAGCATTGGCTCAGATTCCTCCCTAGTTGGACTAGAGTGAAGCCTGGAACCACTACTGCGTGTGCCTAAACCAAAAGGATCAGGTACATGCTGTGTTGTAATGGGAGGAGTTGGCTGTTTTTGCCTCCTCTCATAGGTGTGAGAAACTGGTGGAGTGTAATCAATGTTGGGAACAGTGATTATGGGTGAATTTTGTACTTGTGAAATCTTTGCAAGCATTTGAGGAAAAAGAGGTGTAATAATCCTATTGCCATCTTTGTTCATGTTTTGAAAAACTTTAGGCTTAAGGCAACGGATTTTATAAACTCTTGTATGGGGTTGCAGTTGAAAGTCATTTAACACTGCTTGCACAAACCTTGGATACATCAAAAATTTTGTTGAACTCTTTACATTGCCTTGCATACTAGTAAAAATATATTTAGACCAATTAAAAATCCTATCTGTGGCTAGACAAACCAAAGGGTAAGCCATTGTTGAACTGAATTGTTCATAAGATGTTTTCTTAGGACTTAGGCAATGTAAAAGAGTATGTATCAAAAATCTCTGATGAGGACAGAAACCACTCTTTTTGAAAGTAGCCTTTTTGTCAGTGGTATCATACCCCATGAAAGCAAGATGTTCATGAATTTCTGGCATAGGTAATATGATGATACCATTGAGATCATACAATTGGAGAATTCTCCTCAAGGATGCCTCAGTAACATCAATAGTTACCCCGTCCACAGTGGCTCTAAGAGCATCCACTGTTTCATGTGTATCTCTATTCTTAATTGTTATGGACTGAACAGAAGTTCAAAACTATTTGATTTGAGATATATAGATTATGAGATTAAGAAGTAAAGCATACCTTATATGGGTAGTATTTAGAAAGTCCACAATCTAATGAAAAACAGGGCCACTCTTCTCGTTTGACTTTTCCAAGTATGCCACCTGGTTGTGCTCATCTGCAAAGTTGATTGGTGCCATAAAATCTTTTGATGAAAAATATGTTATGTCAGTAAGAATTGAATAAATAACTCGCCAATTGAGAGAGAAATATATATAGTGGTAGGGTTTAAGAGTTTTGCGCAAGAAAGATTATCTAAGGAAAAGATTTATCTTTTGAGGATAAATAGCAATTAGGAAAGTAGATAATCTTCTAAAAATTTTACCGTATATATATATGAAAAGCAATTAACTCTCAACGGCTAGTAAAAAATTAGTTACTGACACAACAGTTGTAACGGCTAGATCATCACTGGTAAAAATAACACTGTCAGTGGAAACTGTGAACTAGCAGTGATAATGTTTCACAAAGATTTTCAAAGAGCAGTGGTAAAGAAAAACATATGAAAATTGGACTGCTCTTTATCATAGTTTTTAGCAAACTACCAGCTATCAATGGATTTGATATGTCTTTACCATGAGCCGTTTGCTATGGACTAGCCAACTCTTAATCATAAAGAATATGGTGAGTTGATAACCATATAGTTTTTGGTAAACTATCAACCATAAACGGATTTGTCAAGTCTTTACCAGTAGCTGTTTGCTCTGGACTAGTTGATTCTTATGTGGATTAGACATGGTGAATCAATAACCATTTGTTGTGTGTCTCAGATACACACCTTTTTAAGAACAACTCTCAGCCAAGTTTGGTTATGTACCTGCATGTATTAGTATAACTCAAAGAATATGCATAACTAACTTGCTTTAACCAAAATTACTTTTAACCAAGCCACTATCTAAAAATATATTCCCAAAGTCAACCCGATAATATCTATATTTACTCTTCAACCTACCAAGATAGGGAAAAATAAATATATTCATTAATGAACCCTTGTGATCAACTTTGCCTATATAAAGGGGCTCAACACATCATAGTCTTTACCAAAACACATTCTAACTTACACAATCCCTAAACATTACCATGAGCAATCCTTCCAATATCATTGACATCTCCTCTGATTCTGAGACATAGTTTGTGATCGCTTCTGAGTCATCTTCAGAGGCATCAGGGTGGGCAAGTTACTTTCCACCCTATGCTACAAGCTCTTCTTCCAAGAAGCCACCAAATAAGACAGCCAATCCTGCACCTGTTGCCACACCTGCACCTTCTCTTGAGTTCTACTCTAGTTCATCAGATGATGATGCAGATGATGAGACCTATTCCTTGTCTAAGGAGTTTCCAAGGGCTCTGACAAAAGCATTGAGAGCAGCTCTCTCCAACATGAAGCAGATATCCATTCCAGAGAAGCCTGCAAGACTACCAAGGCCTCCTCTACAAGTTCTTGGTATTGCTTGTCCAAGAATGCAGTCAACCTTTAAGAACAAGAGGAAGAGAGCATAGAAGAACAAGCATGACTATGAGGGCAAGGGCAAGAAGCCAATGGAGTAGCTGGTGTAGGGTGTAGGGATGTAGGATGTGTTAGATTGTTAGCTTTTGTGTTTTGATTGAGGTTGTGAGCACTCTCTCTTTTAATGTAGTGAATCTTCTTTATGAATGGAATAAAGTTTTTTTGTTTTACTTTTTCCACTGTGAGAGTAACTTTTACCACTGCTTGCATTGTGGTTTCCACTGTTAGCCTTATTTTCTGCATAAAAATCAGTGGACAAACAAAAATACAAGCACTAAACAGAACAACTCCAATGTATACAAAGAATCCTTCAAACCTGCATATCACAAACATAAACCACACACTGAAAGCATTGTTAAGGTTAGTAGTGATTAGTAAATAATTCGAAGTGAATAAAATTTCTGCTGGCAGTGGTTAAAACAGTACTAAACCACACAGTCAAACAAGTCAACTACAAGTCATTTATCATGTCACCAAAGTCAAAGACTTCATTTACTCCTCAACAACTTATACCTTCCCCACATTAACTTACTAAATCCAACTTAACTTGTATTAAAGAACCAATAACTCACAAGCCATTCATATCACACATACTCCAAAAAAAACATATCTCTCTCAAACACTTACTTCTCTCCAAGAATCACCATGAGTCATACAAACCCTATCAATGTCTCATCTGACAGCTCATCTTTGGATGTTTAGGATGATAGTGTTTGACATTATGTTCTGAACAATCCAGGTAGATTGAAGAAAGATGTGTTTGAAGAGGTTTCTTCAAGAAAGAGAACTTATTTGGCCATGAGCACTACCCCTTCAGATGCTGGTCCATCATCACTCCAACCAATGCCTCAGGATGCCATCATCAAAGAGTCTCCTTTTGAAGAGTCTGGTGATGAATCAGCTGAAAGAGTCCTTGTGGTTCCTCCCCTTGCAATAGTGCTTCCACCAGAAGAGCTGCAAGTACCACCTTCTCAACCATTGTTGACGGCACCACCACCAGAGGGTCCTTCATCATCCTCACCACCTGTTGGAGGAATGGTGATGGGGCTAGCATGCCCCAAGGTGTGGAGTGTGATTGAAGGTCGAAGGGCACGCAAGGTGATGCCAGAGTGGGCCTTTCCTAAGAAGCCTTAGGTGGTAGTTGGTGGTAATTTTGTGATGCTGAAGTTTGTAGTAGGTTGTGATAGTAAGTGGTCATGTTTAGCAGTCATTTGGTTGTTGGATCCAATGTTGATCCCATGGTTGTAAGCACTGCATCTTTGTATGCAGTTTATAAATAATAATAATTCCATGGTTATCTTTTGCTTTAAATTCCTTGCATCATACTGATTATGATTAACTTCTTTTATCTCTAAAACTAATAAGCTGTCCAGCATAATGTTCAATATCTGATAGATAGAACTTGTTGCCAGTCATGTGCCTTGAACATCCACTATCTGTGTAGCCTTGATCTGATCTTTTTGTCCTTGGATGTTCCTGCACATATAAGTAAGGAGTTAGTTTCCTTTGGGGACCCAAGCCATGATTGACTTGGATCTGCCTCGTGTACCAGTATAGTTAAATCTATCAAAGGTCATTGATACACCATTGGGATTGGTTGTAGAGGTAGTTCCTTTAGGTTTCCATTCCCAACGTGATGAGGCCTTCACAGCATTTTCCATGTTACCCCTGGTCTTGTTTACAACCCTTGCAGTGGGAACTTTTGATTGAGCAGTGGTAACTGCTGGTTTAGAATTTGGTACCTACTGTTGGTTATAGTTAACCCTTTTATCAGAAAAAGACCTTTTCCCTATTTGTGCAGACTTTGCAAAAGTTGTTTTAAGTTTTGCACTTGTAACATGTGATTTAGGGTGAGCAGTGTTAACAGTTTTAGCAGTGGCAAAGGTTTTAAGACCACTTCTTAGTTGAACTGCTCTTGGGGCCATTTTGCTGTATGAATTAGGGTATATTTTTTTTGAAACTTGTTTGACTCCACCCTTTTATTCCCATGGACTTCCCTTCTCCCAACATGATAGTCACAATTAGCATGTAAATGATTAAAGCTACCACAGGTATAACATGCTTTATTGTACATCACAAAATCACAACCTAGTTGTTGAGATTTGACATGATTCCAACTCCTCTGGTTACCCCTAGGAGCTGATGACTTGTTTCTATACATCTCAGCATACCTTACAGTTGATCTAGGCTTATTAACTTGTTTCCTAGGTTCCTCTGTAATAGTATTAACAACTTTTGGGATAGAAGCCTCTACATTCTTTTTAACATTCTCATCAATAACAGATGAGTCACTTGCACTTTCAAAAACATCAGATTCAAGCTTAACTTCTTACTCATTTTTCACAAACTTGAGAGGACCATACTCACGAATAGGTTCCTGAAAATCTTCTAGGCATGTATGAGCTAAATCTATGCCAGGAGGTGATGGAACACCTCTTAGTGGTGGAGGAACAATATTGTATCCCATACCAGACTTAACTTTACTAGTAATTTGAGCATTCCAAATTTTATCAATTGACTTAGACTGATAATCACAGGTGTGAACAGTCAAATTGACATTCTCATTTATCTTTTTAAGTTTTTCAAACTCTTCTTTTAATGCCTCATTCACTGCTGTCTTATGATCTATCTCTCTTCTAAGAATAATCATATCATCATTATATTTTGACTCATTTGCTCTATAATGCTCTAGTTGTTTTTCTAATACAGCTATGCCTCTTCTAAGGTTTGACAAAACATAATTAGCAGCAAACAACTCTGTTCTTTGTTTATCAAAAGATTCACTAAGCCTTTCACATTCTCTAGAAGCCCTACATGTTTTAGAACAACTTTCAAAGTTTTGTACCTCAGAGTCAGAGAAAACCATGAGAGCATGTTCTGCAGACACAAGAGCAGCATCTGAAGGTTGTTCCTCTTGTCCATCAGCCATGAAACTCCAATCCTAGCTCACACCATCAATAGCCAACATTGCCTTTGGTTCTTCCACAATTGGTTCTTTCTTTTGCTTGTACCAAGTAGACCTTTTGTCCTGGTTCCTTGGTCTTCTGCATTCTCTAGCAAAATGCCCCAACTTGTGACAATTGAAACACTCTACTTTCTTTCTATCGAACCCTGCAGTTTCACCACCATTGATGTGTATTGGTTTGCCAGTCTTCTTGTAGAATTTCCTAGCCCTCATGCTAAGAAGAGCTATCTGCCATTTTATGTCCATCTCTTCCAAGTCATCTTCATCAATTTGCTCTATGTCTTCATGAGTTAAAATAGAGCCATTAACTTGAGTGGAGATAAAAGCATAAAAGGTAGAATCTCCAATACCAGCAACCTTCTTCTTTGAACCTGCAGTGGTAACACTAACATTACCAGTGGAAACAGTAGAACCAGCAGTGGTAAAATCATCATCATTTTCATCTTCAGAATCATCACTGTCAACAGAGGTTGACAACAATGCCAGGCTGCTAGAGCTTGTACCAAGTTTCCCTGCCTTCTTCGATGAGCTTTATAGTTTCATAGTTTCAATCTCTGGTTTATTTTCCCAGACTGTAACATTTGTATGAAACTCAGAAGGCAAACTTCTTAGAAACTTCAAATTGAGGTCTTCCTTTTCTACCTCAATGCCAAACACAGTCAGTTGTGTGACAATCTTCTAGAGTTTGGTGAAGATGCTGTCAAGTGAGTCATTGCTTGAAGCAGAGAAGTTTTCATAACTTTGCTTCAACAATGTCTTTTTTGTCTTCTTTGTAGCATCATTGCCACCAAACACTAAGCAGATCTCTTCAAAAAGTTCTTTTGCTGTCTTGTACTTGCTGAAAGCAATGATATGGTCTTTAGGAAGAGTCATTAGTAACAAACTTCTGGCCTCGAGGTCATTCTTCTTCTTTGCTCTTTCATCATTAGTCTCAGGTACATAAATTGTTACAACTTCTATGTCACCAACTTTCTCAGTCTTCGTAACAGACTTAAAGGAATCACCAGTTAAGATGATCTCCCAGGACTTAAAGGAATCACCAGTTAAGATGATCTCCCATAGAGTATAGTCTTGTATGAGAAAGTATTGCTCAATCATTATCCTCCACATCTCAAACTCATTAAGTTTGAGCTTAGGAAGCCTTGGAGCAGAGTTGGACTGGTTGTTTTCCATCTCCATTGAATTGAGTGAGTAGGTTAAGCTTATTCCTTGGATCTTCTAAATCAAAATATCAGAACCTGGCTCTGATACCACTTGATGGATCTTAACACACACTTTGTGTTAGTGATATTTTGAATTATATTAATAAGCACGCGGAATATACTTAGTAATACTTAGAAGACGGATTGTATGATGTATTGTAAGTGAGAACAGTTTAACACAAAGCTTCAATATTATTAATAAAAAATACGAGTGATCTTGCTTATCACTAGGGTTACACCTTGAAGCTTATATGAATAATACGTACTCTAGACAATGACCTATGATCTCCTTTTATAGCACAAGGAGTCCTTTACAAGATAAGTATAATCCTAAAAATATAGAATATACACAAGATCTTTTCTATACTTATCAATATACGTCTACATAACAATTATCTCAATAGTAGTGGTAATAATGTACTGGCAGTGATAATGAGTTTCCACTGCTAGTGTAATCTTTAGCAGTGTCATCCACAAAACTATCAGTGGTAACTGTTAGTATTATTCCCAACAGAGACCTTCCACATAATAAACCCTGCTAATTTCGATGTTGCCATTGATGTAATCTCCGTAGCCCATGATAGCTGCGAAGTGATCATTCCCGGATCTGACAGTGCCAATGAACTTTGCAACAAAGTTTGATAATAGTTTGAGATTGCCTGTCATGTTTTGGGAACATCCGCTATCAACAATCCAGAGGATGTTCTGTATCACCTGCATTACAAACAGACGACACAGATGGAATAAAAGTAGATATGGAACCCGAAGAGTTAGAGGGTTCCGATGCAGTAATAGTTGAAACACACGCGTTTATGATTTTAGGTATCCATTTAAATCCAAGTGTATTATGTAACCATTTCTGCCATCTCCAACTAGTCTTAGCTTTGGTCTTAGTGAATGCACTAGGTGATAATTTCTTCCTAGGAGGTGAAGTGGGTTCTATGGGTACATCAATGATTAAAGCATGACCACTAGAAGGCGATTTACCTAGCACAGACTTAGAAGCATTAGTGGGCCTAGAGGTATTCCGTTTTCTAATGTTCCGCTTCCGAGATAAAATAGTTTTAGCAACACATTTGGCATGACAACCAGAAAACATACTTTTACGACAACCAACACAAGAAGCTTCAAACGTAACATTTAAAGTACTTAAAGGTTCAACATTTGTTACAACACTTTTTCCATTACATTTGTCAGACGCAATATCTAAAGTGGGTGAAACTTGAGTCTTATTCAAAGTCCTAAGGTGTTCTTCTACTTCAGAGATTGTTATTGTTCTTTTCTTACGTCGCAACTTCCTATTCTTCCTTGTATTGCTCCTAGGCTTTGAAGTGCAGGCGTTGGGAAAAGAGGCAACTATTCCAGTTTCAATAGAGGGAAGCACATTAGTTTCTTGTGGTTTGTCATTAGATGTTCTAGAGTCATTTTGAATCTGTTTAGGTGCATTTACTACTGTGTTACTATTTCAATCATGCTTAAGTTTCACCAACTCTGCTTTAAGATCATGGATAGTATGTAACAAATCTTGATTTTCAGAATGAATATTTCTATTTTGTCGTAAAACATCTTTGGTCTATGCAAGATGATCATCAATATCTTTTGACGCTTGAGCACGAGTCTTTTTGAGTAAATCAAATATGACACCATATTCCTTTTTAACTTTTGAAATTTCTTGCTCATATTTTGAAATTTGACACTTCAGAGACACGTTTTCATCATCCAGTTTCTCAATTTTAGGATTAAGAGTTTTTGTATGCAACTGGTTGATTTTATTTTGCAAAGCAAGTTCGCGATTATGACAATCTTTTTTACACCATTGAAGACGACGTTTTGCATTTGAAAGCTCGTTTAACAAACGTTCATTTTCAACTTTTAAAGACTTGACTTGTGACACAGTATCAGTATTCTCAACATTCTCAACGGAATCAACAGAATCATCAGAGATATAATCAAATTCATATGCAACAGAGTGTAATAACACAACATTATGGATATCAGCACAGATAACATCTTCTAAGAGTCGATCAACATCTTTTCTTAACATTTTCTTTTTACATTTTATGTTTGAAATCGATGTTTCTGTTTGCTGGAAAACTCTTTTCATAAGTCCAAGTTCCTTGTGAAAATCCCTTTCCCAATATATTGTACAATTTTTCAAATTTTGGACATGAGGTAAAAGTCTTTTCTGAAAAATATCTCTTTGAGCTCGTGCTTGAGGCGATTGAAAATGTTCAACTTTTATTTCAGAATTGATTTCAATTTCACGTTCCAAAAGTTTGATGTCCGATAAGAATGTTTCAAAATATTTTATAACTTTACATTGTTCGGCTAATGGCTTTATTTCACTAAGTGAAGGTAAAGGACCATTAATTTGTGCAGTATTGGAAAGGGGACCCTCATTAGAAGACTCGAAAGTAGGTGTGACAACCCAAGGTGTGTTAGAGAAATCTTGTTGTGTGACAAAAGTAACGGCTTTTGAATAGTTAAATGGTTTGTTATAAACAACATTTTCCAATTTTGACCGACTCTCGTCTTCTGCATCTAATTCCTCCATGCGATTATATTCAACAACACTCATAATGGAATCATCAATTATGTGTTCTGCATTACAAACTTGAGGATTTGGTGTGAATGCTCTGTTTGAAAACTTAGGTTTATAATCAGCAAGATTCGGTCCATATCCATTTGGATTTGGTTTAAAAGTAAACTTTTGAATAGTTGTGATTGACTCACCATGTTTATAAACAACATTTTAAAACTATTTGATTTTGTTTTGTAAGTCGACAATTTCTTCAAGATAGTCATCTATTCATTTCTTTGAATGCTTTTTGTACTCACAGAACTGTTGTTGACAAGTTAACAACTCAGACTTGGCTTTTTGAGTTTCCGAAGTGAGAGCGTTAAGTTGTTGTTTATGATCATATTTCAGTTGTTCTATTTGAGACAACAAAGCATTCTTAGATGCAACTAGATCACGTATCTGTTGTTCCAATGATTTTTCGTTTTGGTAAAATTTAGCAAAAGCGACTTCAAAACCTTTTTCACGTTTTTCTTGTGTTTGAAAAATGTTGAGTTGAAATTTTAAGCATTCATTATCCTTAGTCAGCAGTGCATTTTTGTCCTTTAATTGCTTATTGATGTCACGGCATTTTTCCATTTGAGATTTTTGGTCATTAATTAAGGTCATGAGCTCAAATTCTGGATTAGACGAAAGTTCAGCTTGTTCAACGTGAGTCGCAACATGATCATTATTTAGATCCTCAAATATAACCACGGAGTTAACTTGATTATCAATATTAACCATATGGTCATCTTGATCGTCAAATATAACTACGGGATCAATTTGATTTTCATCGGAATGAGATGTAAATTGCTCATGTTGAACACTCTGATCCTTGTCGGAGGTGCAGATGTTGGCGGAGATATCAGATCATTAATGAATATAGTTTGATCTGGTACCTGAGACAAGCCGTCAATGTCATACACTGGGCATGTATCACTCATGTGGAGTTCGTGCATGTTAGCCATTAGCATCGCTGCTGCATTAGCCTGCAAGTCCTCCATGTCATCATCAGAATCTGCATTTGCCATGAAGCTCTGTTCCTTGTTGGTAAGAGTTCCACTAGCTTCATCCTTAAGAGCCAAGAGTAAAGTGTTAGGATTTATAAAATCCAGTCGTTAAAGTGTCGGTTACCTCAAGTATATGTAATCGTAAGAAAGCTCGTAGTCGTAGTTATTTATTATTAGTTAGAATTTAGTTAAGTTAACACCGTTGAGGACGGACGGGTCTTTACCCACTGTATGCCTGATCCACAGCCCGTAGGTGGCGTTTTATGTAAGGTACTATAAATACCCTCTACCTCCCAAGGTAGATGGTTGGAGCTCATAATAAGACTTTTCTTTCTCTCTCTAAGTTCCCTAAACCTATAAACTTTCTCTCTCTAAAACCTTAAACCATACGCCTCTTTGTTAAGTGTTATGATGTGTTAGTGAAATCCAATATGCTACAAATGGTATCAGAGCCATGGTTTGATCATCTCTCTTACATATTCTTGGATTTCTAGTGGTTTTATATGGTTTTTGGGTTTGAAAAAGTTTAGTGGTATTTGCATCATTTGGACCATTTCTTGTGTTAAAGTTTGGATTTTGATTGTACTTTTGTGTTTAGAATCATCATAAGTGCTTAGGTTTTGATTTGGAAGGCTTGAATCACTGTGGTTGGATTGTTTTTGGATTTAAAAGTGGCGTTTTGTTTGTTTTAAAGGTTACGATTTGTGCCTCGGATACCATTTCTGACGAGCGATTTGTCTTTGTTTGGAAGCGATTTGTGTCTGCTTCAAATCACTTATTTAAGCGATTTGTCCAGGTAGTGGCTGTACTTGTGCGATTTGTGCGGGAAAGCGATTTGTCATTTTTCAGCGACTTGCTTATTTAAACGAGTTGTGAGTTTAAGCGACTTGTGTTATTTATGCGATTTGTCATTTTAAGCGACTTGTCATTTTAAGAGGTTTGTTGGGTTTAGCGACTTGATTATTGAAGTGAGTTGATTGGTTAAGCGATTTGTCTTATCAAGCGATTTGTCACTTTGAGCGATTTCTCACTTTGAGCGATTTGTCTCCTTGAGCAAATTAGTGTTTTCTTCGTATTACGTTTTACGGTTTTCTCTTGATTTAGTAAAATCCCGTGAAAGAATCTATTTCCCGGTTTAATTAAAGAGTTTTAAAATCCCGTAGAATTTGTAATCATGACTACCAACGTACCCACTATCATCTCTTCCGTTGCTGAAGACGTTCAAGCTGCTGGATCCGATACTCGTCCACCTATGCTTGACAGAACTGATTATGACTCATGGGCTCAACGAATCAGGTTGTATTGCTTGGGTAAAGAAAATGTGGTTAACATTCTCAAATCAATCGATGAAGGACCGTATCAAGTTGAGACTACCAGAGACGTACTTGAGACTGCTGCTGATGGATCGGTAACATTAGGACTGGATAGACCTAAGATGTATGATGAACTGACTAATAAGGAGAAGAAGAGATACGATGCAGACATCAGGGCTTCTAACATCATACTTCAGGGTTTACATAAGGACATTTACAAGCTGATCAATCACAACACGGAAGCTAAAGCAGTTTGGGATAATGTTAAGATGCTTCTGTCTGGTTCTGAATTGACTGAAGAAGATAGGGAGTCTCAACTGTATGATGACTTTGAGAATATTAAGATGAACCCAGGGGAAAGTGTCACTGAATACTACGTGAGGTTCCATAAGCTTGTGAATGACATGAGGAATATCAAAATGATTATGCCTAATATTCAGCTCAATTCAAAGTTTGTGAACAACATGAATCCCGAATGGCACAAGTTTGTCACTTCTGTTAAGCTTACTAAAGGTTTGAGGCACACTAACTATGAGCAATTGTATGCGTACTTGCTTCAGAATGAAAGACATGCTATGTTTGAACGAATGATCTTGGAAAAATTCAAGTCAAATTCTGGTGATGCGAGTTCGTCAAACGATTCAACAGCCTTTTACACCAATGTAGGAATCACCACCAAAGCATCTCAAGTCATACCTACTGGAAATGGTAACCACAAACTCATTCCTGATCCAAGGTTTAAGCAACCTGATGCTGAAGCAACCATGGAATATTTTATCAATCAACTGGCTCTTACGGTTAAGCAAAATCTGAACCTCACTCCACACACTAACAATGATATCAGAACTGCATCCAATCTTCACAATCATGCTATTGTCAGAGATGGAAAGATCATGGTGCAACCAGTGCAAGGAAGACAGTATGAACAAGGAAAAGGTGGAATAGGTGGAGGGTATGTGCCTAATCTGAATCGTGGAAGGAATGCAAATCAAGGACAAGGAAAGCCAATCAAGTGCTACAACTGTGGTGGTGAAGGACATATTGCAAGGAACTGCACATCTCCAAAACGCCCTCAAAATGCAGAATATTTCAGGGACAAGATGCTGCTGGTGCAAGCTCAGGACAATGGAGCGGTTTTGAATGAAGAAGAGTTGTTGTTTCTTGCTGAGGGAAATGCCAAAACATATGATGCTGATGTGGATGAGCAGCCAATTCAGGAAATGGGTCACAATCATCAAAATGCCTTTCAAGTTGCTGACTGTGATGCATTTGACTCTGATGTCGATGATGAACCTACTTCCTAGACAATCTTCATGGCTAGCATTTCACCAATGGTCTCTCCAAAGGTCTCATCACCACAACAGGCTGGTCCATCCAAAGATTCAATCATTTCAGAGGTATTCAAACTATACGATGAAGTTGATGAACAAAAGATACATAACGAAGTACAATCTCATGAAACTTATGAATCAGATATTGATAATGTGGGTAATAGTAATATTGTCCTATATGATCAATATGTGATACAAAGTGAAAGTGAGATTGTACCAAGTGATGCATCTTTTGCAGTCAATGATGACTATATTTTTTATGAATACACTGTATGTGCCCCTGATCATTCTGTTATCTCTGAACTGAATGCCTATAAAGAACAAGTTGTTATTTATGAACAACCTGCTAAGTTTGAGTTAACTACCCGTGAGCAGGAAATGGATGACCAAATGCATACAATTATTAAAAAAAGTAATTTTAGGGAAGAAATATTAAAACAAGAGCTACATTCCTTTAAAGACAAACTAAACAAAACTGTTAAGCAAAAGCAAGAACTTCAAGAAAATGTTAAAGTGCTTAAACAGGAATTTAATGCTAAGGAATCAAAACTTATAACTGATTTTTCCAAACTAAAAACTTTGAAAAACAAACTTGAAAATAAGTTGTACATACAAGGGAATATCATTCAGACTGCTCACATGATCACTATGCAAAGAGTCTTAAGCGATAAGAATAGTATTCCTCTTGTTGACGAACCAAATCCTGAGATTGGTAGGAAACCAAAAGCTACTCAAAAAGTAATCTATGATGGTAACGAAATTCTTAAACCTAGAAAAATGCCTACATGTGTTGAGTGCACTGAGGAGGATATACAATTGGAAGAAATCAAGAGAGTGAAATCTGATAAGAAATCAAATGATCCTTGGTGCATCAAGTATAACATAACACCTAAACCCCATGATTACACTATGGAAAATTGGATTGCCTTAAATAAGTATAGACCTCAAACACTGTTAACACCAGAACAAGTTTTTTGGAAGAAAGACATGGATAAGCAAAAAGCTGAAGAACTTATTGAAAAGATCCCTCCTCGTAGGAAAGTTCTGTGTATCCTCCAAATATACCAATGCATCTAGTGCCTAGAACTCTCCCTACAAAAATTAAGACCTTAATTAGCCTATATGTTGTATACCAACTATTCGTTGATTTCGAGAAAACATGTAAGAATAGAATCACACCTACATGGATTACTGAAGGGGAAAGGGGTTTTGAGCAAACTAAAGAATGCTATTTAACTGAGGTCATACATTTCTTTAAACAATTAAAAGGTCAATTTGAGAGTCTTCAAAAAGGGATAGACTCAGATATTAAAGAAATGGAAAAGGAATTTGATGCAATGATTGTTGAGGTCAATGATTATGAACGGGAACTCAAATATAATGAAACTGAGAGGAAGAATCTGCATATCTTAAATGAGAACTAGTATTGAGTTGTGTGGCTCAAGATGTGTTTTACACTGTTACTAAGCATTCTATTACTGCTTCTCAATTTCATGAATTATTTGTTTCTTTGAAAGTTTCCCATGATCGTGTCATTGAGCTTGAAAACAAAAACTCAAAACTAAATGAGAAAATTGACCAGGATGATCACGATAATTTGGTAAAACATTTTTCTAAGCTGGAAGTTGAACATTTTGATTTGCAACAAATATATCAACATCTCAAAGAAAATGTCAAAACCTCAAACATCAAGACATCCTAAAATGTTCCAGAGTTTGATGCAGTTTTTGAAATAAACAAACGTGGCGAACATATTCAAGCTCACTGTAACACGATCAGAAAGTTGAAAGCCCAAATTTCACAATTAAAGGGTGAAAAGAACAATGTGACTGGCCCCCAAATGCCTCCTCCTTTAGATTCTCAATTTTCTCAAAACTTTCATCTTCAAAACATCATTAACGTATTACAAAAAGAAAATGAGAGTTTTCTAGAAGAAAATGAAAAGGTCAAACGACACTTCAAAGACTTATACGATTCGATGAAAGTCACTCGTGACAAAAACAATGAAAAATAACTTCGTTACAAAAGGAAATTGAGAATCTGAAAAGTCAGGTAAAAGAGAAAATGCCACTTGTCTTTAATGAGAATGTTGCGTCAAAGTCATCTGCAGACTCTAAATATACTGTGACTGTCAAATACATTCCTCCTCATCTTAGAAATAACGAATTTGGGTTTCAAGAATATTTTTCATACCTTAAGGATAGTCTAGAATGTCTCCGTGAGATTGTCGAAAAGGATAGCATAAACAAACCACTTGATAGCGAAGTTAAGTATGCATGCTTATATGCCAAACGATCTCAGGAAATTTTAGAATGCTTAAGAGCAACATGCCCTAAATCCTTTGGTAAGAAAGATAATGTTGTGATGCCTTGCTCTATGCCTAGTGTCAAGCATGTGAGATTTAATGTGCTTTCAAGTAGTTCAGATCCCAGCACTTCTAAACCTGAAATACAAAAAGTAGCAAAACCAACTAATGTTCCCATTCCCTCTACAGGAGTAAAAAGTGACACCAAAGCGAGCAGGTCAAAGCCTCAAGGCAACACAAAGAATGATAGGACCTTGCAAGCTAGGAATGTTCAGTGGAAGAAAGTAGAAGATCACCTTAGGAAGAATGAAACTATGTTAAATAAAACGAATCGTGTTGATTCTAGTGTTAGCTCTAAGCATGTTGTAATTAATGCGAATTCTGCTACTTTTGGGAAAACATGTAATGATGATTGCTTGGTTTCTGTTACTAATCATGAATGTGGTATGAATGATTTGATTAATGCTGTTAAATATCCAGTCAAAATTGTTAATGCCAACACTTAAGTTAAGAAGGCTAGAAAGCAAAGGCAGAAGAAGGTTAGAAAACATTGGAAACCCACAGGAAGAAAATTTAGTAATGTAGGTTATCATTGGATACCTACTGGCTGAGAATTTAATCTTAATGAGTTGTGCCCTAAATTATCTAAGTCAATGCTCATTAGGAAACGGATGCCCACTGGTAGAACTATACCTTTAAGAAGTGAACATACTTTGAATAGATCTACTATTTCTACTAGCCCAACATCTACCACTAATGATTTTAGTGACTCTACTTCTGATGTGGATGTTCCAATCTCTTTGTCTAACCAAGTGGAACCCATTATTGCATGGGGATCCCAATTATCCAGTTATCCATTCTTGTCTGTGTTCAACTGCAGGTCGTTCAAATCGTTCTGTGGTACCTGGACTCAGGCTGCTCCAAGCATATGACTGGAGATCGCTCGCGGCTCATGAACTTCGTGAGTAAATTCATCGGGGCTGTTAGATTCTGGAACGACCATTTTGGTGCAACTATGGGCTATGGAGACTATGTTGTTGGTTCCAGTGTAATCTCCAGGGTATATTATGTTGAAGGTCTTGGTCATAACTTGTTCTCTGTTTGTCAATTATGTGATTCCGATCTAGAGGTAGCTTTTAGAAAACATACTTGTTTCATTAGAGAACTTGATGGTGTGGAACTGTCAAGAGGAACACGTGGTTCAAACCTATACACCATCTCTATCGAAGACATGATGAAGTCTTCTCCAATCTGCTTGTTGTCAAAGGCTTCGAAAACAAAGTCATGGTTATGGCATCGTCATCTCAATCACCTGAACTTCGGCACCATTAATGATCTTTCCATAAAGGACCTTGTAAGAGGCTTACCCAGATTAAAGTATGAAAAAGATCATCTTTGTTCAGCATGCCAATTGGGAAAAAGCAGGAAATATGCCCACAAACCCAAACTTGCAAACTCAGTTATGGAAGTTCTTCATACTCTTCATATGGATTTGTGCGGACCAATGAGAGTGCAAACGATAAATGGGAAGAAATATGTTTTAGTCGTTGTTGATGACTACTCTTGATTTACTTGGGTTAAGTTTTTGAGGACAAAGGATGAAACTCCAGATGTCATCATCAAACTTATCAAGCAGCTGCAGGTTCGACTTAACAAGACTGTTAGAATTATTCGAACAGACAATGGCACTGAGTTTGTTAACAAAGACCTAAGTCAATTTTATGAAAGCATTAGAATCAGTCATCAAAGAAGTGTTCCACGCACGCCTCAACAGAATGGTGTAGTTGAAAGACGAAATCGGACCCTTGTTGAAGCTGCAAGAACTATGCTAATTTAGTCAAAGGTTCCAATGTTTCTTTAGGCTAAAGCCATTGCTAATGCTTGCTACACCCAAAATCGTTCCCTCATACACACCTTTCATGGAAAAACTCCATACAAACTTGTCCATAAACGAAAACCTGATCTCTCCTACCTTCGTGTATTTGGTGCTTTGTGCTATCCAACGAATGACGGTCAAGACTTAGGAAAATTAAGAGCTAAGGCGGACATTAGAGTTTTTGTGGGTTATGCACCAAACAAGAAGGGTTACCGAATCTACATCAAAAGATCTCGAGATATCATGGAAACTATTCACGTCGCGTTCGATGAGCTGTCTGGGCAAATGGCTCCAAGACAATCAAGTTCTGGACCCGCATCACAAACTTCATTAAGTAGTCCCATTAGTCCTTCTCTTGTACTAAATCCCTCACTAGCAACTCCATATGTACCCCCTTCAGAAGATGATTTGAAGAAATTATTTGATCCAATATTTGATGAACATTATGAGCCTACTGCTAATGATCGGTCAAATCCATCTACAGAGGTTGTCCCTAACCCAGTTAACGTAGATGACCCATCAGTTTCTATGTCATTGAGTCAAGAAGCGCCTACTGAAGATCACTCATCCTCGTCATCAAATCCTCAATCATCAAATGTACATCATGGAAATTTTTCTGGCACATATGATGGAGATAACCCCTTTGCTACTCCAAAAGATGCTCCATTTGAGAACATATTTGCTCCTGAACCAAATTCAGAACCATCTTCATCAGGAGATCCTAACTCTGCTACTTCAGTTCCTCAACAACAACCACACGAACACCTTAGAAAATGGACACATGACCATCCATTGGATAACATCATTGGAAACCTTTATCGTCCGGTATCCACTCGTAAACAACTTGCAACTGATGCCTTATGGTGCTTCTTTAATTCTGTACTATCTAAGGTCGAGCCAAAAGATGTTAAAACTGCCATGAATGAAGACAGCTGGTTCAATGCCATGCAAGAAGAAATTCATGAGTTCGATCGACTAGATGTGTGGAAATTAGTACCTGCTCCTGACTGTGCTATGATCATTGCTCTAAAGTGGATCTTCAAAGTAATACTTGATGAGCATGGTGATGTAATAAAGAACAAGGCTCAGATAGTTGCAAAAGGATACCGTCAAGAGGAGGGTATTGACTTTGAAGAATCATTTGCTCCAGTTGCACGTATCGAGGCAATCAGAATCTTCCTGGCTAACACTGCAAGTAAGAATATGGTAGTCTATCAGATGGATGTAAAGACGGCCTTTCTTAACGGAGATCTTAAAGAAGTCATATACGTTAGCCAACCTGAAGGTTTTGTGAATCCAGAGCATCCTACTCATGTCTATCGCTTGAAGAAGGCTCTTTACGGTTTGAAGCAAGCTCCAAGGGCATGGTACGATACTCTATCAAAGTTTCTTCTATCTACTGGATTCAGCAAAGGAGCTGTTGATCCGACATTGTTCACCAGAAAGTCAGGCAAACACTTAATCCACGTTCAAATCTATGTTGATGATATTATTTTTTCCTCGACTAACCCCAATGAATGTGACCGTTTTTCTAAGGAGATGGGCTCCAAATTTCAAATGTCAATGATGGGACAAATGTCATTTTTCTTGGGATTACAAATTTCACAAAGTCCCGGAGGCATTTTTATCAATCAATCTAAATATGCTAATGAGATTTTCAAGAAATTTGGATTTGATTCATGTGACCCTGTTGACACTCCCATGGTGGAGCGTACTAAACTGGATGAGGACCTCTCAGGGATCATGATTGACCAGACTAAATATCGTAGTATGATTGGGTCCCTGATGTACCTTACTGCCAGTAGACCAGACATTATGTTCGTTGTATGCATGTGTGCTAGATACCAGGCTAAGCCTACCAAAAATCACCTTGAAGCGGTTAAACGGGTCTTTTGGTATCTCCAAGGAACCATCAACATGGGACTTTGGTACCCGAAGGACACCGGTATGTCAGGAACAGCCTATGCAGATGCTGACCATGCAGGATGTCAAGATACACGTCGAAGCACATCAGGAGGTGCTCAGTTTTTGGGTGATAAGCTTGTGATATGGTCTTCAAAGAAACAAATGAGTACTTCCATATCCTCTACAGAGGCATAATACATAGCCATGTCATCTTGTTGTGCTCAAATCCTATGGATGAGATCCCAATTATCTAACTATGGCTTTGAATTCAACAAAATCCCTCTGTATTGTGATAACAAGAGTGCCATTGCTCTCTCATGCAACAATGTTTAACATTCAAGAGCAAAGCATATTGACATTGGACATCATTTCATCAGGGAGCAAGTGGAGAACGGTGTGGTGGAACTATATTTTGTGAGGACTGAATATCAGTTAGCAGACATCTTCACCAAAGCTCTTCCTAGAGAACATTTTGAGTTTATCCTTCCACGACTTGGTCTAAAGAGTCTACAACCGGAAACACTCAAACGTCTTCAAGAGGAATACGAGGAGTAAAAGTTTTTCTTCATCCATCTCTTGTAAATATTTATTCAAAAAGCAAAATACAAAATTATAAAACCCACAAAAGAAAATAGAAAAATATAAAATTTCAAAAATTCCATAAAAATCAGAAAATCTTTGAAAAAGCTAAAAATATTTTTCTCATCTTTTCTTTTATTCGATTTCATCTACGGTCTTTGTGTTGTCATTCAAAGAGTGACACGGGTCTTTAGATGAAGTTCGAATGTACATAATTTAAAAAAAATAATAAAAAAAAAATTGAGAGAAAGAAAAACAAAAGGTTTATAGTCATTTCAGTCTATACCCCATTTTTAAAAGAAAGAACAGAGCCATGCTTAATCTTATTTTTCAAATCTCATGCTCTGATTCTAAATATAAATGTTTGTCACCAAAAAGACAAAGGTTTCCTTCACAAATATTTTTCCTTCTATAAATTCTTCTGAAAAATATTTGTTATCTAATGAAAATTAATAGCTTTGAAAAATAACTCGGACTCAATATTTGCAAATCATATGGACTTGACATTTTTCAAAATCTCTATCTCTCAATCAACAACTTATGTCATTGATTGAGGGGGAGAATGATTTCAATTAAATCAAAAGGTTATTTGTCATACAATTGGTTCAGACCAAGGCTTATGTCATGTTTTCAAAAGATACTCAAGCATGTTTAATCATTGTAGTTTAAAGTCTCAGAACTGATCCTTATCGGTTAAATGTTTTCATAAGCAAGTCACAATTCTCCTCAAAAGCTTTCAAAATCAATTTAAATCTATAGAGATCACAAATCTTAAATGAATTTAAAATTGTGATCGGGGGAGAATTTGTGATTTAAAGTGAATTTAAACTGATAATTCGATAAATGGTTTTATATGTGTTTAGCAAGAAATCCTCCCTACATGTGCCAAACGATTTCAAATTTTCCATGCACATGTTAAGGGGGAGCATCTATATCAAACCAAAAAGTAATTGAAATGTGATTGATTTGTTACAAAGTGCAAGTTTTCCATAATATGTGCAAAACACTTTCTAATCTCGATGCACATATTGAGGGGGAGCAACTTTTTGAAAACCACATCCTTTCCCAAAATTACCTTTAACAAAGTATTTAAAAATACTAATTTTGATCGGGAAAGTGATGTCGATAGTTTTAGAAAATGTTGATCAAAGAAGTGAATTCTTAAATCTCAATCTGAAGATTTTTCAAATCCTCTTTCCTCAATGTGCCAAAACTATTTCAAATATATGATGCACATGTTGAGGGGGAGTCTTTTCTAAAAATATCAAAAACAATTCAGGTACAAAATGTTTTGACCATGTACAACAAGTACTTGGATTGATTTTAAAATAGTTTTCAAGTGGTTCCAATGGCTGAAGACCAATACCAAAAAGAACAACCAAATTTACTTTATGTATGAAGATATAAGGATGGTTAGGTTAGGTATTCATTCCCATGATCCCGCCAGTGCCGGAGGAATCTACCCAGGGACAATCCACTAGATAGCGTAGAGTCCTTAGGTATGATGAAATAAGGAGAAATGTGAGATATGGGAAGAGTACCGACTGGGAAAGAGCTAGAACTGGAATAAACCCAACAAGGTTCTAGTTATGAAGTCTCGGTAAGCACTGAAGGGGTTGAAGAATGAAAAAGAATTGAATGTGAAAAGGGTGAAAAGAAATAGCCCTCCAATAATTCAACCTTAGGGCAGAAACCGGGGTTCAATACATATGCTACTGGTGGTTACAAAGGTAACACTGGTATTGAAGAAAAGACGTCATGGACCCAGTGACACACTGCACTAAACTTCCCAAGCTACTCAAGTTCCTCTTAAAAGGACTTGTTTCATTCTCACGGGGAACCTACATAATCTATCGACTTTCTTTAGAGATTATTGATATTGAAGAAGGAGACCCTCTCCCTAGTCTCCGGCATAGGAACCAAATGTGCACAATTGAGTCTAGAGCCACGAGATCGTCAATAAATCTCATTAGGACACTATCAATGAAGACTCTCTGTTTCACACAATGTGGAAAGAGAGAATATATTTTAAGAGTCCTACGCACAATCCTTGTGGTATTACCAAAAAATCTGAGTGATATGCAAACATATTCACAATGACGATGGAAAACCTTCTAGAGCCAACATCAAACAAGCTTTTGGTAGGTGGCATGTGAGATCTATCCAATAGATCAACATGTGACAACTGGATTGAAACAATGGGGCGACTCATTATTGAATCAACCTTGGTCCAAGAAAAGGATTGACGGATTCCTTTGAAAAACCGGTCGTTGTACTTAAAATTATTTTCTCTAGCACATCGACTGTGTATTAATATTTCAAAATAAAAGGTGTTTATGATTGATAATTGATTTTCCTTAAAACCTTCGTTGTATTGCAAAAAACACTTTATTGAGCTGTACACGATTGTTTTTCAAATCTCTTTTCATCAATCCGTGAATCTCAAATTCGCTGGTTCACTCACTACGTGTTGTCTTCTTTGAGACGTTCTGGTTTGAGAACAGATAGAGCTGCTGCGAAACCCTGTCAAGGAGATTCTTCGGACGTATACCTGATCACAGGCAATACTTGTACTGATCAACGGGGAACCGTGGGCCGTGTACCTCAATTCAACAAAAGTAATCAAAGACACTTTCGTGGGCTTTATTGCTAACTGTTGTATGCAGGTACACCCATCGTTTGCAGCTGATCAGAATGGAGAAGTCAATCCATAGCCGCATGCTCACACAACACATTCATCTCTAAAGAAATCATGATAAATGCATCAATGACTCTGATATTCACACTCCATGCTTCTGCTACGCTGCTACAAATATCATGAATCAACTAAAGCTTCCGCTATTCTGATGAGAATAAATCATGATCTAGAATGTGAGCATGTCGGTCCAATGTCACAACTTCACATAATGTCAACACTACAAAGGAAGAGTCAGAGATTTATGGTAGCTGATGATCTCAAAGCTGACTCAAAATTCATTATCACGTGGATCAGATAAAGACCTCCACTTGGATTAACCAAACGTGCAAAACATGAAGAATCAATGACTACGGGCTACTGAGCAATGAACTTAAACAAGAATTCAAGAACAATCTTAATGTAATATCTATTTGTATTCAATGTAATTTTAGGTGACCTCCCTTAGGGGGAGATTGTTAGGATTCATAAAATCCAGTTGTTAAAGTGTCGGTCACGTCAAGTATATGTAATCGTAAGAAAGCTCGTAGTCGTAGTTATTTATTATTAGTTAGTATTTAGTTAAGTAACACCGTGGAGGACGGACGGGTCTTTACCCACTGTATGCCTGATCCACAGCCCGTAGGTGGCATTTTATGTAAGGTACTATAAATACCCTCTACCTCCCAAGGTAGAGGGTTGGAGCTCATAATAAGACTTTTCTTTCTCTCTCTAAGTTCCCTAAACCTCCAAACTTTCTCTCTCTAAAACCTTAAACCATACGCCTCTTTGTTAAGTGTTATGATGTGTTAGTGAAATCCAATATGCTACATAAAGCCTCTTTGTGATAAGGACTTCCTCTTGTTCTCGGCTTTGGGCATGCATTAGCCAGATGAATCTTCTCATTACAGTTATAGCAACGAAGACCATTAATCCTATCTGAGCATTACCCTGCTCAACCACTTGAGCTCTTTGTTGTTGTGGAGCACCCATGTTATTCCTTCCCATTGGATTAAAACCTTGACCACCGCCCATCTGACGAACATTACCACGATTCTAAACTTCAACACGTCCATTGTTAACAACAGCCTGATTCTTTGTGTTTGATGAGGTACGAATGCGATTGTTAGATTTTTTAAATATCGGCCAAAGGCTCTAGCAATCATGACAAACCCTTGTTGCAATGCATAGAAAGCTTCTGTATCCTCATTAGATTCACTATAAAGTGCTTGATCATTGTTGTTATTGTATGGAACCAATTGAGTTTCTTGAGATTGGTGCTGTGACAGATCATATGGTGTAATTGTTGCAGTTGGTTGAGGAGGATTTGTGAAGACAATTTGTAATGTCGGGAATTGAGGATAACAAGTTTGAGCCCACAAAGGTAATTGTTGATTATCCGGAAGTGAAGGTGAGACAGGGAGTCCACGGATAACCCTTTCTTTGTCAACCTCTTTTTGGTGGGGCTTCAAATAGTCGTACAACAATCCGTATGTAGCATAATGAAGATTCTTTGCTTGACGGATGAAAATGACATACTTTTCCCAATCAGGACCAAGACTACTCAGGAACTTAGTGTTGACAGCAATTCTTGGCATAATGATGTTTTGTTTGTCCAAGTCATTGATGATATCTTAGAATCGATGATGATATGACTCTAATGTCTCCCCTGGTTCAATCATGAAGTGTTCATAAGCCAAGTAGATTTTGGATTCCATGTCTTCTTGATTGAGTTATGTGCCTTCCATGAGAAGATGAATATGCTCCCACATTGCTTTAGCAGTCTTTTGAGCATCAACACTTCGAAGTATCGGATTGGGTAATCCCAAAAGGATGTATTGCATTGCCAGTTCATCGGCTTCAAAGTATAGAAGTTGATCGGTAGTAAGTTCATTAAGACTGGCAACGTTTGTGACATCACCTCTTGGTGGAATAACATTTGGATCTCCGGGTACAGTGACAGTAGGCATCTGAAATGGACCTTCCAGGATGACCTTCTTCAAGAACTTACCATGTGGCTTCTTTTTGGATCACAAAACCTAAAGAACCTTATCACCCATTGATCGTAGTTTCCGGGAGTGAGCATTGGAGGTCTATCAAGTGTTCCAGCCTCATGAATGGATTGTTGGCTACTTAAAGCTTCACACATCTTTGCAAACCAAGACGGTTCCTTCATAGTATTCCTGGATGGATGTTGATTGTGAAAGTTTGTGTAAGGTTGTACTTGAAGACTAGGTGGTGGTTGAATCATTTGTGGTTGAATTGCTCCTTGAGGAAATTGTTGTTGAAGTTGTTGTTGTTGTTGTCGTTGTAGTTGTTGATAAAATTGTTGTTGTTGATGGGGTTGTTGTTGTTGAGGATACACATGAGGGAAGTAGCTAGACTATGGTGGTTGAGACATCTTAAAACTTGTGTTGGAAAATGGATCTTTGTAGTCAAATGAAACTTTGTTGATGAAGTATCCTTAGGCGTAGAAAAAAACTTAAGCGTATAGAAAAGCTTATGCGTAAAACCAATCCTTACGCGTAAAGAATGAACTTACGCGCAGTGATAGCTTAAGCATAAACTTGAGGGAAAAAACTTAGCTTATGCATAAACAAAGGCTTAGAAGTAGAATTCTTATGCATAAGTTTAGCTTAGGCGTAAGATTGTGCTTATGCGTAAGTTTATGCTTAGGCAGTGAGAGATCCTACGCGTAAGAACTTTGCTTAGGCATAAAACTAGGGTTTCGCCCAAAAATCCTTTACACTTATCCCAGTGTAAAAGATATCCAAAATCGAAGTGTTTTCAGGCTTATCCAAGCAAAACACTAAGTAAACCAAAAACACTGAAGATCAAACCTTTAGAATCTTACACGTAAGTATAGGGTTTAGTTATGCGTAAGAATTGCCAAGTTTTGCCAAAACTGAGATTTCTGCCCAAAAGTGTTTCTAAACCAGATTTTTGTGATGAAAAGGCTTCATATCACCAAAATGACACAAAAGTGTGAAACTTGATGATCAAAAACACTTTTTACCCTTACGCGTAGAAAGCACTACACGTATCAAACCAAGCTCAAAAACTATGAAATACACTTAAAGTGATGGATCTAAACACACACCTTGTGTTAATGATAATTTGATATATATTCACGCGGAATATACTTAATAATACAAGAAGATGGTTTATATGATGTAATGTAAGTGAGAACAGTTTAACACTAAGCTTCAATATTATTAAGAAATAATACGAGTGATCTTGCTTATCACTAGGGTTACACCTTGAAGCTTATATGAATGATACGTATACTAAGCAATGACCTAGGATCTCCTTTTATAGCACAACAATATAGAATATACACAAGATCTTTTCTATACTTATCAATATACGAATACATAACAATTATCCTAACTGCAGTGGTAATAATGTACTGGCAGTGGTAATGAGTTTCCACTGCTAGTGTAATCTTTAGCAGTGTCTTCCACAAGACTATCAGTGGTAACTGTTAGTATTATTCCCAACAATCCTCCCCTAAACTTATGATTTCTCTGCAAATCAATAAGTTTCTTCAATCTTCATTATCTGCAAGGATTTGGGAATTCTTCCAAACACTTTACTTTCTTCTTAACGCCTGAATAGCTCTTGAACATTGATCTTGAAGCCTATGTAGCAAAGCTCTGACCTTCTCAGTATCTTCATGGACTCTTATAGCTGTACACAGCATTACAGTGAGAGTTCCAGCTCTTAGTGGGTATTCTTTCTCAGCAAACACGAATGCATCCACTCCATCTGATGTAGAAACATGATGAACTTCACATGAATCATAGTAGTCCATGTAGTACCAGGACATGAACATGCAAATTTCTAGAAATCATCATTTGCATCTGGTTCATAGAGCCTTCTAAGATTTATCCATAACTTCATTTCCTTCCTATCTTTAAGATTTTCAGCATCAAACCTTTCTTGAACTAATCTCCACAATGTATCAAGATCATATCCGTCACATGCTTTGATAAGTTCTTCAAAATGTATGAATGATGAAGTTTCACCACCTAGCCTTATAATCTTCCATGTTGGAGCAAAATTGCTATCAGTGTAAACTTCTCAGTCAACAATAGGATGTCTGACTTGCAGTGGTTCTGGATAAAAATCTTCTTCTTCTATCAATATCATTTCGGTCAGCTGTTCTTCAGTGAATTTCTCAGTTGGAACTTCCTTTTTTTCAGCAAACTTTGTCTTCTTAAATGTCTGAGAATCACTTTCTTTGGCCTTTCTCTTCAGATTAGGATACCTTCTTTCTTCTTGTTCAGAGTCCGTTGGAATGAAATATTTATCTTGTCTTTGAACTCTATAGTAGATACCTTCAACTTGATCATCAAGCATTCTTTTGAACTGATGTCTTTTCCAGCCACCAACATTGCAACAATAAGTCTTCATGTATGCAATAACTTGTGCCTTAGTTGGTTGCCTTGGTTTCTTTTGACCTTTTCTGACTGAACTAATTACATCTTGAAGTGCTTGGCTATTCTTCATCTGAATAAAATCCTTCAACTGTGCAATTCTTTGTTCTTCAGTTAAAGACTTATCTGCTATAAGTTCAATTGCTTTCTTCTTGATCACTGGATCATTAGCAATCAAGAAATCAATCTCTAGGTCTGTAGGTACATAGCTAAATTCTGGAGTCTTTTCTCTAAGTATTGTAGTTGGAGTAGAGGAAATTGGATCTTCAGTGGTTTCCATTCTGTCCAGCCTTTTAGCCTCCATAAAGCTAGCAATCTCCAATTCATCAAGCTTTTTCTTTTCTGCAACTTCATCTTCATTAATCATTCTAGCAACTTCAGCATCATGAGCAATCTGAGCTTGTTCTTTCTTTGAAATCTTTCTTCTTGTTTACTCCTTGCTTTGCATAATAGTTTTACCTTTTTCTTTCTTTTGCTTTTCAATTTCTTCACTTGCAGTGGTAGTATCTTGTCCAACAGTGGGAACTATTGGCTCTGCAGTAGAAATTGTATCAGTGGTAAAATCTAGAGTTGCAGTTGCATTAGTGAAAATTGTTGCTTGTTCTGATTGCTCTTTTTGAGTATCAGCTCCCTCAGTACCTTTACTTGTAACACCTTCATCACCAAAATAAATTCTCCTCCCCTTGGTTTCAGCATCTGTTTTCCTCCCCTGTTTGGGAGAATTCCCAAAATCTTCACTGAAAGCTTCTGAGTCACCATTATGAGGTGAGGATTGAGATGATATCACTATCTTTGCAGTTTCTCTTTGCTTCAACCCCTGCAACTCTTCCTACAATGTCTGAATCTCTTCTTTCAACTGTGTGATATCTTTGGCATGTTGCTCCTTCAGTTGTGCCAAGTTTTTCTCCAGAGATTCAACCCGCTTTGCTAATTTTGTACAAAGTGCCATCAAATCGTAGGTTTCCCACTGCCCTCAACACTTCCAACTGTGTGACCTGTTGGGAGAGGTGAATCATGGGGCATTGGCTCAGGTTCCTCCCTAGTTGGACTAGGTTGAAGCTTGGAACCACCACTGCTTGTTCCTAAACCAAAAGGATCTGGGACATGCTGTGTTGTAATAAGAGAAGTTGGCTGTTTTGACCTCCTCTCATAGGTGTGAGAAACTGGTGGAGTATAATCAATGTTTGGAACAGTGATTATTGGTGAATTTTGTACCTGTGAAATCTTTGCAAGCATTTGAGGAAAAAGTGGTGTGATAGTCCTATTGCCATCTTTGTTCATGTTTTGAAAAACTTTAGGCTTAAGGCAACGGATTTTATAAACTCTTGTATGGGGTTGCAGTTGAAAGTCATTTAACACTGCTTGCACAAACCTTTGATACATCAAAATTTTTGTTAAACTCTTTACATTGCCTTTCATACTTGTGAAAATATAGTTTGACCAATTCAAAATCCTATCAGTGGCTAGACAAACCAAAGGGTAAGCCATTGTTGAACTGAATTGTTCATAAGAGGTTTTCTTAGGACTTAGGCAATGTAAAAGAGTATGTATCAAATATCTCCAATGAGGACAGAAACCACTCTTTTTGAAAGTAGCCTTTTTGTCAGTGGTATCATACCCCATGGATGAAAGATGTGTATGAATTTCTGGCATGGGTAATGTGATGAAACCATTGAGATCATCCAATTAGAGAATTCTCCTCAAGGATGCCTCAGTAACATCAATGGTTACCCCATCCACAGTGGCTCTAAGAGCATCCACTGTTTCATGTGTATCTCTATTTTCAATGGTTATGGACTGAACAGAAGTCCAAAACTGTTTTATTTGAGAGATATAGATTGTGGGATTTAGAAGTAAAGCATACCTTATATGGGTAGTGTTTAGAAAGTCCACAATCTGATGAAAAATAGGGCCACTCTTCTCGTTTGACTTTTTCAAGTAGGCCACTTGGTTGTGCTCATCTGCAAAAGTGATAGGTGCCATAGAATCTTTTGATGAAAAATAGATTGTGTCAGTATGAATGATATAAAGAACTCGCCGATTGAGAGAAAGATATATAGTGGTAGGGTTTAAGATTTTTTTTGCGCAAGAAAGATTAGCTAAGGAAAGAATTTATCTTTAGAGGATAAATATCAATTAGGAAAGTAGATCATCTTCTAAAAATTTACCCTATATATATGGAAAGCTATTTCTCTTCAACGGCTAGTAAAAAATTAGTTACTGACACAACAGTTGTAACGGCTAGATCAACAATGGTAAAAATAACACTGTCAGTGGAGACTGTGAACTAGCAGTGGTAATTTTTCACAAAGATTTTCAAAGAGCAGTGGTAAAGAAAAACATACGAAAATTGAACTGCTCTTTATCATAGTTTTTAGAAAACTACCAGCTATCAACGGATTTGATATGTCTTTACCATGAGCTGTTTGCTATGGACTAGCCAACTCTTAATCATAAAGAATATGGTGAGTTGATAACCATATAGTTTTTGGTAAACTATCAACCATAAACGGATTTGTCAAGTCTTTACCAGTAGCCGTTTGCTCTGAACTAGTTGATTCTTATGTGGATTAGACATGGTGAATCAATAACCATTTGTTGTGTGCCTCAGATACATACCCTTTATGATCAACTCCTATTCAAGATTGGTTATGTACCTGCATGTGTTAGCATAATAAAAAACAATGTGAATAACCAACTTGGTTTAACCAAAGATACTTGTAACCAAGTCACTATCTAAAAATATCTTCCCAAAGTCAACCCGATAATATCTATATTTACTCTTCAACCTACCAAAATAGGAAAAAGTAAATATATTCTTTAATGAACTCTTGTGATCGACTTTGCATATATAAAGGGGCTCGGCACATCATAATCTTTATTAAAAACCCATTTTAACTCACAAAATCCCTAAACATCACCATGAGCAATCCTTCCAATATCATTGATATCTCCTCTGATTCAGAGACAGAGTTTGTGGTTGCTTCTGAGTCATCTTCAGAGGCATCAGGGTGGGAAAGTTACTTTCCACCCTGCGCTACAAGCTCTTCTTCCAAGAAGCCACCAAATAAGACTGCCAATCCTGCATCTGCTACTAGACCTGCACCTTCTGTTGAGTTTTACACCAGTTCATCAGATGATGATGCTGATGATGAAACCTATTCCTTATCCGAAGAGTTGCCAAGGGCTCTGACAGAAGCATTGAAGACAGCTCTCTCAAACATGAAGTAGATAAGTATACCAGAGAAGCCTGCAAGACTACCAAGGCCTCCTCCACAAGTTCTTGGTCTTGCCTATCCAAGAATGCAGTCAAACTTTGAAAACAAGAGGAAGAGAGCACAGAAGAACAAGAATGACTATGAGGGTAAGGGCAAGAAGCCAATGGAGTAGCTGGTGCGGGATGTAGGGATGTAGGATGTATTAGATTGTTATCTTTTGTGTTTTGATTGTGGTTGTTGACACTCTCTCTCTTGGATGTAATGAATCTTTCATATGGAATGAAATTTCTCAATTTTACTTTTTCCACTGTGAGAGTAACTGTTTCCACTACTTGCATTATAGTTTCAACTGTTAGGCTTAATCTGCATAAAAACTAGTGGACAACTAAAAATACAAGCATTAAACAACAACAACTTCAATGTATACAAGTAATCCATCAAACCTGTATAACACACACATAAACCACACACTGAAGGTATTGTTAAGGATAGCAGTGGTTAGAAAATAACCAGAAGTGAATTCAAAAGTATGCTAGCAGTGGTTAGAACAGTACTTAACCACCCAGTCACCAAGTCAACTCCAAGTCATTAATCCGTCCACCAAAGTCAAATACTTCATTTACTTCTCAACAACTTATACCTTCCCCTCATTTACTTACTGAATCCAACTTAACCTGTATTTAAGAACCAATATCTCACAAACCACTCATATCACAAATACTCCAAAAATACTTCTCTCTCAAAAACTTACTTCTTTCCAAAATTCACCATGAGTCATTCCAACCCAATCAATGTCTCATCTGACAGTTCATCTACTGATAGTGTTTGGGATGAAAGTGTTTGGCATTATGTTCTGAACAATCCAGGTAGAACTAAGAGAGAGGTGTTTGAAGAGGTTGCTTCAAGAAAGAGAAATCATTTGGCCATGAGCACTACCCCTTCAGTTGCTGGTCCATCATCACCCCAACCAATGCCTCAGGATGCTATTAAGGAAGGCAGCTCAGACATCAGTTCCTATGTGTCTCCTTATGTAGAGTCTGATGATGAAACGGCTTCTAGAGCCCTTGTGATTCCACCCCTTGCAACAGTGCTTCCACCCGGAGAGCTACAAGCACCACCTTCTCAACCATTGTTGACATCACCACCACCAGAGGGTCCTTCATCATCCTTACCACCTGCTAGAGGAATAGTGATGGGGCTAGAATGCCCCAAGGTATGGAGGGTGCTTGAAAGGTGAATGGCGCCCAAAGAGATGCCAGAGTGGGCCTTTCCTAAGAAGCCTTAGGTGGTAGTTGGTGGTTAGGATGGGGTTGGGTTGGGTAGGATGTGAAGCTAGTGTCTGTAGTAGGTTGTTGTGTGTTGTTTTCAATTTTTCCTGTTATGTAATGATGCTGGTTGTCTGAACCTGATGGATGTACCCTCTGCACCCAGTGTGCAGATTTGTTTAATAATAATAATAATCCATGCTTTTATTTTGCTTAAGATTTCTTGCATCATTCTGGTTGTCATTAATTACTCATTTACCAGTGACATTACTATTAACTTCACCTCCAAAGCTGACATACTGTCCATCATAATGTTCAAAATCTGAGAGATAGGACTTGTTGCCAGTCATGTGCCTTGAACATCCACTATATGTGTAGCCTTGATCTGATCTTTTTGTCCTTGGATGTTCCTGCACATATAAGAAAGGAGTTAGATTCCTTTGGGGACCCAAGCCATGATTGACTTGGATCTGCCTCATGTATCAACATAGTTATATCTATCAAAGGTCATTGATACACCATTGGGATTGGTTGATGAGATAATTCCTTTAGGTTTCCATTCCCAACGTGCTGAGGCCTTCACATCATTTTCCATGTTACCCCTGGTCTTGTTTACAACCCTTGTAGTGGGAACTTTTGGTTGAGTAGTGGTAATTGCTGGTTTAGGTACCCACTGTTGGTTATTTTGAACCCTTTTAGTTTGAAAAGACCTTTTCCCTGTTTGTGCAGATTTTGCAAAAGTTGTTTTGGGCTTTGCACTTGTAACAAGTGATTTAGGGTGAGCAGTGTTAACAGTTTTAGCAGTGGCAAGAGTTTTAAGACCACTTCTTAGTTGAAATGCTCTTGGAATAATTTTGTTGTGTGAATTAGGGTGTAAATTGTTTTGAAACATGTTTGTCTCCACCCTTTTATTCCCATGGACTTCCCTTCTCCCAAAATGATAGTCACAATTAGCATGTAAATGATAAAAGCTACCACAGATATAACATGCTTTATTGTACATCACAAAATCACTACCTAGTTGTTGAGATTTAACATGATTCTAACTCCTCTGGTTACCCCTAGGAGCTGATGACTTGTTCCTATACATCTCAGCATACCTTACAGTTGATCTAGGTTTATTAGCTTGTTTCCTAGGTTCCTCTGTAATAGTATTTACAACTTTTGGGATAGAAGCCTCTACATTCTTTTTAACATTCTCATCTACAACAGATGAGTCACTTGCACTTTCAAAAACATCAGTTTCATGCTTAACATGTTCCTCAGTTTTCACAAATGTGTTCTTTAGAGGACCATATTCACGTTCAAGTTCTTGAAACTCTTCTAAGCCTGTATGAGCTAAATCTATGCCTGGAGGTGATGGAACACCCCTTAGTGGTGGAGGAACAATATTGTATCCCATACCAGACTTGAATTTACTAGTAATTTTAGCATTCCAAATTTAATCAATTGACTTAGACTGATAATAACTGGTGTCTACAATTAAATTGACATTTTCATTTATCTTTTTAAGTTTCTCAAACTCTTCTTTTAGTGCCTCATTCACTGCTGTCTTATGATCTAACTCTCTTCTAAGAATAATTATACCATCATTATATTTTGACTCATTTTCTCTATAATGCTCTAACTGTTTCTCTAAAACAGCTATGCCTCTTCTAAAATTTGACACAATATAATTAGCAGCATGTAACTCTGTTCTTTCCTTGTCAAATAAATCACTAAGCCTTTCACATTCCCTAGAAGCCCTACATGATTTAGAACAACTTTCAAAGTTTTGTACCTCAGAATCAGAGAAAGCCATGAGAGCATGTTCTGTAGCCATAAAAGCAGCATCAGAAGGTTGTTCCTCTTGATCATCAGCCATGAAACTCCAATCATAGCTCACACCATCAATTGCCAGCATTGCCTTTGGTTCTTCCACAGTTGGTTCTTTCTTTTGCTTGTACCAAGTGGACCTGTTGTTGTCCTGCTTTCTTGGTCGTCTGCATTCTCTAGCAAAATGCCCCAACTTGTGACAATTGAAACACTCTACTTTCTTTTTATCAAACCCTGCAGTTTCACTACCATTGATGTGAATTGGCTTGCCAGTCTTCTTGTAGAATTTCCTAGCCCTCATGCTAAGAAGAGCTATTTGCCATTTTATGTCCATCTCCTCCAAGTCATCTTCATCAATTTGCTCTATGTCTTCATTTGTTAATATAGAGCCATTAACTTGAGTGGAGATAAAAGCATAAAAGGTAGGATCTCCAATACCAGCAACCTTCTTCTTTGAACCTGCAGTGGTAACCATAGCATTACCAGTGGAAACAGTAGTACCAGCAGTGGCAAAATCATCATCACAGTCATCTTCAGAATCATCACTGTCGACCGAGGTTGACAACAATTCCAAGCTGCTAGAGCTTGTACCAAGCTTCCCTGCCTTCTTCAATCTTTTTTCAATGAGTTTGAAGTTGTTGTAAAGATCATTGAGCTTCATAGTTTCAATCTCTGGTTTATTTTCCCAGACTGTAACATTTGTATGAAACTCAGAAGGCAAACTTCTTAGAAAATTCAGATTGAGATCTTCCTTATCCACCTCAATTCCAAACACATTCAACTGAGTGACAATCTTCTGGAGTTTGGTGAAGATGCTGTCAAGTGATTCATTGCTTGAAGTAGAGAAGTTTTCATAACTTTGCTTCAACAATGTCTTTTGTGTCTTCTTTGTAGCATCGTTGCCACCAAACGCTTAGCAAATCTCTTCAAAAAGTTATTTTGCTGTCTGGAATTTGCTGAAAGCAATGATCTGATCTCTAGGAAGAGTCATTAGTAACAAACTTCTGGCCTTCATGTCATTCTTCTTCTTTGCTCTTTCATCATTAGTTTCTGGTGCAGTAACTGTTACAACTTCTGTGTCACCAACTTTCTCAGTCTTCTTTTGAGACTGGAAGGAATTACCATTTAAAATGATCTCCCATAGTGCATAGTCTTGTATGAGAAAGTATTGCTCAATCAATATCCTCCACATCTCAAACTCATTAAGTTTGAGCTTAGGAAGCCTTGGAGCAGAGTTGGACTGGTTGTTTTCCATCTCCATTGATTTGAGTGAGTAGGTTTAGCTTATTCCTTGGATCTTCTAAATCAAAATATCAGAACCTAGCTCTGATACCACTTAATGGATCTAAACACACACCTTGTGTTAATGATACTTTGATATATATTAGTAAGCATGCGGAATATACTTAGTAATACTAGAAGATGGTTTATATGATGTAATGTAAGTGAGAACAGTTTAACACTAAGCTTCAATATTATTAAGAAATAATACGAGTGATCTTGCTTATCACTAGGGTTACATCTTGAAGATTATATAAATGATACGTATACTAAGCAATGACCTAGGATCTCCTTTTATAGCACAAGGAGTCATTTACAAGATAAATATAATCCTAACAATATAGAATATACACAAGATATTTTCTATACTTATAAATATACGAATACATAACAATTATCCAAACAGCAGTGGTAATAATGTACTGGCAGTGGTAATGAGTTTGCACTGCTAGTGTAATCTTTAGCAGTGTCTTCCACAAGACTATCAGTGGTAACTGTTAGTATTATTCCGAACATAAAGTTTCAAAATTTTTGCCAAAAACTTAAACTTTAACACCAAATAACCTTGAAAGGACAAGAATCTTAAGTTTTAAAGTGCAAAAAATAAGATTTTTAAGCGTAGGAAAGTTGTAGAACCGAGACTTACGCGTATGACACAAAATTTTCAAAAAACAAACACACGTTTCACCCAACTATTTGGCGATTGATACGACTGTTAGGTCACCATGTTTGTAACACAAGCATCAATATGACGAAATAAGATGAGGAATGATTGGATGAACACTTAACCAAAACACACGAGTAAATAAGAAAAGTTTATGCTTAGAGTGAAATAGAAAAGTGAACAACCAACCTTCTAAGGAAGGTTTACAAGGTTATTTATAGGGGAAAGAGCTAGGGCAACACTACTAACTCCCTTCCTTTCTTATGGGCTTGGGCCAAGGCTTATGGGCTTTCTACATAAGCCTTGCCTTAAAGACTAACATAAAAGCCTAATTAAGCAACCTATTACATATTAATTACAAACACTTGAATTATAGTTTAGGAGTGATTCCAACACGATCAAAAGGAAAGCCCAAATTTCCCAATTAAAGGGAGAAAAGAATGATGTGACTGGCTCCCATATGCCTCCTCCTTTGGATTCTCAGAATTCTCAGAATTTTCATCTTCAAAACATCATTAATATATTACAACATGAAAATGAGTGCTTTTTAGCAGAAAATGAAAAAGTTAAACTGCATTTCAAAGAATTATATGAATCAAGTAAGGTCACTCGTGACAAGAACAATGAAAAGATAACTTCTTTGCAAAATGAAATTGAGAATCTGAAAAGTCAGGTAAAAGGGAAAATGCCAATCACCAGTGGTGATAATATTGCACCAAAGGTGCATGCTTGTACTAAATATGCCATGCCTATGAAGTATATTCCCCCTCATCTTATAAACAATGAACTTGCATGTCAAACATATTTTTTGTACCTTAAGGATAGTCTAGAATGTCTCCGTGAGATTGTTGAAGAGGATAAGATAGAGAAACCACTTGATAATGCGATTGGGCATGCATGCTTATATGCCAAACGATCTCAGAAACTTTTAGAATTTTTAATAGCAATGTGTCCTAAATCTGGTACTAGGAAAGATAGTGTTGTTGTGCCTTGTTCTATGCCTAAAGTCAAGCATGTGACCTTTGACTTGCCTCCTAGGATCTCAGATCCCAGCACTTCTAGACCAGGAATGCAGAAAGTAGTGAAACCAACTAATGTTCCCATCGTTCCTTCTACAGGAGTAATCAATGACACTAAGGTAAGCGGGTCAAAGCCTCCAGGCAATTCAAAGCAAGATAGGACCTTGCGAGCCAAAAGTGATCAAGGGAAGAAAGTAGAAAACCACCCTAGGAACAATAAGTTTGAGTCGAATAAGACGAATCGTGTTGATTCTAGTATTAGCTATAAGTGTACTGTAATTAATTCGAATTCTGCTACTGTTAGGATTTAGAAAATCTGGTAGTTAAAGAGTCGATCACCTCAAGTATATGTATTCATTAGAAAGCTCGTAGTCGTAGTCATGTTATGTTAATAAGTAGTTAGTTAAGTAACACCGTGGAGGACGGACGGATCTTTACCCACTGTATGCCTGATCCACAGCCCGTAGGAGGCGTGTCTTGTAAGAAACTATAAATACCCTCTACCTCCCAAGGCAGAGGGTTGGAGCTTTCAATAATCATTTTTATTTGTCTTACTAAGTTCCATAAACTCTTCTACTTTCTCTCTTTAAAACCTATATTATACGACTCATATTTAATCTATGTGATGTGTTTATGAAATCCAATATGTTACAGCTACTATTTTCAAAACATGTAATGAATGTTTAGTTTCTGGTATTTATCATGAATGTGTTGTGAATGAGTTGAGTAATGTTGATAAATTCCCAGTCATAAATGTAAGAAATGCTAAACAGGTTAAGGATGCCAGAAAGCCAATTTGGAAAAAGGTTAGTGATAACGCTACACGCGTCGTTCGGAGTCAAAGGAACTTCCTTTTCATCGAGCAAGTTTTTCAACACCCTAGGCAGTGAACCTAATCGTTGTAGTGTAGTATTAGGGTAAGCCACGGGTATTGATATCGTTCTCTTGGGGAATAGGAATGCTAGTGAGAAGTTACTACGCTAAGGTTGGGGTTGAGGAAGATTATTTTTTATCTTTTTATATTTTTAGGAAATGAAAAGGTACGAATCTCGGGGTATTGGATTTGGGGGTTGGTATTTCTACCGATTACTCTATTCGTCTAATTATCTAATCTAAGGTGTATGTAGTCTATGTCTAATTATTGTGTGCTCGTATGATGATTTAAAGATGTGTTTACTTAGGTTTTATTACTCCTTAATTATCTCCTATTGATGGTTGAATTGTCACGTCCTTATTCTTAATCGCGTTGTGTGTCTAAAGTCGTAGGGTATGCGTTTATCCCTAACTCTTTGAAACTACCAAAGGTTATCGCCTACAAAATCTCTAGGATTTATAAACTTAACACTAAGGTACTCTTCGGATGGTTTAGCCTACAATGACTCTAGGTACTATAAGCTAAGGTTCAACAAAGATTAATCAAGCATTAACTACACAACGGATGATCTATCGCAATACTAGATCATTAACAATTAAGATAAGAGACAACCAATCAATATTCAATAATTAAGTTTCATATTCCCTAAGCAAACACACAAGTAAATTAGTCGGACATGGAAAACATGCAAGCATACACATAATTAATTGAAGACATAATTGAATTAATGAAGTAAAACACTTATCTTGATGTAAGATAGGGTATGGAACCCTAAAATACTTTACAAGACAGCCTTGGTTTGGTTTAGGTTTTAACTCCATAAGACTACACACTAAAAACTAAAAAATTCGGATTCTATATATAAGATTACAAATGCGACGGCGTCACCTTATGATTTATGACGCCGTCGGGTCGCCGTCATTAGGGTTTCGTCTTGGCCACGTTAGTCATGCGACGGCGTCACCTTATGCTTGTGACGCCGTCCCTTTCAGCTTCTGACGTCGTCTGGATCAAATCTAGGTCGTCTGAGTTGCGACGCGCTACTCTTTTAAAACCTGAAGCCGTCACTTGTAAATGAGCAATTTGGCTACTGAGCCATCACAAAAGTGGTCCGACGGCGTCACTGTTTTGTGCCTGACGCCGTCACCTTCAGTTCCAGCAGCCTGAGTGTCTCGATTCTTGACTTTGGCCATTTTTTTCGTATATTCGCGCCTTTTCATCCGAATAAGTGTCATTCCAGCATTTTGCCTTCAAGATACCTAAAAAGTGAAAAGGAACGATATTAAGTAATAACGGATACAAAAGTGATCAAATAAGGGCTTAAACGACCCCTGAAAAAGGTACATTTTAAAACCTTATCAAATATCCCTACACTTGGTATTTGCTTGTTCTCAAGCAAATATGCTTTTAGCCAATTAATTTATAAGTTAGGGGTCATGAAGAATTGGTTTAGATCAATCCACAACACATATAAGCCCCACAAAAGTCATAACAAGAACAGAAATTACATACTAGCACCTCACATGGGGTGTTTGGATACTCACATCTCTCGGGTGTATATGAAATATAACAAGTTAGAAATGAAAGATAAACATTCATTAACCGGTCCTAGTACATAGACTAGATCAAACCTCCATTGCTTTGGCGTAAGCACCTAGTAAAGACTATCAAAGAGGTCTTTTAAAGGGTTGTAATGTTAGGCTTACGGTAGGGAAACAAAGGGTTTGGTGGGATAGGCTATTTAGTGGTGGCAAGTCAAAAATCTTTATGTTACAAGCATGAGAAGAATGGCGTTGCTAAGCCAAGACTCGACACTCTAGACTCTAGATAACTGAAACAAACAAACATAAATTTAAAGATAGATGTAGGATGGTAGCCCGTATATATATATATATTTTTTTTTTTTTTTGAACACTCTATTTTTTTTTTCTTTTTCTCTTTTTTCTATTTTTTCGAATTTTTTTTTCATACACTTTTACTCTACCATCCTCTACGATAACATCAAAATGATAGGGATTTATAGGCACATCCCTACACTTGAGTTTTTATTACTCTAACACTAATATGACCCGAATTGAAAAGATCAAAACACTTGGAGTACATTATTATGCAAATAAAGGGAATTTGAATTTAACGTTTCCTTCCCGTCATTTCACAAACTTTAACTTTTACCATGAGTCCCAATCGTCCCAAAACTATGTACAAAGGATATGACTCGACTTAGCAACTTATGCAAGCAACTAGATAATTGAACTAAGGGTTTAGTGTGATAACAATAATGCACTAAAAGTGAGTGCATACAAGGTAGGCTAAGGCGATTTGGGTGTACATTTGGGGGTGGGGTGTAAACAATGCTCTTCATTGATATTCTGGAAAACCGAAACATCACAAGAAACGCGAAAAGGATAGGCTCTGAGGGGTTAACTAGGGGTATCGTGTACTAAAAATGAGTACAACGCAAAGGTGTGCGGGAATTACTCAACTGATGTGGAAGAAGTAATTATATTACGGGTATCAAACAAGGGTTATCCTAATGCCTCTTATCATTTAGTTATTCCTAACTACAAAAGTGTAGTCTTACTAGCGATCTCGGGATGCATCACAAAACAAGTTCTAGAATCTATTATACTACCGGTTCACACACTAAGCATTAAAGATGAATGCTTTAATTCGTACTAATCTAAGGGTGATCCTCACATTTTGGGTGGAATTTAAGTGGTAAAGGGTTTTCGTGCTAGTCATATAATTTCCTATCCATGAGACGCTTTATTAAGACTAATGGCCCACTCCTATATGTCATGAAAAATTTTAAATTTGGTGTCAAAATTACCCTAACCGACATTTTCTCATGGTTTATTACACAAATGCAATTGGACAAAGAAAATAGTCAAGGATAAGCATAGTTTCAAAGTTCCCGTTTTATTTTCCCTCCCTACACTTAAACTGAACATTGTCCCCAATGTTCCCCGAAAGTATCAAAGTTATGATAATGGAAGGTAATTAAAAACGAAATAAACTAATACTCCCCTAATTAGCTCGGTAGGATCCGTGTAAAGTGGTGGTTACATCTTTCTTAAAGAAGAATGTTTGCGTTAAAAGCTCCTTCTCATCTTATGTATCTTCTTCTTGGTAAATTAAACCTGCACACTTGAAGAAAACAAACGAAACCTTCGCGTAAAATCGGCGATAATAATATATATAGGACTCTACTAAACTAGGATATAATGCTTGTGGAATGGATGTTTACAGAATTTCTGGAAAATTAAGACCTGGAAAATTCCAAAAATTTATAAGTAGCTCAGAAAACGAGAAAAAGTAATCAGTTGTTTTTGCTCCTTCCTGACGCCGTTAGGTCGCGATCCTGACGCCGTCAGGTTATCCTGACAAAAACTGGTCTGCGATTTTCTGGAAAAAATTCTGGAAAATTTACATCTTTAGAATCTGGAAAAATTTCCTGCAAAACATCCATTATGACTTGATACAAGCATTTGACTCGAACAAACACACATGTATATCTTTTAATTAATTATAATTCTAATGTTTACGTTTCTTTTGAAAACGTGTGTAATCCTCCCTACACTTATCCTTTATGTAAAATACCTTTATATGTAATTAAGACGAGGTTAAAGACAAAATAAAGCATTTTTACAAATTTAAACATGAGAATAAACAATCAATAAAAGATACACGACACAAACAAGCAAACAATTAAGCATGGGTTGCCTCCCACGAAGCGCTTTTCTTTATTTATGAATCTTGTAGCTAGTCTCGAAGTCGTGCCCCTACGTAACTTCGTTACCGTCATCTTATTCCTCATGACGGTCTCTAGTGGGTGATTCCATGTTGTAAAAGTGCCTTATGATGCACCTTTCTAAGAGTTCGTCCTCTCCCCACTCAGTTCTATATTTCGGTCCTAAGTTCAAGCAATCCTTATAGAAACCGAAAATCTTGGCCATAACATAATCCACTCCTTTCTCCTTATCCTTCTCATTCCTATAGTATACCGATAGTTTAAGTTCCTTTTCATCATTGGAGAGTGATGAAAATTTCTCAATCTTAAACGGCATTTGGTAGGCTACATCATCGGTCTCATCCTTGAATCGCACTATTCCTAACGAGGGATCATAAGTCATCTCGGTGTTCTCTAAGAAAGGTTTCCGTAGAATAACGTGGGACAAACTAGGATC
Source organism: Chrysanthemum seticuspe (assembly GCA_019973895.1). NCBI lineage: Eukaryota > Viridiplantae > Streptophyta > Magnoliopsida > Asterales > Asteraceae > Chrysanthemum > Chrysanthemum seticuspe. The sequence continues at coordinate 159,487,850 of BPTQ01000005.1, read as the reverse complement.
TATGGTCGTACTAATATCATCCAATATTATGAAATTTGTAGGAAACATGAAACTACCTACATAGACGGGCAATCCCTTAACTCTACCAAGAAAATTGCAACTAACCCAAGGATTATCGGGATCTTGCCTAGTTGGGATAGGCTTCTTCATTACCCAATTATAGTAGGTGCTAGTGATTATGTTTATTGGGGACTTGCGGTCAATGTAGGCCTTTGCCACGAAAAGGTGTCCTATGCAACATGGTATGTTAAGATTCCAAGGGTTCCCAAACTTGATCCTAGGGCTTCTCCTAACATACATGTGACGGAGGTCACGCACTAAGCGAGGGTGGCGAGATAGTTCTTCTTCCGTAGGAAACTTATTGAAATAGTCTTTGTCTACTTCATCTTCTTCCTTGGTTGTTCCATTCCTAGGTGTTTCACTAACCTCAAGTATCGTTTCATGTTTTGCTTCGTCATTTTTTCTATTAGGTTTGGCTAAGGTGATGGTATTGACGAATTGAACGTGCTTGGCTAGCTTACTTGGGTCCTTAATCTCTACACCGGAAGGTTCAGGAGTTGAGATAGCATTAACCTTCCTATCACTATAGGTCATGGCTTTCAAGAGGTTATCTATCTTCCTATCCATCTCGGCTTGTTGTTTGTTAAAACGGTCCGAGAGCTTAGCTATTTGAGCTTCTTGGGATGCGATTAGGTGTTGCAACATCCCCTCAATGTTTTGTTAGTTAAGGCCGTGAGATGGGGGCCATGAGAAATCATTGGATGTGAATTCTTTGGTTTGTCCCCAATAAAAGTCGGGTTTGCCCTTCCATGCTTCTCGAGCGTCATTAAAAGTCCTAGGTCCGGGTGTTGTAGGGAATCTTCCTCCCGTTCCATTAGTACGCGAGGAGGCGTAGTCAACGGAACCTTGTTCGGGGAATTTGGTGCAAGTGCGCATGTTACTACACGGCTCACACAAGGAAGAAACTTTGTTCACATGGCGTGAAGAATTAGGATTTTTGTAGGAGCTCATTAGGAATTTAACTTGATCTTTAAGCTCGAGCATCCTACGGTCGGATAGTTGTGAGTTAATAGGAGGCATGGAGATTGCCTTAACAGTTTTGGGCAACTCATGAGGGTCATTCCAACTTTCGTTGTCATAGAGAGCAAGGTCCTCTATTATACCCCATGAATCTTCCGCGGTGAGGTCACTAAGTTTTCCACCGGCCGCTTGGTTAATGGATCGCTTGGTGGGGAAGTTGACATGATCATAGAAGAGTTGGACTTGAAGCCAAAGATCAATGCCGTGATGAGGGACTTTATGGAGTAAGTCCTTGAATCGAGTCCATGCTTCGTAGAGAGATTCACCTTGATGTTGTTGGAACATCAATATATCATTCCTAAGCTTAGTGGTTCTCCCCGGTGGGAAAAATTGAGCAAGGAAGCGAGAGGTGAAATCATCCCAACTTGAGATGGAGCCAGCGGGAAGTCACTCAAGCCAATTACTAGCTTGGTCCCGTAGAGAGAATTGGAAGAGACGCAGACGCGTGGTCTCCCGAGTAGTAGCATCGAGGTCGACGGAATCGACAATTTTAAGGAAATCCTTAAGATGCTGATTAGGATCTTCGGAATGAAGTCCATGGAATGCACATCCGTTTTGCACCAACCGGATGGCATCTGATCGCAGGGCCATAGTTTGGGCTTGGTCGGGAAGCTCAATGGTGTTCCTATAGCCTAGGTGGCTTGGTCTCGAGTATTCACCAAGAGTACGGCCTCTTGGCGGGTCATTTGGTGGTAGGTTGATGAATGCTGGTTGGTCATCACCTTCCATGATGAAAAGTGATGGGGTTACTAACAAAGGTCACGAAGAAGGGGGATAGACTACGAGGAAGCTAAAAAAAATTGGAAAAAATTTAATTGATAGGAATCAAGCAAGGGAACCTAAACGAGGTGGACTCCTAACTAGCTATTCTATTCCCCGGCAGCGACGCCAAAAACTTGATGACGCTACACGCGACGTTCGGAGTCAAAGGAACTTCCTTTTCGTCAAGCAAGTTTTTCAACACCCTAGGCAGTGAACCTAATCGTTGTAGTGTAGTATTAGGGTAAGCCATGGGTATTGATATCGTTCTCTAGGGGAATAGGAATGCTAGTGAGAAGTTACTACGCTAAGGTTGGGGTTGAGGAAGATTATTTTTTATCTTTTTATGTTTTTAGGAAATGGAAAGGTACGAATCTCGGGGTATTGGATTTGGGGGTTGGTATTTCTACCGATTACTCTATTCATCTAATTATCTAATCTAAGGTGTATGTAATCTATGTCTAATTATTGTGTGCTCGTATGATGATTTAAAGATGTGTTTACTTAGGTTTTATTACTCCTTAATTATCTCCTATTGATGGTTGAATTGTCACGTCCTTATTCTTAATCGCGTTGTGTGTCTAAAGTCGTAGGGTATGCGTTTATCCCTAACTCTTTGAAACTACCAAAGGTTATCGCCTTGACCGCTTGATGTTGAGTCCTGCTGATTGATTGTAAGACAGTAGCTTGCATTATCATTTGGTTTCTCTGCCCGTCCTGGATACAGAAATTCGTATTCCTCAGCAGTCAACTCTATTCCCAATTTTTCTTTCTTTGCTAACAACACCCTGTACTTGAGGTTCGGAGGTAGCATATTGAATCGACGATACCCTGAATCATGGCTTTTAGGTTCGGAGGTAGCATTCTGAACCGAAGTCATAAAACAGTTATTCCCATTTTGATATCCCATATTCTGATTCACAATCTGACCCCCCTGATGTCCAACATACTGCCCTGCATATTGCATCTGATTCCCCATTTGTATGCCTGTATTAAATCCATTCTGATTCCCAATAACATCAACCATGTGTCCTTCTTGACTCATATGCATAGATGGTTGAGCAAACTGCGTATTAAACTCTGAAAACCATGTATTGGCGAATCCAGCAATAGCATTTGTGAAAGCAGTTTTGAGACGATCTTTGTCAGTTGCCATTGATGAAGGTATGTGATGATAAAGTTGATGTAGGATCGATTCAACGATAAAGGAGTTGTGGTTGATGAAGATTAAGCTCGGTGGAGGTGTTTCTGAAAGTCGTACTCGTAACCTTGGTTCTTAAAAAATTTTCGCCCAAAATTTGAAATTCACTATAAAAATCAATTCTAAGGTCGTATGAAAATTTTGAGTTATGACAATTTTGACGCCAAATTTGACCCGAAAAATTTGAATTTAGGCCCAAAAATTTGAATTTTTGACCAAAATTTTCACAGTTAAACCAAAATTTGAATCTCGCGTAAAAATTGAACGTTTAGTCTCCTCAAAAATTTAAATTTTACTCAAGTTTTCCCGCCAAAAAAGTTACGAGTAGGATATGGTTACGAGTAGGATATGGTTACGAGTAGGATATAGTTACGAGTAGGATGGCTTAGGCGTAGGATCTTATGCGTAGGAAGCTTAGGCATAGGATTCCTTAGGCGTAGGATCTTATGCGTAGAAAGTATCTAACGCGTAACCTTAGGCTTATGCGTAGACAAAAAAACTTAGTCGTAAAACCTTACGCGTAAGTGTGATCTTATGCGTAGAGTTCTACTCGTAAGAGTTTATGCTTATGCGTAAACTTAGGTTAAAAACCAAAAATCCTTTACACTGTCACAGTGTAAAAGATATCCGAAAGTCGAAGTGTTCCACAAACTTATCCAAGTGAGGGAAGCACTGAGTCACCGTTTAAGCTCGAAGAATCTGCACCAAAAAGTTATGTGTAGAACCTTATGCGTAGTTGACTTTCTTAAGCGTAGAACTAGGGTTTTGACTTTTTGACTTCTACTCATAAGAAATTTCCAACGATTCAAATGATTTCTTTTGCACAGATAGCCTTAAAAACACTCGAATAACCCAAAAATGTTGACCTTTTTCACCCAAAGTGCTTAGAAAAGTTATGAGTAGAAATGACCAATGAACCAAAAACGAGCTTAAAAATGAAGAAAAACACGTAAAGCTTCGAACTTTTTGCAAAAAACAGAAACTTTAGCACCAAATAAACCTTAAACCACAAGAATCTTGACTTTTTGAGTGCAAAAATTAAAGCTTTATGCGTATCAAAGATGTAAAACGTGAGCTTAACGCGTATCTTACCAAAACTTCAAAACAAACACAAACACTCCTAAACCATTGTTAGGCGATTGATACCAATTGTTATTCCCCTTTATCACGAATACCTTATCCTAAATACTCACGTTCCCAACAACAAGAATACGTATAACATAAACAGTATGCGTAGAGATGAAAGCAAAGATGAAGAACTTGGTGACTTGAATATGAATTCGTGTGTATATGTTTAGAGAGGTAGAGAGAAGAAAGATGAAACAATAAGTTGTATATTGCTTCAAAGGAAAAACACACACACACACACACTCAAGCACACCCCTCAAATGATCATTTGAGGGGTATTTATAGTACAAGAGGCTTAAAACCCTAAAGGCTTTAGCTTGGGCTTTCTTTGGGCTTTCGTGGACTTGGATTTGATATAAGGCTAGCTTAACATAACTATTAGTCATTTAGCTTAGCCCAATCCACGAGCCCGTTGACTATTCTATCACGATATCTAACACACGTTACAAAGTTCCTAAATGTGAATGACCATCACTTTTAATAAAACTATTAAGGCTAACATGAGCTTAGTGCAATAATATCTGTTTTGTTTTCAAACTATTGGTGTGAGTCTATATCTCACACTACCAACATAATGTGTTCAACCATCAAACAAACTCTATGAATTTCACTCAACTTTTGTGTTGACAATTTTAAGCATGTATTTTAGGTCCATAATGTCGGAAGCTGGAATGGAAGAGCAAGGACTAGATCAAGAAGGCTATAAATATTTTATCATTCACAAAAAATCAAAGACTTTATATTGATGTATTTTGTAAACAATGGAACCAACTGGGACCTATTTTGTAAACTCTGTTATATTTGAATAATTTGAATGATAAATCCTTTTTAAAACGACTCCTTTAGAGTTCGTTTTCTATTGTTATGACTGTTGTGCCATGAAGTAACACCCTGTTTGAATTCCGCTACGTATCATGAAATTGGGGGGTGTTACAAATTGGTATCAGAACCACAGTTATAGAGAAACGGGTCTAATTGAGACTTAAACTATAACTACTTTTACAAACAAAAAAATTTTATAGCCTTCCGTTCTCCGTGCCTTCCATCCTCCAGACGATTATGTGACTTTTAGGCATTTTAAGCTATACAAACATACTAGTATATTGATATATACACTTGACATAATTTCAATCATAAACAAAGTACTCAACATATCTGCGTATCCCTATTCTAAGGCATTACGGCACAATCATATTTTCCCAATCTCCCAATCATGCATCTACTTATGCATTTTAGGATTACGAAACTTCCTCCAAGACATTGTAACTGACTACAATGGTCTTTCCTACTTCCCAGACATTGTGAGATACAATGGTCTCATTCATTTTTCAAGACACTGTGAGATACAGTGGTCTCTATTACATTCTCAGACACTGTAAATCCTACAGTGGTCTCTATTACATTCTCATACACTGTAAATCCTACAGTGGTCTCATTTATTTCTCAAGACATTGTGGGTTACACAATGATCTCTCCATCATTTCTCAAGACATTGTGAGTTACATAATGATCCCCCCATCATTTCTCAAGACACTGTGAGTTGCACATTGGTCTCAACTACTTCACAGACATTGTAAGTTATACAAAGTCTCTAAAAATTATCTTATAAACATTATATGATATTGTTTTACATGAAACCCGTCATAGTCTATCAATTTCCCTAATGGAAATACAAGAAATGTGATTTCTAAAAGATAAACTGACTCATCATCTACAAAAGCTGAAGCTCAGCAACTTTCTCTACATTCATCAAAATTCTCTTCTGAAACCTTCGTGGTTAAAGGTTCGTGATTCTAGCCAAGTATAGACTATTTTAGAATTAAGATTTCTTTTCCACACGTATCTACCCATGCTATCTTCTATGCAATGGAATGTGAAAACATAGGTTACAAGTCTTTTATGGCCAGGACTTGCAACTGGATGGTTTGATATCGCCTTTGCTTAGTGGACAATTTCTCAAAAGCTATGGACATATCACAAGTATACCTAATTTAGGTATTTGAAAAATTTATCGAACCTCGGCTAAATATAGTCTAGTCACCTATATTTAACCTAGGGATAGTGGAACATAGTCTGACTAACTATGTTCGACTTAAATTTTTCAAACACTGAGAATAGTTATACAAGTATTATATTCAGGTTGATTTCCTACTTAAACTCGATAAACCACCAGAATTCATTAAAAGGATCTAGAGACACGAGAGTGTCTTACCACTCAGCAAAATCTTAACATCTTATTTATACTACCTAATTTCATTCTTGAAATTTTCATACATGAGACAATCCGAACTACTATCATGGGATAGTCATCAAATCTTCTCGTCATTTCTTAGAAGTACTAGCCTGATTAGGTTTTAAGGATATCATTCCGCCATATTCCTTTAAAATTCACTTTTGATTTTAAAAGAAGCTTGACATCTCTACCTAAGAATAATGGTAAGCGTACACCACACTCTTCTAATCATCAACATATCACATCATTATCTGAACCCCATTGAAAGTCAGTACGTAAAACTTCACAGTACCACGTTTCTTTTCGATATAGCCTTCATCCCGAAACCACCTAAGACATGATCAACTTTGGAAATGGTTTGGATAACCACTTGCCACTAGCAAGACTTTCCTACAACAATTATCACATCATTATAAACTATTTCACATCAACAATATCTTACACCTTTGATTAACAATAGTTAACCTAACAACAACAAAACTATTCCATTTTGAGGCACTATATAGAAGAATGTGTTAGTTAACCATTTCCTGGACTAAGGTGTTCAGAGATCACCCACGAAATAACTAAGGAAACCAGTCAAATACAAATTAGGCTCCATGCCGCACACTATCAGAAAAAACTGCAAGTTAGAAATTAAGGTTTTATTAATAGCCTCGATACAATAAGATATGATTCGTTTTGAAAATCGAGAAAAGCCAAACTTTAGGTATATTGGACTCTATAAGATTTTAACAAAACCCTTTAGATTATCAACTTAAGCCACATGGTACATAATACATTCTTTGACCAGAAACTTAAGAGCGCAAAGATTAGAATTCGGCACATACACCCTCATTTTTCTAGACACTTCAACATCGGATAACACACATTGAATTCCGGGACGGAATTCTCATTAAGGTGGTGAGACTGTAACAACGCGCATTTTTCGGGTTACTTTTCATATTTTTGAAAAGTTACTATTCACTTTCACTATTCATCTCGTAAAATTTTTTTATTTCATATTCTCGTAAGATAAATTATTTTAGTAATAACCTGAGAGTTTGACAATCGTTAGACCATCTTAGCAAACGTTATTAAGAAAACATCGTTTTAAAGTTTTGTTTTGGTCGGAACACCATTTCAACATCACGCGCATAACGAAAATCAACTCTGATAATTTTCCTCACATCAGATTTATTTTTAGACAACTCATAATCAATTTGAGAATTTTTAAGATTTCATTTTTAAAATGTTACCAAATAAACCCTAAGCCGTACGAGACTAAACTTACGTTTTAAACAATTCTACTTAGACTCAGACTTAACCATTCATGCACTGTGTTTTCTAAGATATTTAGACACTTTTACATTTTTTTTGGAAAAGTCAAACATATTTCTCTCCTCCTTAGACCATAAAGAAATTAACCTTGTACGTTCTACATTTATGCTTAAATCGCGTAACTTTTAGACTTCACGTATAACTATTTAGTTATCCCACGTATGACGAAAACCACATTTTGACATCACATATCACTTTTAGACTAATTTTAGTCTACTTTAAATAAATCCACGGTCATTTCCCTGAAATTTCGTTCTTTTCTGATAAACTGCGAATTACGCGTTTTTGACCCGTGTTTCCAGCTTTAAGCAGCGTTTTTGCACCCAATGAGACTTATCACTCATTTTATATTTTTAGATAGATTATAATGATGAGTTTCATTATTCCTACAAGTTTCGTATTTTTACGATACCCGGTTTTACGTTTTATGGCTTAACAACTTTCCATTAGCGATTAACGGAACCAATACTCACTTCGTAACCAAGATAATACCAAAACTATCCACCTAAGTCATCTTATCTTCATTTGGCCGACCTAAGGGGGGGGGGAGTCATCATTTTGGTGGCATAATCCTAACCATGCTTCATTTAGATCATTACATGTGTCCTAACTTAACCATGGTTAACATTTAACCCAATATATGGTAAACCAAACTTACCCTCCTATAAATAGCAAGTGAAATACATCCTAAACACCCTCAAACACTGAATTGGGTCGTTCATATCATCAAACCATCATATCTTCCATAATTTGATCTTTAAACTCCAAGTTTATGCAAAGAAGTTTCAAGTAGTAAGTTACTACATCAAATCTCTAGCAAGTTTAAGTGATCTTCTTGAGTTTAAATCCACTCAAGTCACTTACTACTTCATCACCAACTCTTCAAGATTGCAAGGGTGCCAAGGTGTGGAAATCTAGCGCAATCCGAGGTCCTAAGTGTTCAACCAAAGTCCTATCCTTACTAAGTTACTCCTTTCTTAATTGAAAGCCAAAAGTTGTAAGCAACTAATCACCACCATCATCTCATCTTTATTATTCATAATCTTAAGAATTTCATGCTATATATATAGTTAATATGTTGATTCATTATGTACATATACTCAATCACATGTTTTAATTCACATATTGTCGTAAAAGTAACAAACTAGTAAACTAGTCATATTCTACACATTTGACACCATTAAAACCAGTTACATATGAACTTTCTAACTTACATACTATGGTAGACAAGATAAAAAGGTAAACATAGCAACTTGAATCACCCGAAACAAATGAGTCAAAAGATACGGCCAAAAGAAGTTAGCGAAACCAAAACACCGAAACTGTCTAAACACAAGTTGTTAAGGGTCTGTCCATTTTAAAAGTGGTACTTCTGGTCCGAATCATCAAAAAGTTAAAACACGAAAGTTTTCCGGAACGACGTTTTCCTTTGCCTTTAAAGAAGCTCGGACCTTGAAAACGCTTAAATAGGCCATTATCTTTCAAAAACAGAAACTGCCCTAAGTATAGTCTCACAATTATACTTTTGTCACAACTAAAAGCAAACCAAGAGGCCTAATGGCCATAAGCCAAGACCACGGCTACGGCTAAGGTCAAAGCTAAGTCTCAAGACCATGGTAGTCAAGACCAAAGCCATGGCAAGGCCATGGCTAAAGCCTCAAGACTTATTTAGCCGAGACCGTAAACCAAAGGCCTTAGCCTTGACAAGCCTAAATGTATTCAATACAATTTGGATCTAATTCCTTGATAAACTATGAAACTATACTTGTAATAACCAACTTTACAATTTAGAAACTTGTAAACTTTTATTTAAACACTTGTGACATAAATTATGACGATACTTGTAATAACCATTATGATTCCTAATCATAACCAAACAACCTTGTAACTTGTGTTTACAAACCATATGAAACTTATGATATATAAACAAAACATATGTTTTATCTACTAAGTGCTACAAAACTAGGGAGCTTCATGTGAGGGGTTTCATTTGGGTAAACGTATCGACGAGTTGCTGGATTTACGATTTAAAGTGTCCTAGCTCCTCGAACGTTTACTACATGACCTCTGAATTGTGATGGCCCGAACGGTAGTACGCTATATATAAACTATACACGTTTTCACAACTAGACCATTTCTATAAACGACATACACAAAAACCATGTACTACATCATGATCAACATAGAGACGTATATAGGTTTGTTATTTCTTTCATATCATTATTTCAAACCTAAGTCGCAACATCCTATTCTAGGTTGCTCGTAGAAGTTCTTACGGCGTATCCATCATTCTCATTATACATTTGATATCATTTACTCTGAGGTTAGTTCATAGCCCCACTTTCTATTACTTAATTGTTTTACAAACCCTTGGGGGAGATACATGCTTTATTTAAAATTGAACACATTGCTTTGAAATTATACTTGAATGTATTAGTTGCACTAAGTACACTATTTCCAAAGTCCCTATTATCATGAACCATTAATCACTTGCGAGTGAACGCGAATAATGTCGATAGATCTATCGGGAATGACAAATCCCGTTTGTGTTGACCGGGTAGGCAAACAAACTCACTCTATTTGAAGATCCATATGTTTAATGGCAAATTACCTATTAGGGCAACGGTTACTATTATATGACAGCTGTTAACGTTTCGGTATCATGAGCTTAGTGCAATAATATCTATTTTGTTTTCAAACTATTGGTGTGAGTCTATAGCTCACACTACCAACATAATGTGTTCAACCATCAAACAAACTCTATGAATTTCACTTAACCTTTGTGTTGATAGTTTTAAGCATGTATTTTAGGTCCATAATGTCGGAAGCTGGCACGGAAAAGCAAGGACTAGATCAAGAAGGCTATAAATATTTTATCATTCACAAAACATCAAAGACTTTATATTGATATATTTTGTAAACAATGGAACCAACTGGGACCTATTTTGTAAACTATGTTATATTTGAATAATTTGAATGACAAATCCTTTTTAAAACGACTCCTTTAGAGTTCGTTTTCTATTGTTATGACTGTTGTGCCATGAAGTAACACCCAGTTTGAATTTCGCTGCGTATCACAAAATTGGGGGTGTTACACAATCAAGTGGCATTAGTGAAGGATGCCAAGATCGTATAATCAATGAGGTGCATCGTTATACCAATAGTGATAGTTTGTTTCCAAGGATATTGATATCGTTGATGGTGTTGTAATAAGGAGTTGGTCTCATTTGGGGTTAGGTGTCGTGTAGTGTTGGGTAGTAGTTCCTCCATCGTAATGGAACTCGGTACTTAGCCTAGTACCGGATAAAGGGTAGGCAACGTTGTGGTAGGTGTGGTTCTCCTTTGTGAAAGAACCCGATAGTTAGCCTAGTACCAGAAAAAGAGTAGGCGACGTTGTGAAGGCTTCTCCACCATAAGGAGTTGGTGTCATGTAGTGATTACGAACTCTCGAGTAGTTGACTCGGGGAGTGGAGTAGGGCAAGGAAGGTGTCCTTGTAGCCGAACCACTATAAATACTTGTGTCGTGGTTATGTACTTCTTACTATTTATCTTTTCATTACACATTTATATATCTAACTATCAATGTCCAACATACACATACAAATAGATTGACATAAGTCAATCCAAATATTTTAAAACAAAGTTTTAATTGGTAAACTATTCAACCCCTCCTTCTAGTTTTCCACAGAACCTACATGTGGGTTAGCTTGATTTTCTTAAGACAGAGGAATATAGTTCATAAAATCAGTTAGATAATCTAATCAAACATCCATCTATAACCTACTCCTTTCACATTAGGCTTTTCCTCAAAAAAAATTAACATGGAGGTTCACCTCTACCCTCTTAGTCACTAAATTGTAAACCCTATAGGTCTTACTATTTAGTGAATAACCTACTAAGAAACGCTCATCAGATTTGACATCTTGTAGGATTATTGAGTGAATGAGTGATTTTGGTTTTTGTGTATCTTCTAATTCAGAGTCCCTCTATAGGCTCTAATACCACTTGTAGGTCCAAAGTTATGGATCTAAGCAGCCTTTGTAAGACAATAACCAACTTGAATAGATCCAAATTAATTATATGAAGAAATCTTTAACAATAAGTACTTGATGCTGATGTGGAATATTAACACAAGAAAGAAGAACAAAATTGATATTTTACTAATAAACTTTTACTATTAATCGTTCTAATAACTTTTGTAAACTCTAGTACATTACACTATGCTTTAGGGTTCCTTTTTTATATACTAAGGAAACCCTAGTATCTCTACAAAACATGTAGAAGGATATACATATTTCTTCCTAAGATATCTCTAAGCGTACATATCCTTTCCTAATATATTTCTAACAAACTATTATGTTTTTCATAAACAGACTTAACTACAGAATACTAAGCAGAACTAACTTGATCTGCCAGACTTAACATTAGTACTGGCAGACTTAACTACGAATATTGGCCTATCAGACTTAACTAATAACACTAGCAGTATTAAGTCTAGTCAAGCATAATTCCCAACAACGCGTATCAAGCTTTGTTAACATATGTGATGATGGGAAACCAAGGTGATACAAGATCAAGATGGGATGTTTTTGAGCCAACACCTGAATAATCAACCCTTAGGGGGAGATTTTCATGATTCACTCTAGATAGCGTTATTATTCTAGGTCTTAATATGTGGTGCTTTATCTTATGTTTTGCAAGGTAGGCTAGATAATTATGTAACTAAGTAAATAGAGTCCGACCCACTAGGCCCAGTCTCTACCTCGCTACTACATTAGTATAAATTGGGGGTGAGGGGAAGTGTGTGAAGAAGCTAAAGACTGGTAGTATGAATTAGGGGGAAGCCAATCCAATTCATACATATTACAACATTTTCCTACAAGTGAACAAATGCTTACATGCAAGGATACAAGAAGAAGATAATGAGCATCAACTATGAATATCCTCATCATTTGAAGAACTTATGAAGTCTTTTATGAATTAGGTGTGTTAATACAAATAAATCATAAAAACGTTTATTCATATTTAGCGATCTCTTTGTGTTTTGTTGATAACAAATATAAAGTTATCATAAGTAAAATTATAAGGATATATGTTATTTTTGTAAAGCATTTACATGTAGTCATTTAACATAAATTGTTGTAATAATTCATTTTTTGTAATAGTTTATTAGGATGGGTAAAATCCATAACTCATGACCCATACCCATGGAGCAAATCCATAACCCATGATCCATACCCATAATCCAATGTCTAGATACATTCTATCTATTTGGATACCCATGACGCAAAGTCCATGACCCATGATCCATTACCCATAACCCAAATAGGAGGAGCGTCTGGCGGATCCCCAGTTTACACTGGACGGATCCCTCATGTAAGGGATCCGTGGGATCCGGGGAACAGTATAGGTTTTTTTGCCTATAAATAGTGAGCCATTTCTTCATTGTAACTCACCTCTCTTCTTACAAACTCTCTCATATATCACTTATCTCTTTTAATCTCAGATATCTTGATCTATATAGTAGTTCTTCTTTCTTTTGTTTTGATTCTCATATAGGTTCTTCTCAAAGGCGAGATCACGAGATACTACAAGTCATCCAAGCAAGAGGTCCTTCATTGATTTGTTCCTTCACAAGATTTCTGTAGCAAGATCTTGTATTTCATATTTCATATAGTTGTTGTGTTATAGTTGTGTTGGTTTGGTTTGGTCCTCCGTGTTAAGGACTCGGTATTTAGCTTTGTACCGGAAAATGAGTAAGCGACGTTGTGAGGCTTCTCCGCCAATTTGAAGGAGCTTGTTGACATAGTGCTTGAACTCTCGAGTAGGTGACTCGAGGAATGGAGTAGGGCAAGGAAGGTGTCCTTGTAGCCGAACCACTATAAATCGGTTGTGTCAATTCTATCATTTACTTTACTTGCTTTCAATACTTACATTACTTATTGCTATATACTTTCTATCCATCCGTACAAATTCACATAAGATCAAATTTAAAGTTTTTGAAACTAACTTAAAATCGGCAAAACTATTCAACCCCCCCCCCTTCTAGTTTTCCAAAATTGGCATCAAGAGCAAGGTTTACAAAAGTTTTAAAGTAAAATCGTATTTTAAAAACTTTTCGATCACAATAGGTTCTGAAAATTATAAAGAAGGGCAATCTATGCAACGACCTCCACTACTTGAAACTAATGGTTTTATTTATTGAAAAAATAGATTCGAAACTTATGTGAAGTAAAAAGATATTGATCTTTAGTACATCATTGTTGAAGGTGACTTTCAAGTCACTACAAAATATGATAAAACCGGCAACCAAATAAACACACCACATGATCAACTCTCCTATCATCAAAAGAAAAAGCTTTCCAAAATTAGTGAAGCTAAAATGGTTTTATACAATGCTTTACCCAAAAACGAATTTGAAATAAATCTATGCTTAAAACCTCTAAAGAAATTTAGAATTCTTTAGTTATAACTTATCAAGGAAATCAACAAGTTAAAAACAATAAAATAGGTTTATTTGTTCAACAATATGAACAATTTTTTATATTGGATGAGGATAGGATAGATAATTCTTTTGCTAGCTTTAATACTATAATTACATCATTACAAGCACTTGATGAGTCTTTCTCTAGTCGTAATCATGTCAGGAGATATCTAAGGGCACTTCCATCCAAATGAAGATCAAAGGTGACGGCCATCGAAGAATCAAAAGACTTATCAATCCTCACCCTCGACGAACTCATAGGCAATCTAAAGGTCTATGAGCTTGTCCTCGCTAAAGATTCCGAAGCCTCAAAAAAAGAGAAAAAGAAGCATAAATCTCTTGCCTTAAAAGCCAAGAAGGTCTCAAACGATGAAGAAAACTCTTCTTCGGAGAGTGATGACGAAGAATATGCCATGGCAGTAAGGGATTCCAATAAGTTCTTTAGAAGAAAGGAAAGATATGTCAAGAAACCATATGACGACAAGAAGGGGTTCCTAAAAGGTAAAGACGACAAGAAAGCAAGGGTTGAACGTGCATGTTTTAAATATGGGGACCCTAATCACTTTATTAGTGAGTGTCCCAAACGTGATGAACAAAAGGCGTTCGTAAGCGGTTCGTGGGGAATGAGTGAGGAGGAGAACGAAGAAATTTGTCTCATGGCAAATGACTCAAACGAGGTATGTCCCGAATCTCTCTATTATAGTAGCTCATCATTAAATGATGAATCATTGCATCTTCAATATGATAAACTTTGCAAAATTAGTCTAAAAGCAATTAACAAAAATAAGATTTTGAAAAACAAAACTGAACGTTTAGAAAAGGAAGTCATTGAGTTAAAAGACAAATTAAAACGTTTAGAAAAGGGGAAGAAAGTAGATGGGGAATGTGAGCTTTGTGTTCAACTTCAAACATTAGTTGATAATCTTGATTCCAAGATTGCTAGAATGAGTACTAATACTCTAGATATAATACTAGATAATGTTAAAACAGGAAACAATCAAAAGGGTTTAGGTATTCAGCAACTTAATGCATCAACTAGCGAGAATAAAGAAACATAATTCGTCAAAGAAACTGAAAAACAAGCTACTATAGTCACGGGTCCCATGGATCCCTTGAAAAGGGAACCGTCTAGTGTAAAACCAGGGATTTGTGGGTCTGTACCAGCAAACAGTAGAAATAATGTAGCTACTTCATCTAGAACCGACTTTGTTATCATTAACAAAAAGAAACCAACCCGCGTTACTGTTAGACAACCACCTCCACTAAAACAAAATCAAGGTTTTATGAGAAACAAAGGTCCATCGTTTTCAAAACCAAACATATTTATAAAGAGACCTAATAATGTTTATCCGAGAAGTAACCACCATCAAATGGGATGGAATCCTAATGTACAAAACGGCTTTCCATTTCAAAACTTTACACCATGGAATGCGTTCTCACCTTTTCCATATATGCCTAACATGAATGAAATGTATAACATTAATGGACCCATGAACAAATGGGGACCAAAATTTTGTGTTAATTATTTTCTTAGGTGTGCTTAAAGGTCGACCTAGATCCGGATGAATGGATCAAGGATAGCGGGTGCACGAGGCACATGACCGGTAACAAAGACTTGTTTCCACATATGAATCCTTCAATGGAGGGAATTTAGTATTTGGTAATAGCAAGAGCAAAATCATCAGTAAAGGTACAATTTCTCACAAATCTTTAACCATTAACGATGTGTGTCATGTAGAAAACCTAAACTTCAACCTTCTAAGTATAGGATAAATATGTGATAAAAAGTGCAATGTACTTTTTAGTGAAACCAATAGTAAAATATTGAAAAATGGTATTACTATAGGAAGAGGCATTAGAAAACATGAAGTCTATGTCATTAAAATCGGTATTGAACCTAAAGACAAACTTTGTCTTACTTCTATGGATGATACTTCGACCTTATGGTATCGAAGATTAGGTCATGCCAATATGCGACTTCTTCAATCGCTATCATCTAAAGAACTAGTAAGAGATCTACCAAAATTAAAATGCGAACATCATTTTTGTGATGCTTGTAACGTAGGAAAGCAAGTCCATGATAGTCACAAAACTAAAAATATGGTCTCTACTACTAAGTGTCTAGAACTACTTCACATGGATTTATTTGGTCCATCCGCTATTCAAAGTTATGGAGGTAACTACTATACTTTGGTTATAGTGGATGATTACTCTAGGTACACATGGACTAATTTTTTAAAGAATAAAACTGAAACGTTTGATTACTTTGAAATATTAAGTAAGAAAATCCAAAGACAATTAGGAAGTCCTATAGTCTCCATTAGAACGGATCATGGTAGGGAATTTGATAATGAAGCGCAATTTGGAGATTTTTGTGATGCTAATGGTATTACTCACAATTTATCGGCTCCTCGCACTCCACAATCAAATGGGGTAGTTGAAAGAAAAAATAGAACCCTACAAGAAATGAGTCACACCATGATTAATGAGCAATCTATTCCTCAAACATTTTGGTGCAATTCCGTTGATACATCAATCTACATACTTAACCGAGTCCTAATTAGACCATTTTTAGGTAAAACTCCATACGAGTTACTTCGAGGCAAAAAGCCTACATTAGAACATTTTAGAGTCTTTGGTAGCAAATGTTTCTTACTTAACACTAAAGATTACCTAACTAAATTTGATCCTAAATCAACCGAAGGTATCTTCTAAGGTTACTCTCCTAATAGTAAAGCTTATGTTATATTAAATAAAGAAACAATGAAGGTTGAAGATTTATTAAACGTAAAACTTGGTGAAAGTCCACCTAAACCTACCCAACCTCTTGTCTATGACGAGATAATCGAAATTGAAGACATAGAAATCAAGGAAAATATAAACAAAGAAGATGAACCATTAAACAAATAAATCATCAATATTAAAGAGTCTAAAGATCATCCCGTAGATAAGGTCATAGGAAAGTTAAATGAAAGAACCTTAAGATCTCAAGTCCAAAACCAAAGTAGTTTATTTTGTTTTGTCTCAACCATATAACCTAAAAATACACAAGAAGCAATAAAAGATGAAAGTTGGGTAATGGCTATGCAAGAAGAGTTAAATCAATTTGTTTCTAATGATGTTTAGACACTTCTCCCTCCACCTAATAACCAAACCATAATCGGAACTAAATAGGTATATAAAAACAAGTTAGATGCAAACAGTGTAGTGTCTAGAAACAAGCTAGACTCGTTGCTCAAGGGTATAATCAACAAGAAGGCATAGACTTTGATGAGACCTATGCTCCCGTGGCTAGATTAGAGTCCATAAGAATAATTCTTTCTTATGCTTGCGCTAATGATCTTAAGCTTTTTCAAATGAATGTTAAAAGTTCTTTTCTAAATGGCTTTATTAATGAAGAAGTCTATGTAGCTCAACCTCCGAGATTTATAGATTTCGAAAAACCTAAACACGTGTACAAACTAAAGAAAGCTCTTTACGGTCTTAAACAAGCCCCAAAAGCTTGGTATGATAGACTCAAATCATTCTTAATCAAAAACAACTACACCATGGGGTTAGTTGATAATACACTTTTCACTAAGAAAAAGGAATCACATATAATTATTGTTCAAATATACGTGGACAATATTATATTTGGATCGACTTGTCAAGACATATGTGATGATTTCTCAAAAATCATGCATGATGAGTTTGAAATGAGTATGATGGGAGAACTAAGTTTATTTCTTGGTCTACAAATCAAACAACTAGAAGATGGTATCTTCGTTAATCAATCCAAATACATAAAAGAAATGTTAAAGAAATTTGGTTTAGAAGAGTCAAAACCCATAAGAACACCAATGTCATCTGATACCAAACTTACAAAAGATGAAGACGGTGAATCCGTTGATAACACATAATATCGTGGCATGATTCGTAGTCTTCTCTATATTACAGCTAGTTGGCCGGATATCATGTTTAGTGTTTGTCTATGTGCTAGGTTTCAAGAAGATCCTAAACCATCACATCTAGATGCCGTCAAAAGAATATTTAGATACATTAAGGGTACAACTCAATTGAGATTATGGTATCCTAAGGGAACGGGGGTAGAAACTATTGTATATGCGGATTTTGACCATGCAGGTGATTATGTTGACCGAAAGAGTACAAATGGTGTGTGTACTTTTATGGGATGTTGTTCCACATCTTGGTTTTCGAAGAAGCAAACGGCATTGGCCATATCAACAACCGAAGCCGAATATGTCTCCGCCAGCAAAGCATGCCAACAAGCACTATGGATGAAATAAGCGTTAGTTGACTACGACATTCATCTAAGTGACATAGCCATTTTATGCGACAACAAAGGTGCTATTGACTTAAGCAAGAATCCGGTGTTGCACTCTTGCACCAAACATATAGAGATCCGCCATCACTTATTAAGAGACAATGTTCAAAAGGGGAACATTTCTATTGAGAAGGTATCATCCGAAGAAAACATAGCCGATGTCCTCACCAAACCATTGAAGCGGGAACAATTCAACTTGCTATGTCTTGGTCTTGGTCTCATGGAACGATCATCGTAATTTGTTTCTCAATTCTACAAGGTATGTAAACGTTAGCCTTACCTTCTTTTCTGAGTCTAGGATTTCTATTTCACACACAACTCACAAACAATATGGGGATTTTCAAAACTCAAAATATATTGTCTTTTACCCTTTCAAAACTAACGATAACTTTTTTTTTACAAAAAACTTTTCGAAATGTTTTCTAAAATGATACTTCTCCCCGTATCATTTTTCTAACGCTATTCTCATGTCTAGGACAAACCTTTTCATTATTAATACAAAGTAAAAACTTGTTTTCATTGCATCTCATGTCTTTTGAATGCTAAAGGGAACACATAACTAATATGTTTTTTCGGGTAAATTCACTTAAGCAACAATGAATTAAGGAGCACTCGGGTTATCTGACATAATAATATGCTTTTTCACTTCGTAGTTTATTTTCCTTTCTTTTTTAGGAGTCAAGATAACCGCAACTCTAAATGGTTTGCATATAGGCACACACTGGGCACCAATGTTTCCAAAAGGAAAAATTTGAGATGCCTGAGTCACCAGTACCACGGATCCTAACATTTACGCTGGACGGTTCCCTAAAGGAATAGACCCGTGGGAACCGTGGGACAGAAGCTAAATTTCTCCTCTATTTTTCTCACTTTGACTATAAACCTTCATATTTTCATCATTTTAGTTTTTTCACTAATGAGTATGTTACTTAATGCTTGTGTTCTCATGATCACATGCCTTAAATTCATATCTAATCATTAGATTTTAGTCCACATTTTGGGTATAGCATTCATTACAATGCATTATTTTCTCTATAAATAAGGTTCCCAAAATGCTTGCATATCCATCATTCTCAACCTCACAAACAATCATCATCATGTCATCCAAAAGATTTTCCAACATTGATGAATCACCTTGTGCAAACAATCCTCTTCAAGAAATCCAAAACTTTATCCTACCACCTTCTGTAGTGCCACCACCCAAATCTACAAAAACCGCACGGATTAGCATCCGGCCTTGTTGTTTAGCCAAACCATTGTCAAAAAGTTCATTACCAACTACTCATTCACCACCAAATGATTCCATAGTAGAACCTCCATCATCTCCAACAAGCACATCACCACCATCACCTATCAAGTCTCCGCCTAAAATCACCCTATCGGAACTCCTTAAGACTCTGAAAACAATCCCACTACCCATGTCAAGTTCACCACCCACATCATTTCAATGAACTTCCAACTTAAACCCAAAAGAACTAGTCTTTCTAACACCACCAAAATCTCCAAACACACTTTACAAAGATCTTGCAACTTCACCACCTTTAGCTCCTATTATCTTACAACAACATCTAGGTTCTTATATTTCACCACTCACCAACATAATGGACTTTGATCCATATTTTCCAACTTTTCCACCACATATTCCGCCTTCCACCAATCAAACTTACCCGGAAACCATCTACACACAATACCCACATCATTTACATTGTGAACATTGCCATTCCACTAGGGAACTTGCGTTGGAAATAAGGGACGAGATGCGATTCATACTTGACCACATCCTTGATCGCATCAACATCATTACTAACCAAAACTTCCATAATTACCCTTATGCAAGCATGGAAGGAATGATATTACTATTTTATCCTTTTTTTTAGTCATTTTAAAGAACAAACCTTGTTCTTAGTTTTTACATTTTTGTATGTGGCCTATATACCACTACACTTTGTCATTTTATTACAAGGTTTTTTTTACATATCTTGGCTCTCCATCTTGTTTCTCGTCAATTACATGATTATATTACATGTTACTACTAACATTTTCTTTGTAGGTATTATATTTTCTCACTTGACGCCCTATTTCTTCATTAGATTCGCTTTTTGTTTTGACAAAAAAGGGGAGAAGAAGTAAAACTTATATATGCTTTCAAAAGATACATTTAATCTTAAGTTTTACTCATCATAACATTATGTTTTGTCATCAACAAAAAGGGGGAGATTGTTAATACAAATAAATTATAAAAACATTAATTAATATTTAGCAATCTCTTTGTGTTTTGTTGATAACAAATATAAAGTTATCATAAGTAAAATTATAAGGATACATGTTATTTTTGTAAAGCATTTACATATAGTCATTTAACATAAATTGTTGTAATAAATCATTTGTTGTAATAGTTTATTAGGATGGGTAAAATCCATAACTCATGACCCATACCCATGGAGCAAATCCATAACCCATGATCCATACCCATGATCCAACCCATGATACATTGTATCTATTTGGATACCTATGACCCAAAGTCCATGACCCATGACCCATGATCCATGACCCATAACCTAAATAGGAGGAGCGTCTGGCGGATCCCCCAGTTTACACTTGACGGATCTCTCATGTAAGGGATCCGTGTGATCCGGGGAACAGTAGAGGTTTTTTTGCCTATAAATAGTGAGCCATTTCTTTATTGTAACTCACCCCTCTTCTTACAAACTCTCTCATATATTACTTATCTCTTCTAATCTCAAATCTCTTGATCTATATAGTAGTTCTTCTTTCTTTTGTTGTGATTCTCATATAGGTCCTTCTCAAAGGCGAGATCACGAGATACTACAAGTCATCCAAGCAAGGGGTCCTTGATTGATTTGTTCCTTCACAAGATTTCTGTAGCAAGATCTTGTATTTCATATTTCACATAGTTGTTCTGTTATAGTTGTGTTGGTTTGGTCCTCCGTGTTAAGGACTCGGTATTTAGCTTTGTACTGGAAAAAGTGTAAGTGACATTATGAGGCTTCTCCGTCAATTTGAAGGAGCTTTTTGACATAGTGCTTGAACTCTCGAGTAGGTGACTCTAGGAGTGGAGTAGGGCAAGGAAGGTGTCCTTGTAGCTGAACGACTATAAATCGGTTGTGTCATTTATATCCTTTACTTTACTTGGTTTTATTACTTACATTACTTATTGCTTTATACTTTCTATCCATCCATACAAATTCACATAAGATCAAATCTAAAGTTTTTGAAACTAACTTAAAATCGGCAAAACTATTTAACCCCCCCCCCCTTCTAGTCTTCCATAAGGGGGAAGTCAATCCAATTCATACCATATTACATCATTTTCTTACAAGTGACGAAAAGCTCTCATGCAGGGATAAAAGAAGAAGATAATGAACGTCAATTATGTATATCCTTATCTTATATGTACTTGTAAGAAATGTTGTAAGTAATCCCGTATGTCGACACATGGGGGAAGATTTTTAGGATCGCTCCTAAAACATAAATGTGTCGACATTACGAGAATTACACTAGTCTTATCATAAGTCACAAGCACAGGGACTAAAATTGTAAATAGGTCAAAGTCATGTGCTTAGAGGCCTATAAATACCCTTTTATGCTTCATTAGAAGGGCGAAGCTCGATAGGAAGCTCGATAGGGTGTGTGGGTAGTTTACTTTCATTTCTCTCAATAAACACCAGCTTTCCTTCTTCTCTCTCTCTACCTCGCTGCTATGTCGATCTCGTTGTACGAGCTTCCCCAACCTCCCGATTAACATAAATCAAACTAAAACGCGATCTTACAAACAAGCATAGTGTTGGCAAGTTTTTCAAAAATAAGCATATAATGGGATTTGACTCTTCTATGAAGGTTGGAGATGAAGATACATAAAATGACCATCTTGCCTTCGTGTGAAAGTCGCGTGATGACACTAACTAGCCTTGACTAACGATCGTTAAAAAAAGGACCAATGAGGTTATGAAATGGATATGTTGGGGAGAATGGTGCATTTATTTCAAAAATGAATGAAACGTGTTCTTTTGGTACAATTTTGGGGGCGAATGATGTATTTTACTGGACGTTTGGAACGAGTGAATGACAAAGAATAGAAAAGCAACAAAGAATGAGAATGTAGAGAACTAGAATGACTAAAAAGATAAAGTGAAGATTACATTGTTTGGTAAAAGTAAAGAATCAGATAGTAGAATGGATTACAAACTTGATTATTACGTTTGGTAGCGCTTGGTACAAACTACTAACCAAAGTAAATGCAATGAATATGTTGTTAATTTAAGTATTTTTTTTAACCATTGATTATTACAATGATTCTTATTGATTTGTAATTAAATTTTTTTTACGAACATAACAACGCTTCGATAGAAGATAGCCAGTAGTTATAGAATTACCAGATATTGATCTAAAACTTATCATAGACTGGTAATGAAATCTCTTGATAATCAAAAACATTTTTATGACTAAAAACCAGATCTTGCATAACTGTTTTAGGGTTACATACAAAACAGTAACTATAAAAAGTAGAATACCAGTACTATACATTGACGTATACTGTGATTTTAGATAATAACAAATGTGGTGTTTTGTAATCAATAAACTATATTAACAAGTTATAACTTTACGAGCAAACCAACCTAAATCTCTTTCAAGGCATGATGATATGATAGGAAGGGAATACTTAATTATATGAGCGAGGAGACAAAGAAGAATAAACAAATAACAATATTACGGGAGAAAAATAGTGGGGATGAATAATATCAACGGATCAGAGAGTACAAGGTTCGATTAATTCATTAAATCAAATGTAAAGTTTTTAGGTTTACCAGAGAGAGAGAGAGAGGGTTTGAGAATTTATTTTGATTTGAGATAGAATATGCCTAGCACATGTTCATGGGCATACTCCATTATTTTCACAAAGCTTTTTGATTCAAATGAGAATCAGAAACGATAAAAGCCCCTCCTAAAAGTTGCATTCATAGCTTTCTTTTTTTTTAGGAGAATCAAAACAAGGGTGTTAGGATTTAGAAAATCCAGTAGTTAAAGGCTCGGTCACCTAAAGTATGTATAAGCATTATAAAGGTCGTAGTCTTAGTTGTTTTAGTATTACTAGTAGTTAGCTAAGTACCACCGTGGAGGACGAACGGGTCTCTACCCACTGTATGCCTCCCAAAGCAAAGGGTGGAGCTTCATAATATACTTTCACTTTCTCTCACAAGAAGTTCCCATTCTCTCTAGACTCACATAGATTCGAACCATATCATTGTTATTTGTGTGTTTATGATAACCAATATGTTACAAATTATATCAAGAGCCATGGTTTGATCATCTACTATGTGTGTTCTTGGATTCTTGATTGGTTTTTCATAAGTTTTGGTTTGAATGAGTTTAGAGACATTTTCACTCTTTTGATCTTATTTAGTGTTAAAGTTTGGATTTTGATTGTACTTTTGTATTTAGAATCATCATATTAGTTTATTTTTTGGCTTCAAAGGTTGGATTCATCTTGGTTGTAGTGTTTTTGATTGAAAAAAGGAAGATTTTTAAGCTTGTTCTTTACTGCGACTTGATCCTCGGATTCATTTCTTGACTGCAATTTGATTGCTTTTGGCTGCGTTTTGGTCAGGTTTAGGTGCGACTTGGACTTGTATTCTTTGCGGTTTGTTATTTATCTTCTGCGATTTGATAGTTTTTTGGCTGCGACTTATTGCTTTGACTGCGTTTTAAGGTGAAAAGGACAAAAGGACAAGTAGTGGGTGTACTATTGATAGTGACTTGTCCCTCTACGATTTGATTAAAACTGTGTTTTGTCACTGTGTTTTGACAGGGGTTCCGTTTTGTCGCTGCGGTTTGTCACTTTCTGCGTTTTGTCTCTACGGTTTGTCACTTTCTGCGTTTTGTCACTACGGTTTGTCACTTTCTGTGTTTTGTCGCTGCAGTTGTCACTTTCTGTGTTTTGTCACTGCGGTTTGTCACTTTCTCTGATTTGTCCCTGCGACTTGTCAAATCTGCGTTTTGTTGCTTGCGACTTGGATCACTGCGTTTTGAGCTAGTGCGTTTTGTCAAGACTGCATTTTGTCACTTGAGATTTGACATTTTTGTGTAAAGTTCTACTGTTTCCTCTTGATTTAGAAAAATCCCGCGAAAGATTTTGTGGAAAACTAGAAGGGGGGGCTGAATAGTTTTACCGATTAAAACTTGGTTTTAAACTATTTAGATCGACTTATGTCAGTCTATTTAATCATGTGTGTTGGATGTTGATAGATAAGCATATAAATAAATAAAGCAAAGATAAAGAGTAAGAAGCACAAAACCACAACGCGAGTATTTATAGTGGCTCGGCTACAAGGACAACTTCCTTGCCCTACTCCACTCCCCGAGTCACCTACTCGAGAGTTCGTAATCACTACACAACACAAACTCCTTGTGGCGAAGAAGCCTTCACAACATCGCCTACTCTTTATCCGGTACAAGGCTAGACACCGGGTTCTTCCACGAGGTAGAACCAAACCTATCACAACGTCGCCTACACTTTATTCGGTACAAGGCTAGAAATCGAGTTCCATTACAAAGGAGGAACCACTACCCAACACTACACAACACCTATCCCAAAGGAGATTAACTCCTTATGACAACATCAACAAGGATATTAATATCCTTTGACCCAATACTAATATATCTTGTACATCGACACACCATATCGAATGTACACCCTGGGCACCTTTCACTAATGCCTTTGACTCGACTTCTAGGTACCCTTCACTAATGCCTTCAACATGGACTTTAGGCACCCTTCACTAATGCCTTTGACATGGATCTTTGGCACCTTTCACTAATGCCTTCGATACGACTCTTCGACACCTTTCACTAAAGCCTTCGTCTTGACCCTTTAGACATCTTTCACCTATGTCTTCGACACAACACATCTAATGAGAAATAAAATAACTATCAACAAGATACCATCAGTAGTCTTGATGATGACGAAACTTGGCAACCCATGGACTTGAGCTTGCTATACTTCAAGAGGTGGTGATCTCGCCTTTAAGAGGAACCTAGAGAATCACAAACATAAAACTACATAGAAAGATCCCTTGGATCTGAGGTTAGAGAGTTTATAACACTAAGAGAAAATATGTGTGAAAGGGGTGAGTTACAATGAAGAAATGGCTCACTCTTTATAGACAAAAACATGCTACTGTTCCACGGATCCCATGGATCCCTTGCTTGAGGGATCCGTCTAGTGTATTACTAGGGATCTGTAGGACGCTACCCCTAAAGTGGGTTGTGGGTCATGGACCATGGATCATGGGTTGTAGGCTTTGATCCATGGGTATCCAAATAGATACAATGTATCTAGAAGATGCAATGCATCTAGTTAATGGGTTAGCTCCATGGGTCATGGATAATACCCATTATGACTTATGCATGATGCCATGCAATGGGTCATGGGTTATGGATCATGCTCCATGGGTATGGGTCATGGACTTTGGGTTTTACCCAGCTACATTCAATGTATTTAGTCAATGGGTCAAATACTTAGACTTTTACCCATTATAATACATACTAAGTATGTATATATCTACCCATTATGTAAACACTAGTTGTTGTACATATGCATTACTATACCATGAAAACACTATTGCTTGTTTAGTATTTTATATGAAAATGTAAGTGTGTTAGTAGACTATTGGCTCAAACCATTTACGTATTTTATTTGTTTCGTGAAAATGATTTTACGTTTGTTATCGAGAAAACATTAGAATATCATAAAATATAAATAAACATTTTTACGGCTTATTTGTATTAACAATCTTCCCCATTTTGTTGATGACAAAACATAAATTTATTTTAAGGAAAAACTAAAATTCGTAAAAGTTTGAATTGGAGTTTTTTACTCTCTTCTCCCCCTTTTTGTCGAAACAAAAAGTGCGTCGAAAAAAAACTAACACATTGTTTTAAGAAAAACATGTGAAAATAAAAAAAATATATATTAAAAATAGAGAGTAAGGGAAGGGAAGTATTCTCGTCTTAGCTCCCCCTTGACGAGTCTATCCCTTTGTGAGGGCGTCAAGTAATTAGAAAGACTAAGCGAGTGCTTTGCAAGTAAGTTTGCAAATGCTTGACGAACATTCTCCCCCTTGACGAGTGCTCTTTTGCAAAAAGGACGTCAAGTAATGTAATCCTATGTGAAGTTATTGCAAATGATTTTGCAATGTTTTGCTTTGACAAGAAACTCCCCCTAGCTAAGGGTGTCAAAGTCTTCATGTGTATATTGAAAATCTACAAAACAAATGTTAGAAAACAAGTATATAATGCATAATTTCCTGCAAATAAGACATAAGTTAGTAATAAACCTGTTGCACAGATCTCACGGTTCCTCCTTTGGAGGGATCCGTCTAAGCTAACATGAGGGATCCGTATGCCTGTAAACTTAAGACAACAATGTTGATGTAAATGTGATGTTATCAAAATGAGTTGTGTATCAAGACACCAATCATATACACAAGATTATATGGCATATCACATGTAATTTCATTTAATAAAACTAGAGAAATAATGTACGTAACTCTAAAAACTAAGAAAATGACTAATACATGGACTAAGATTCCTAAACTATCTAAGTTTAACTTAAGACTAGGACACCACTTGAATCCTTAAGCTCAAGCTTGTTTAGGTTTGTTGACCTCATCGAAGCGTTCGAGGAGGTGATAGAACATGAAAAGTTTCTCTTCATGTAATTCACGTATCAAGCCTTCAACATGTTGACAATGATAACAATCTTTTGTCATGGCTAGGAAATGCTGGAGGTAGAAATGGAATTAATTGGGATGAGAGGTTGGGTTAAGTTTCCACAAAAGGAGGGGGGTTAAGTGAGGAAGGTTGAGGATTCTCAAAAGAAAGAGGAATTTGTGGAGGTGGTTCAACCAAAGGTGATGGTGGTGGAATATGTGATGAGGATGGTGGTAGAGAGGTATCTACTTCCATGTGATCGGGTGGTTGACTTTGATGATTTCTCATAATCCAAAAGGGACTATTTGAGGGTGATGAAGAAAAGGATGCCGGTGCTAATGTTGATTCAACACCTTGATTTTGTTACGCTATTCTCTCTATCAAGGAGAGTGTTGGCAATGGTGGAGGATGAGATGACCTAGGAGGCAAATCTTCTAGATTGTAGAAGTGTGGTGATGAGAGTGGAGTGGAGAATGATATGGCTCTAGGCACTAATGGTGATGGTTTAGTGGAAATAGGAGTGTTTGGTTTAGGAGGTATAGTGGTTTTTGGCATTGGTAGTTTTGTGGGAACAATCCTTTTGGGGATTGGTTTGATTGGTTGAGTTGGTGGAGGGGAAATCCTAGCATTTGTGGATTTAACGGGAGATGATTCAGTTGAAGAAATTTCGTGAATAACATGAGCAAGTTTCTTGGGTGGTCCTTTGGTGGATGAGTTACCACTAGGAGCTTTCCTCATTATGAGATGACAAAAGGTTAGTGAGATAGAAGTCTCTAGTTGCTGAGAATTAAGTTGTGGATGGTGACTAAGAAGTCCTAACAAGGTGGCTTATAAAAGGAAGGATTTGGCAAGTGCATTCAAGGCTTAAACCACTAAGATCCTTTTGTAATGCAATGATTTGCATGCACAAGAGTCAACTTCATAGTTGCACTGATCAAGGAGGTTAATTAAGATAAGATGGAGTGTTCAAGTTAGCAAGGAGAGCTTGAAATGATTGTTTTATCTAGAATTAGCTGAAACTGTCACCAGGTTCCCACGGTTCCCTCCAATGAGGGATCCGTCTAGGCTAATCCTAGGGATCCGGCTCTCAGCAGCCAAGAAAAGAGGAAAATGACATTTTTAAGGTTTAGTACCTATACATCTTGAGTGTTTCAGTCTTCTTAAGTGTCTTAAATAAAAGGGGACTTAAATGATCAAGGGCAATGAGTGATGGTAGCTAATGATTGCCTTTTATGGAAGAAAGTGGGACTTATGAGCACCAATGGGTGATCAAAGATGACACTAGGAGATATGAGAGTGTTAAGTGGTGTTAAATGATCCTAGAGATCAGATGGAAATTTAGGATAAATTTGAAAAATTCCTTACAAATTTTAAGAAATGAAAAACTAGTTCTTGACCCATTTTGAGGTAAGGATGACTAAAATCAATTTGCTAAAATTGAGAGAATTATAAAACTAGATGTGTTGACATGTGAGAAATGATGTGTGAGTATTGGAACGGAAGGATAATGAGTTTTGGTAAAATGATAAATCAAAAAACACCTTGAGTGTGATCCTAAATTAGCTATGAGTGAGTGTGATACCTACTGAGTTTGAGGAAGGCTTAAGTGGTTCTAAGACATTATGTTTAGCTAGCATGAAGTGGTCTAAGGTAATGGTTTGATGTATGGAGATCTGCAACTGCATTTCTGTTTGCCCGGATCCCACGGTTCCCTAAGTGGAGGGATCCGTCTAGTACAAAGTGAGGGATCCGTCTCCTGCTAAACAGTACCTTCACAGAAGGTATGCAAAATTTGCACAAGGTATGGTATTTCAAAGCCAGTGTTTTCTAAGGAATTTGAACAACTATATAAGCGATACATCAAACGTTAAATGTTTTATTTCATGAGAATGATCACATTACAATGATACAAGATGAAATCTAAGGATTGAACGTATTTGGAAAGGAAACTAAGTTTCTTGAGCGTTTTTGCTAGATGGATCGTCAAATGGATGATGAGTATTTGCCAATTCAGGGATGAAGAAGACTTGCTATGAGATGTGTTTAGATGTTCCATCATCTTATTCACAAGTACATACAACGGACTTTGAAATTGAGGATGGAAGTACTTGATATGATGATAAAGGCATGTCAGGAACATTCCATAAGGGATTAGCTTGTTCTTGTTTCCTTGAAGGTTTACAATTCGTCTTGCGAAGAAATAGGCGAGATTGTATGGTTTTTTAGTTAGCAAACAATACATTATGTGAGCACAACAAGCAGGAAGAATTTCTTGATTTCCCCTAAGACTCCAAACATTTTCACGTAGAATGAATGTGAGTGGTTTAAAATCATCTCGGATATCACGTGTATAGATTATGTTTGGATCAGAGTAATAGGGTCGAGGTTTGCATAACATGCGAGTTAATTCTTGAGGGAAAGGTATGTGTGAACAATATGGACTATTTTCTTCATGATGGTTGAAGAGAGAATCAAGAGACCAATCTTCAGTGAAGGAACATTGTCCATGATTTAGAATTCGGAGAATGTGAGCAAATTGCCCAAGGGTTAAGACAAACTTTTGGTTTTTGATCCAAAACCAAAGTGATAGAGATCGATCCTCGTTACGAACGAGTTCAACTTGACGGAAGAATTCAAAAACAAACCATGGATAAATTTTCTCGTTAATTCCAAGAAGGCCTTCTAGTCCTATGGTTCGGAAAAAGGTATTGATACCTGATAAGGATTTAAAACGTACATTTTTAAGGGGTCATTTAAGCCCTTAATCGCCCACTTTTATATCTGTTACAGCTTAATTTTGTTCCTTTTCACTTTTTAGGTCTCTTGAAAGCAAAATGCTGGAATGATGCATTTTTGGACAAAAAGGAGTGAATATATGACAAAAATGGCTAAGTCAAGATCAAGACACTCAAGCTACTGGAATTACACCTGACGGCGTCCCAAACAGAAGGCGACGCCGTCCCTCTTTATGTAATTTGATTTGTGACGACTCAATAGCGATTTTGCTAATTTGCACCTGACGGCGTCAGGCTATGAAGAGTAAGGGCGTCACATAGAATTTTCTCCTCAGACGGCCTAGATCCAGATTCAGACGACGTCACTACTGAAGACTGACAGCGTCACAACCACAACATGACGTCGTCCCAATGATGACTTGGCCAAGACGAAACCCTAATGACGGCATCCCAACTATAAGGTGACGTCATCATATTTGTAAAATTATATATAGAAATCAAATTTACAGAATTTTGAGGAGGTAAAAGTGTGGAGTAAAAACCTAAAACAATTTTGGTCTGGTTTGGACAGTATTTTAGGGTTCTCATACCCTATTTTACATCAAGATAAGTAATTTACTTTATTGATTTCATTATGTCTTCGATTGTATGTGTGTATGCTTGCATGTTTAACATGTCCGGCTAAATTTCTTGTGTGTTTGCTTAGATCTATGAAACCTAGTTATTAATTATTGATTGGTTGTCTCTTATCTTAATTGTAATTGTCTTAGGAGTGCAATAGGCCATCGTTGTATTTTTAATGCATGAGTAATCTTTGTGAACCTTAGTTTATAACCACCTAGCGTACTTGTAGACTAAATATCCAAAGATAACCTTAGAGTTAGTTTATGAATCCTAGAGATTTGTTAGGCAATAACCTTAAGGTAATCTCAAAGAGTCAGGGATAAAAGCATACCTTACGACCTTAGAAAACACAACGCGTTAAGAATAAGGACGTGACAATTCAACCACCAATAAAAGATAACTAGGAAGTAATAGTATCTAGGTAGACACATTTTTAATCATCATACGAACAACCATCAAATAGACATAGACTACCCCTTAGTTTAGATAATTAGATAAATAGAGTAATCGGTAGAAGTACCAAAACCCCCAAATCCAAACCCCGAGATTTTACCCTTAGCTTTCTAAAAAATTATAAAAAGATAAAAAAAATCTTCCTCAACCTCAAACCTTAGCGTAGTACATCTCTCACTAGCATTCCTATTCCCCTAGAGAACGATATCAATACCCGAGGGTTACCCAATACTACACTACAACGATTAGGTTCACTGCCTAGGGTGTTAAAAAAATTGCTCGATGAAAAGGAAGTTCCTTTGACCCCGAACGCGTTATACGCGCATCAATACCTTCTTCGTATAGTAAAGGTGTGTCAACAATATGTCCTTCATGGAAGTGGCGAGTTTCGAGATTATTGAACCCACGGACATGATTGCCAGGTGTGTTGGGCTCAAGGGAGATATTAGGAATGTATACATAAGTGAGTTGAAAGTCGAATTCATACTCATGAGTCATGACGAGACCTATGGAAGTGAAAAGTTAATATGAAGAGATGCATCAAAGGAGAGGACATTTGATAGATGAAAAATGATCTCCTAACGTTTTTACTTGATTTCTATTAACAATGACAATTAACTTACTTAGTACTTAACATTCTAGTGGGATTTAGCCTTTTATGGTAGATTTTTATGAAATGGTTTTTATGTTGCATGAGATTTTGTTTCCCTGTTCCACGGTTCTCACGGTTCCCTTCCAAGAGGGATCTGGCTAGTTGAACTTTAGGGATCTATGGATCTGCAGTGACAGAAAAATGATCTTGACATAAAATAGATTTTTGCAACTTTTAGGTTTATAAAAGGAGGTGTATCTTAGCCAATATTTACTAGTTAAGCATGTATTGTAGGTTTCTAAGGTATGTCAACACCAAAGGTATGAATGACAAGAATAAAGAAATGACAAACACATTATGAGAAATAAACGAGATAAACTAAGACATTAGTAATATTTCATTTCAATGCTAAGAGCGATACAAAGGATTAGATCTATAACACCAATGTAAATTAACAACACAAAGTACATGTCTCCATGAGAAACTTGGTCATGGGGTACACGAGAGCGATGAGTGTCAAGACGATGATCACAAAGGCGATGTAAACCATGATGATGAAGATCTACCTTGGTTTTGATTTTTTGAAATGATGTGAGGAGGAAGATGAAGTTTGAATGAGAGGTATTTTGAAAGTGGAAGATTTGAAAAGTAAGATTTTGGTGGATTTGACGAGCGGAAGGGGTTTTTACGGGGAAGGGGGAATTTTTGAGATTTGTGTTTTATTTTATTATTAGAAAGATTTGGTATTTAAGGTTAGGATCATATATGTTTATATACTTATATTTTAGACGGAAGAGAAACACGTATAAAGGGAACGTTTTCTAAAGACGCCACGTATATTACTAAAGCATATGATAAAACTAGAAGAATAAGAAATAACCATATAGATTCTTATGCAAGCATACTTATTTAAGCTAATGTTATTTAGAGAGGTTTTAAGAAAGTCATACCTCTAATGCAATTATGAGTGTCTTTTTCTTTTGAAAACAAAAATGTCAATAGACAACTCTGGTTCCTTCGTGATCTAGATGGTAATTAAGATACCTTCTTTGGAAAGGTAATCTTGTTACCAAGGAATTCCTATGGCTTGATAAAAATGAGCTTTAACTAAGCAAAATGACAAGAAAGGTTAGTGCAATTTAATAAGATAAAATAAGAAAAAAATATAATGTTGTCATCCAATCAACATCCTACAAAAGTGTTTTTAAGACATGGTTTTATTTTTGTAAAAGACCTTCTTTGTAGTTTTCAATTAAACATGGATCGTGTCAAGTTTTTAAACATGAATAGTTTTACCGATTAAAACTTGGTTTTAAACTATTTAGATCGACTTATGTCAATCTATTTAAACATGTGTGTTGGATATTGATAGATAAGCATATAAATAATTAAAGCAAAGATAAAGAGTAAGAAGCACAAAACCACAACGCGAGTATTTATAGTGGTTCGGCTACAAGGACACCTTACTTGCCCTACTCCACTCCCCGAGTAACCTACTCGAGAGTTCGTAATCACTACACAACGCAAAATCCTTGTGGCGGAGAAGCCCTCACAACGTCGCCTACTCTTTATCTGGTACAAGGCTAGACACCGGGTTCTTCCACGTAGTTGAACCAAACCTATCACAATGTCACCTACACTTTATCCGGTACTACTACCCAACACTACACAACACCTATCACAAAGGAGATTGACTCCTTATGACAACATCAACAAGGATATCAATATCCTTTGACCCAATACTAATCTATCTTGTACATCGACACACCATATCGAATGTACACCCTAGGCACCTTTCACTAATGCCTTTGACTCGACTTCTAGGCACCCTTCACTAATGCCTTCAACACGGACTTTCGGCACCCTTCACTAATGCCTTTGACATAGATCTTTGGCACAATTCACTAATGCCTTCGATACGACTCATCGACACCTTTCACTATTGCCTTCGTCTTGACCCTTTAGACATCTTTCACCTATGTCTTCGACACAACACTTCTAATGAGAAAGAAAAGAACTATAAACAAGATACCATCAGTACTCTTGATGATGACGAAGCTTGGCAACCCATGGACTTGATCATGCTCGACTTCAAGAGGTGGTGATCTCGCCTTTAAGAGGAACCTAGAGAATCACAAGCACAAAACTTCATAGAAAGATCCCTTGGATCTGAGGTTAGAGAGTTTAAAACACTAATAGAAAATGTGTGTGAAAGGGGTGAATTAAAATGAAGAAATGGCTCACTATTTATAGACAAAAACATGCTACTGTTCCACTGATCCCTTGCTTGAGGGATCCGTCTAGTGTATTACTAGGGATCCGTAGGACGCTCCCCCTAAAGTGGGTTGTGGGTCATGGATCATGGATCATGGGTTGTAGGCTTTGATCCATGGGTATCCAAATAGATACAATGTATCTAGAAGATGCAATGCATCTAGTCAATGGGTCATGGGTTAGCTCCATGGGTCATGGATAATACCCATTATGACTTATGCATGACGTCATGCAATTGGTTATGGATCATGATCCATGGGTATGGGTCATGAACTTTGGGTTTTACCCAACTATTCAATGTATTTAGTCAATGGGTCAAATACTTAGACTTCTACCCATTATAATACATACTAAGTATGTATATATCTACCCATTATGTAAACACTAGTTGTTGTACATATGCATTACTATACCATGAAAACACTATTGCTTGTTTAGTGTTTTATATGAAAACGTAAGTGTGTTAGTAAATTATTGGCTCAAACCATTTACGTATTTTATTTGTTTCGTTAAAATGATTTTATGTTTGTTATCGACAAAACATTAGAAGATCGTAAAATATAAATAAACATTTTTACGGCTTATTTGTATTAACAGATTTTATTTCTCTGTTTAATCAAAGAGTAGTAAAATCCCGTGTACTTAGGAATCATGTCTACAATCATCTCTTCTGTTGCAGATGACGTTCAAGCTACTAGGTCCGATACTCGTCCTCCTATGTTGGATAGAACTGATTATGACTCTTGGGCACAAAGAATCAGATTGTACTCCTTGGGCAAAGAGAATGGTCTTAACATCATTCAGTCAATTGATGAAGGACCATTCCAAATGGGAACAACCAGGGATCAACTTGAAACTTGAGCTGATGGAACTGTCACCTTGGGTATGGATAGACCGAGAACGTATTATGACCTTAATGAGAGGGAGAAGAAGAGATATGATGCTGACATTAGAGCTTCAAGCATCGTACTTCAAGGTCTACCAAAGGACATTTACAAGCTGATCAATTACAATACTGAGGCCAAGGCAGTAAGGGATAATGTCAAAATGCTTCTCTCTGGTTCAAAACTGACTAAGGAAGATAGAGAGTCACAGCTTTATGATGACTTTGAGAATTTCATGATGAACCTAGGGGAAAGTATCATGGAGTATCATGTGAGGTTTCACAAACTTATGAATGATATGAAGAACATCAATATGACAATGCCAAATATTTAATTCAATTCCAAGTTCGTGAACAACATGAACCTTGAATGGCACAAATTTGTTACTGCAGTCAAATTAAACAAAGGATTGAGGAACACCAACTATGAACAGCTATATGCGTACTTACTTCAACATGAGAAGCATGCTACATTTGAGCATTTGATCATGGAGAAATTTCACTCTAATACTGCTGCTGCAAACTCTTCAAATGACTCAACTGCATTTCTTTCCAATGTGAGGATAAGTACTCAAGCATCACAAGTCATACCATCCTCTCAGAATCATAAACAGATTACCATACCAGACTCAGGATTTACCCCATCTGACATGTTGATTGAAAACCTTGCAAACCAACTGGCTCTACTGGTTCAACAAAACATAAACTCACTCCCCAAACCAACAACCAACTCAGAACCTAATCTAATCTACAGAATCAAGCTACTGTTGAAGATGGAAGGGTTGTGGTTCAGAACGTACAAGGAAGGCAGAATGTGAATCTGCAATATAATGCACGGGGGAATGTAGGAGCTGGAGCTGGTTGTATGGGTGTTCAGAACCGAGGAAGGATCATGGTTCAGGGTCAACGAAAACCGATTAAGTGCTACAACGATGGAGGAGAAGGACATATTGCTAGGAAATGCACTCAACCGAAACGTCCACACAACGCTGAATACTTCAGGGATAAGATGCTGCTAATGCAAGCTCAAGATAGTGGAGCGGTGTTGGATGAGGAAGAGTTGTTGTTTCTTGCTGATAGGAATGCCAAAAAATATGATGCAGATGTGGATGAACAACCAGTATATGATTTGGCATAGAACAATCCCAATGTCTTCCAGGTTGCATATTATGATGCTTTTGACTCTGATGTTGATGATGTACCAACGGCACAGGCCATCTTTATGGCTAATCTATCTCCAATGGTCTGATCACCTCAACAAGCCGGTCCCTCCAAGGATTCTGTCATATCAGAGGTACTAAAACTATATGATACAGTTGATGAGCAAAAGATTCCCAACGAAGTACAATCAACAGAAGTCGTTGAATCAGATATTGAAAATATGGGTAATAGCAATGTTATCCCATATGAGCAATATGTGAAACACGATAAAAGTCTTGTTGCACCAAGTGGTGCATCTTCTGCCATTAATGATGAATGGGTGTGACGAGTACACTGAATATGCACATGATGATTCCATGACCACTAAGCTAAATATTTATAAGGATCAAGTTGCCATCTATGAATAGCATGCTAAATTTGAGCTGGCCACCCATGAGCAGGAAATGGATAGCCAAATGCGTACATTAATCAGAAAAAGTAATTTAAGGGAAGAGACATTTAAACAAGAGTTAAATTCCTTACAAGAGAAACTTAATAAATCTGTTAAGCAAAAGCAACAACTTCAAGAAAATGTAAAAGTGCTTAAACATGAGTTTAAAGAAACGGAATCAAAACTTTTAACTGATTTTTCCAACCTTAAATTGGAGAACAGACTTGAAAACAAGTTGTACGTACAAGGCAACACCATTCAGACTGCTCACATGATCACTAAGCATAGAGTATTAAGTGATAAGCACAGTATTGGCCTTGTAGAAGAACCTAATCCTGTGTATCTTAAGAAAGAAAAAATAGCTCATGATGTGATTTATGATGGTAGTGAGATTCTTAAGCCTAGACAAAAGCCAGTTTGTGTAGAGAACACTGAAGAGGACATAGAGATAGAAAATGCCTCTAGAGAGAAAATGGAAAAGAAAT
Organism: Chrysanthemum seticuspe; assembly: GCA_019973895.1. Lineage (NCBI taxonomy): Eukaryota > Viridiplantae > Streptophyta > Magnoliopsida > Asterales > Asteraceae > Chrysanthemum > Chrysanthemum seticuspe. The sequence goes on along the minus strand of BPTQ01000005.1, from coordinate 159,450,954 downwards.
TAAGTGAACCTTGGTGTGTGAGCCATAATATTAATTTCAAAACTCCCAATTACACTAAGGATAATTGGCTAGCCACGTTTAGACCTCAGGATCAATTAACCCCTGAACAAGTGTTTTGGAAGTTAGATATGGAAAAAAGAAAAACTGAAGAACTTGTTGAAAATAATCCTCCCCATATGAAATTTCCTCCAGCTACAGTGTATCCTCCCAATACACTGATGCATTTAGTTCCTAGAACTCTTCCCACTCAAAGTAAAACCTTAATCAACTTATACATAGTTTACCAACTATTTTTTGATTTCGAGAAAACATTTAAGAAGAGAATCACACCAACAGGAATTACTGAAGGGGAAAGGGTTTTGAACAAACAAAAGCATGTTATCTTACAGAGGTCATTCCATTCTTTAAACAATTAAAAGAACAATTCGAGGGTATTCAAAAGGCCTTAGATACAGAAGTTAATGAAATGAAAAGGATGTTTAATGAAATGGAAAACGAGGTTAAAATGAATGAATGAATGTGAGCTTAAAAGCAATGAGATTGAGAGGAAGAATATTCACATCCTTAATGAGAATTTGATTTCTAGATGTATTGCTCAAGATGTATTTTATATTGTTACTAATTATGCAATTACTGCTTCTCAATTTCATGACTTATCAATTGCATTTAAAGTTTCACAAGATCGTGTCATTGAGCTTGAGACCGAAAATTCAAAATTGCATGAAAAAATCGAAAAGGATGATCATGATAACATGGTCAGGCATTCTTCTAAATTAGAAGTTGAATATCTTGATTTACAATTAAAATATCAACATCTTGAAGAAAGAATCAAAACTTCAAATGCCAAGACATCTTCGGATGCTCCTGAGTTTTATGCATATTTTGAAATAAACTTACGTGATGAACGGATTCAAGCTCACTGCAACACGATCAGAAAGTTGAAAGCTCAAATCTCCCAGTTAAAGGGAAATAGGAGTGAAGTGGTTGGCACTCATATACCTCCGCCTTTAGATTCTCAGAATTTCCAACTTCAAAATATCATTAATAAATTGCAAAAAGAAAATGAATGTTTTCAAGCTGAAATTTCAAAGTTAAATTGCAAAACAAAGAGTTATGTGGTTCAGTCAAGATTGAATATGGTAAACACATTGAAAAGATAACTTCTTTGCTTAACGAAATTGAGAATCTGAAGCTTGTGGTAAAAGGCAAAGTGCAGATTCCCACTTGCAATTATTTTGTTCCAAAGGTTTCTGCTTGTAATAATTATGCTATTGATATGTTGTATATTCCCCCTCCTCTTAGGAATAATGAACTTGCATATCAAGCATATCTTTCATACCTTAAGGATAGTTTAGAGGGTCTCTGTGAGATCGAAGATGATAGAATAGAGAAACCACTTGATATTGCGGTTAACTATTCATGCATGTATTCCAAATGATCTCAGGAACTCTTAGAGTATGTAATTGCTACATGTCCTAAATCTGGTACTAGGCGAGATAGAATAGTTGCACCCATTTATATGCCTAAATTCAAGCATGTTACCTTTGTTGTGCCTCCTAAAGCCTCAGAGCCCAGCACTTCTAGACCAGAAAATCAAAAAGTAGTGAAACCAAGTAATATTCTCGTCATTCCTTCTACAGAAGTAATCATTCCTTCTACTTTAATTAATTCGAATTCTGCTACTGCTTGCAAAACATCTAATGAATGTTTGGTTTCTAGTAATCATAATGAATGTGTTGTGACTTATTTGAGAAATGTTGTTAAATCTCCAGTTAATAATGTTAGGAAAGCTAAACAGGTTAAGCAAGCTTGGAAGCCTACAAGGAAAAGGTTTAGTAATCATTGGAAGCCTACAGGGAAAAAGTTTAGTAATGTAGGTTATCAATGGAAGCCTACTGGCCATAAATTCAAGATTAGTGAACTTTGCCCAAAATTGTCTAGACCACTGCCCATTAATGAATGGAAGCCCACTGGTAGAATCATGGATTTAGGAAGTCAACATGCTTCGTCTAGGTCCACTGCCTCTACTAGTATTGCTCCCACTAATAATGTCATGGCATCTAGAAATGTTGTAGGTTTACAAATTTCTTGTAGTAACCAATCGGAACCCATATTGTCATGGGGATCCAAAGCTTCCAGTTATCCATACTTGTCTGTTTTCAAATGTAGGTCGTATAAATCGTCCTTTGGTATTTGGATTTAGGATGCTCAAAACATATGACTGGATATTGCTCATGGCTCAAGAACTTCGTGAATAAGTTCATCAGGACTGTTAGATTTGGGAACGACCACTTTGGGGCAATCATGGGTTATGGAGATTATGTTTTTTGGTGATAGTGTGATCTCCTAGGTATATTATGTGGAAGGTCTTGGTCATAATTTGTTCTCTGTTGGTCAATTATGTGATTCCGATCTTGAAGTAGCCTTCAGAAAGCACTCTTGCTTCGTTAGAGAATTAGATGGTGTTGAACTTCTAAAGGGAACTCGTGGCACAAATTTGTACACCATCTCTATCGAAGACATGATGAAGTCCTCTCCTATTTTCTTGTTGTCAAAGGAATCTAAGAACAAATCATGGTTATGGCACCGTCGCCTCAATCACTTGAACTTCGGCACCATAAATGATCTTTCAAGAAAGGACCTTGTAAGAGGCTTACCCCGGTTAAAATATGAAAAAGATCATCTTTTTTCAGCATGCGAATTGGGCAAAAGCATGAAGTATGCCCACAAACCCAAACCTGCCAATACCATTATGGAAGTGCTTCATACCCTTCACATGGATTTGTGCGGACCCATGAGAGTACAAAGTATAAATGGGAAGAAGTATGTGCTAGTTGTCGTTGATGACTACTCTCGGTTCAATTGGGTTATGTTTTTAAGAATAAAGGATGAAACTCCCGATATTATCATTAAACTTATTAAACAACTGCAGGTTAGGCTTAACAAAATAGTTAGAATCATCCGAACAGATAATGGAACTAAATTTGTGAACAATGAACTTAGTCAGTTTTATGAAAGCATTGGAATCAGTCATCAAAGAAGTGTTTCACGCACTCCTCAACAGAACGGTGTAGTTGAAAGACGAAATCGGACTCTTGTAGAAGCTGCAAGGACTATGCTAATATTTTCAAAGGCTCCAATGTTTCTCTGGGCGGAAGCCATTTCCACTGCTTGTTACACCCAAAACTGTTCCTTAATACATACTATTCATGGAAAAACTCCATACGAATTAGTTCACAATAGAAAACCGGATCTCTCGTTTCTTCGTGTGTTTGGAGCTTTGTGCTATCCAACCAATGTGGTCAAGATCTAGGAAACTTTAAATCTAAGGCTGATATTGGATTTTTTGTTGGTTATGTGATAAGGTTTTAAAAGGTACCTTTTTGAGGGGTCGTTTAAGCCCTTATTTGATCACTTTTGTATCCGTTATTGCTTAATATCGTTCCTTTTCACTTTTTAGGTCTCTTGAAGGCAAAATGCTGGAATGGCACTTATTTGGACGAAAAGGCGCGAATATACGAAGAAAATGGCCAAAGTCAGAATCGAGACACCCAAAGCTGCTGAAAACATAAGGTGACGGCGTCACTGCTTAACTGCGACGCCGTCGGAGGATTTTGTGACGGGAAAGAAGCCAAAACTCCTATTTTCAAGTGACGACGTCAAGTTATAAAAGAGTAGGCCGTCGCAACTCAGACGGCCTAGATGCAATCCAGACGGCGTCAGAAGCTGAAGAGGACGGCGTCACAAGCATAAGGTGACGCCGTCGCAAGTCTAACGTGGCCAAGACGAAACCCTAATGACGGCGACACAACGGCGTCACAAAACATAAGGTGACGCCGTCGCATATGTAATCTTATATATAGAATCCGAATTTTTCAGTATTAGTGTGTAGTCTTTTGGAGTAAAAACCTAAACCGAACCAAGGCTGTCTTGTACAGTATTTTAGGGTTCCAAACCCTATCTTACACCAAGATAAGTGTTTTACTTCATTAATACAATTATGTCTTTGATTATTTGTGTGTATGCTTGCATGTTCTCCATGTCCGGCTAATTTATTTGTGTGTTTGCTTAGGGAATATGAAACTTAATTATTGAATATTGATTGGTTGTCTCTTATCTTAGTTGATTAATGATCTAGTAATGCGATAGGTCATTCGTTGTGTACTTAATGCTTGATTAAATCTTTGTGAACCTTAGAATATAACTCCTTGAGTATTTGTAAGCTAAACCATCCAAAAAGTGCCTTAGAGTAAGAGTTTATTATCCCTAGTGGGTTTTGTAGACGAGACCCTTTGGTAAGTTCAAAGAGTTAGGGAGAAACGCATACCCTACAACCTTAGACACACAACGCAACTAAGAATAAGGACGTGACAATTCAACCACCAATAGGAGATAATTAAAGAGTAGTAAAACCTAAGTAAACACATCTTTAAACTATCATACGAGCACACAATAATTAGACATAGACTACATACACCTTAGAATTAGATAATTAGATAAGTAGAGTAATCGGTAGCAATACCAACCCCCCAAATCCAAACCCCGAGATTCGTACCTTTCCTTTTCTTAAAAAATATAAAAAGATAAAAAATAATCTTCCTCAACACCAACCTTAGCGTAGTAACTTCTTACTAGCATTCCTATTCCCCTAGAGAACGATATCAATACCCGTGGCTTACCCTAATAATACACTACAATGATTAGGTTCACTTCCTAGGGTGTTGAAAAACTTGCTCGACGAAAAGGAAGTTCTACCCCAAACGACGCGTGTAGCGTTATCAAGTTTTTGGCTCCACTACCGGGGAATAAAATAGCTAGTTAGTAGTCCACCTCGTTTAGGTTTCTTTACTTGATTCCTATCAAGTAAATTTTTCTCATTTTTAGCTTTCTCTTAGTCTATCCCCCTTTTTCGTTACCTTTGTTCGTAACCCCATCACTTTTCATCATGGAAGGTGAAACCACCCACCATTCATCAACCCACCACCAATTGACCAGCCAAGAGCCCGTACTCTTGGTGAATACTCAAGACCAAGCCACCTAGGCTATAGGAACACCATTGAGCTTCCCGACCAAGCCCAAACTACGGCCCTGCGATCCGACACCATCCGGTTGGTGCAAAACAGATGTGCATTCCATGGACTTCATTCCGAAGATCCAAATCAGCATCTTAGGGATTTCCTTAAAATTGTCGATTCCATCGACCTTGATGCTACTACTCGGGAGACCACGCGCCTGCGTCTCTTCCAATTCTCTCTATGGGACCAAGCTAGTAATTAGCTTGAGCGACTTCCCGCCGGCTCCATCTCAAGTTGGGATGATCTTACCTCTCGCTTCCTTGCTCAATTTTTCCCACCGGGGAGAACCACTAAGCTTAGAAATGACATCTTGATGTTCCAACAACGTCAGGGTGAATCTCTCTACGAAGCATGGACTCGATTCAAGGACTTACTTCATAAAGTCCCTCATCACGGCATTGATCTTTGGCTCCAAGTTCAACTTTTCTATGATCATGTCAGTCCCTCCTTTCAATGAACCATTGATTATGCCGCCGGAGGAAGGCTAAGTGATCTCACTGATAAAGCATGTTGGGAAGTCATCGAGGACCTGGCTCAATATGAAGAAGAAGGTTGGGAAATTCCGATAGTTTCAGAAAATGGGCCAACCTCTCATGCACAAGCAATTATGAATATGGAGGCACAAGTGAATGCGTTAATGGGAGTAACTACCCATGTTAACGCGGTCAAGGAATTTTTGCTCCCAAGAAAGTCTCGGCAAGATGAATTCGAGGACATAATGTTGACATTTGTCCACAAACAAGAAAAGGAAATAAAACACCTCGAAGCTCAAATGCGAAAAACTCACAACACCTTCTTAGGGCTAGCTAACAACTTCATGTTGAACATCCGTGAAGAAATCGCAAAGAACAATATACCTAAAAAGCTAGAAAAGGTGTATGCGATACCGGGACACATTGGGATGACTCCCGAACCTTCTCCAAGTAGAACAACCCCCATAAAAGAATCATACTATTGCTTAAATTCCTGTCTCGATGTTCCCCGCATGCTCCCTAGAAACATATTCATTGGAATGGTGCACGTGTCACTCCCCAACTTTCCCAATGCTAAGAAATGTTCTTTTGGTTTTAAACCTAGGGCAAAGAACCCTCACCTCCAAGACTTCGGAATCTATGAGATCACAATTGAACGACAATTTGACATATACATTACTTACCGTCGTGGAGATTATTGGTGGATTAGTCAAATTGATCTTAAAATAAAAACTAAAATTTTGGTCAAAAATAGTAACCAGACCTTTGATCCAGGAGGATTAATAAAACCGTTTTCTTTTGAAAATAATTGGTCGTGACGCTGTCACATATAAACTGTGACGCCGTCGTAAAGCCAGATCAGACGGATAAATACACCACCCATCTCTTTCATTCTTTACCCTACACATTTTTTATCTGCCCCACACCACACCAAAACGATTTCCCCACATCAATTTCAACATTTTACCACGTCAATCTCCACAAGGTAAGTAATTTATGTTGATATTTGTCTATTTAATTGTCCTAATCCATGCTCAATTTTGTTTTTCCCTCTTTTTCAATCCGAAAACCCTAACTAATTTGATCTATTCCGCCTTTGAAAATCTTGTTAAGGCTTAAGATTAGGCGAATAATAGTATTATCATATGGGTTTAACCTTGCGAGAAGCCATAACGGCTTAGGGATCAAAACCACCTAGCCATTATGCCATTGTTGCTGCAACAAAGGTGTTTGGGTGGGTTATGGTTAAAAACTTGGACTTCTCCCTCGCAAATGTCGGATTCAAAATTAGGTCTAAGTGACGGCGTCAGGTGCATTCTGCGACGCCGTCAGCATCTGCTAATGTCGTCTTTCGCATTGCGAATGTTACTCATTTGCTCTCCACTTATTTGATTTTCTGTTTCAGATGAGCAGAAGGGTAAAGAGAACTAGGGGACAATCTTCTAGCGCCCAGGAAAACATTCTTGACACAATCGCCGGGTGGGGAGTATTTGTCGAGGAAGGATGTCAAGCCCGTTACAATGATTTACTTCATCAGACTATTGACTCCGGGGCTGTTTTGGACTGGGCATTTCTCGAGGAGCATGATTTAGCTAGGGCATTTTCAAATAGTTTTAGAAGGGACAAGTTCACTGATCCCCAATGGGAAAGGCTGTTTAAGATAAGAGAGCCCGTGTATGGCGAGTTGGTACGTGAATTTCACGCATCTTATCTGCCAAATATCAATGCATGTCGGGATAACATTGATTTTCAGGGGATCCGATTTAGGTTAGGAGGGGATTGGTGGGCAATGTCGACACTTGAGTTTGGATGGAGGTTGGAATTATATACATCTGAGAATGCTGAGAGTGATGTTTTTCGGGCTCAATTTGCAGCTGGAATTACCCATAAGGACGAGATGTTGGGTATTCAGTTATGGAACACGATAGCTGATGGGGAGTAAACTACTGGGAGTACCCTTGCTTCACAAATTCGGGATCCAAGGGTTAGGCTCATACACCGCTGCCTCACCTTCTCTATCACAGGACGCCATGCCACAGGTCATCGTGTCACCCTGCCTGACTTATTCTATCTTTACTGCATATTGGCCGAGGGTGTACATTGCAACATCCTATTCTGGTTGGCCGACTACTTGAGGACTGCTAGTGGAATAAGGAAGGAGGATAGGGTATATGGAGGCATGCTTATCACCCGGTTAGCTCGATCTTTGGGTGTATTGGCAGGGGAGGTACCCGCGTACCTTAATGCGGTGGCAGCACCAAGGGTCGTCAAGGCTAAGTCTCTGAAAGCAATGGATGTCCTCATGGATTATGGTAGAGGTTTCTCTTGGTTCCGTGCTCAGCCCACCATTCAAGGTGGTGACGACGATGATGATGAGGAGCCACAGATACCAGCACACCAGCAGGGGGTGAAGCAGGGAGCTCCGCTGACGTTTACCGGCAAATGTCCAGTGGGGATTGGCAGGCTTACCAGGGAGCATGGATGGGCCGCATGGATACATGGATGACACAGCAGGACCAGAGAGCTAGCTGGACCTATGAACATACTGTCAGGCAGATGCAGCATCTGTCCATGCGTGATCAGCTTGATCCACATCTCCAGATTGATCCTTTCCCAGGACGGGAGGAGGATTATCCACCCTATGGGTATTTGGGCCATCTTCCCCCTGGTTATGAATATCGTTATGGACCCCCTCCCCAGTGACTCATGTATTTGTTTATGGTTGTGTATGGTTGGTTGTTGAAACAATTTCTATTTGGGAATGTAATAATCTAGGATATCTTAACTTTGTGGTGAACCTTGAACTATTTGATGTGTATGAATATTTGCATGTGGTATGATTTATCTTGCTTGTGTGGTTGGATTGTGTATGTTAGTGTCATATATCTTTTATTGATTGTTTATTCTCATGTTTAAATTTGTAAAAAATGCTTTATTTTGTTTTTAACCTCGTCTTAATTGCATATAAAGGTATTTTACATAAGGGATAAGTGTAGGGAGGATTACACACGTTTTCAAAAGAAACGTAAACATAAGAATAAGAATTCATTAAAAGATATATGTGTGTGTTTGTTCGAGTCAAATGCTTGTATCGAGTCATAATGGATGTTTTGCAGAAATATTTCCAGATTCTAAAGATGTAAATTTTCCAGAATTTTTTCCAGAAAATCGCAGACCAGTTTTTGTCAGGATAACCTGACGGCGTCAGGATCGCAACCTGACGGCGTCAGGAAGGAGTAAAAACAACAGATTGCTTTTTTCTCGTTTTCTGAGCTACTTAAAAAAAATTTGGAATTTTCTAGGTCTTAATTTTCCAAAAATTTTGTAAACATCCATTCCACAAGCATTATATCCTTGTTTAAATCGAGTCTTATATATATTATTACCGCTGATTTTACGCGAAGGTTTCGTTTGTTTTCTTCAAGTGTGAAGGTTTAATTTATCAAGAAGAAGTTACATAAGATTGGAAGGAGATTTTCACGCATAAATTCTTCTTGGAAAGGATTTAACCACTACTTTACACACGGATCCTACCGAGCTAATCAGGGGAGTACTAGTTTCTTTCGTTTTTAATTACCTTCCATTATCATAACTTTGATACTTTCGGGGAACATTGGGGACAATGTTCAGTTTCAGTGTAGGGAGGGAAAATAAAACGGGAACTTTGAAACAATGCTTATCCTTGAATATTTGCTTTGTCCAATTGTATTTGTGTAATAAACCATGAGAATATGTCGGTTAGGGTAATTTTGGCACCAAATTTAAAATTTTTCATGACATATAGGAGTGGGCCAGTAGTCTTAACAAAAGCGTCTCACGGATAGGAAGTTGCATGACTAGCACAAAAAACCCTTTACCACCTAAATTCCACCCAAAATGTGAGGATCGCCCTTAGATTAGTAGGAATTAAAAGCATTCATCTTTAATGCTTAGAGTGTGAACCGGTAGTATATTAGATTCTAGAACTTGTTTTGTGATGCACTCCGAGATCGCTAGTAAGACTACACTTGTGTAGTTAGGAATAACTAAATGATAAGAGGAATTAGGATAACCCTTGTTTGATACCCGTAATATATAAGTACTTCTTCCACCTCGGTTGAGTAATTCCCCCACACCCTTTGCGTTGTACTCATCTTTAGTACACGATACCCCTAGTTAACCCCTCTGAGCCTATCCTTTTCGCGGTTCTCGTGATGTTTCGGTTTTTCTGGAATATCAATGAAGAGCATTGTTTACACCCCACCCCCAAATATACACCCAAATCGCCTTAGCCTACCCTGTATGCACTCACTTTTAGTGCATTATTTTTATCACCCTAAACCCTTAGTTCAATTATCTGGTTGCTTGCATGAGTTGCTAAGTCGAGTCATATCCTTTGTATACAGTTTTGGGATAATTGGGATTCATGGGAAAAGTTAAAGTTTATGAAATGACGGGAAGGGAACGTTAAATTCAAATTCCCTTTGTTTGCGTAATAATGTACCCCAAGTGTTTTGATCTTTTCAAATCGGGTCAAACTAGTGTTAGAGTAATAAAAACTCAAGTGTAGGGATGTGCCTATAAATCCCTATCATTTTGATGTTACCGTAGAGGATGGTAGAGTAAAAGTGTATGAAAAAAAAACGGGCTACCATCCTACATCTATCCTATAAATTTATGTTTGTTTATTTCAGTTAGCTAGAGTCTAGAGTGTCGAGTCTTGGCTTAGCAACACCATTATTCGTATGCATTTAACATAGAGATTTTTGACTTGCCACCACTATATAGCCTATCCCACCAAACCCTTTGTTTCCCTACCGTAAGCCTAACGTTACAACCCTTTAAAGACCTCTTTGATAGTCTTTCCTAGGTGCTTACGCCAAAGCGATGGAGGTTTGATCTATTCTCAAGCTTATGGTAATCTATGTACTAGGACCGGTTAATGAGTGTTTATCTTCCATTTCCAATTTGTTATATTTCATATACACCCGAGAGAGATGTGAGTATCCAAACACCCCATGTGAGGTGCTAGTATGTGATTTCCGTGCTTGTTATGACTTTTACGGGGCTTATATGTGTTGTGGACTGTTTTAAACCAATGCTTCATAACCCCTAACTTATAAATTAATTGGCTAAAAGCACATTTGCTTGAGGACAAGCAAATACCAAGTGTAGGGATATTTGATAAGGTTTTAAAAGGTACCTTTTTGAGGGGTCGTTTAAGCCCTTATTTGATCACTTTTGTATCCGTTATTGCTTAATATCGTTCCTTTTCACTTTTTAGGTCTCTTGAAGGCAAAATGCTGGAATGGCACTTATTTGGACGAAAAGGCGCGAATATACGAAGAAAATGGCCAAAGTCAGAATCGAGACACTCAAAGCTGCTGAAAACATAAGGTGACGGCGTCACTGCTTAACTGCGACGCCGTCGGAGGATTTTGTGATGGGACAGAAGCCAAAACTCCTATTTTCAAGTGACGACGTCAAGTTATAAAAGAGTAGGCCGTCGCAACTCAGACGGCCTAGATGCAATCCAGATGGCGTCAGAAGCTGAAGAGGACGGCGTCACAAGCATAAGGTGACGCCGTCGCAAGTCTAACGTGGCCAAGACGAAACCCTAATGACGGCGACACAACGGCGTCACAAAACATAAGGTGACGCCGTCGCATATGTAATCTTATATATAGAATCCGAATTTTTCAGTATTAGTGTGTAGTCTTTTGGAGTAAAAACCTAAACCGAACCAAGGCTGTCTTGTACAGTATTTTAGGGTTCCAAACCCTATCTTACACCAAGATAAGTGTTTTACTTCATTAATACAATTATGTCTTTGATTATTTGTGTGTATGCTTGCATGTTCTCCATGTCCGGCTAATTTATTTGTGTGTTTGCTTAGGGAATATGAAACTTAATTATTGAATATTGATTGGTTGTCTCTTATCTTAGTTGATTAATGATCTAGTAATGCGATAGGTCATTCGTTGTGTACTTAATGCTTGATTAAATCTTTGTGAACCTTAGAATATAACTCCTTGAGTAGTTGTAAGCTAAACCATCCAAAGAGTGCCTTAGAGTAAGAGTTTATTATCCCTAGTGGGTTTTGTAGACGAGACCCTTTGGTAAGTTCAAAGAGTTAGGGAGAAACGCATACCCTACAACCTTAGACACACAACGCAACTAAGAATAAGGACGTGACAATTCAACCACCAATAGGAGATAATTAAGGAGTAGTAAAACCTAAGTAAACACATCTTTAAACTATCATACGAGCACACAATAATTAGACATAGACTACATACACCTTAGAATTAGATAATTAGATAAGTAGAGTAATCGGTAGCAATACCAACCCCCCAAATCCAAACCCCGAGATTCATACCTTTCCTTTTCTTAAAAAATATAAAAAGATAAAAAATAATCTTCCTCAACCCCAACCTTAGCGTAGTAACTTCTTACTAGCATTCCTATTCCCCTAGAGAACGATATCAATACCCGTGGCTTACCCTAATACTACACTACAACGATTAGGTTCACTGCCTAGGGTGTTGAAAAACTTGCTCGACGAAAAGGAAGTTCCTTTGACCCCGAACGACGCGTGTAGCGTTATCATTATGCACCTAATCGGAAGGGTTATCGAATCTACAACAAAAGCACCCAAGAAATTATGGAAACTATTCAAGTTACGTTCGATGAGTTGACTGACAAAATGGCTCCTGGACAATCCAGTTATGGACCCGCACCTCAACTCTTAAAACCTGGACCCATTAGCTTGGGTCTTGTACAGTATCCCACTCCTGTAGTTCCTTATGTACCTCCCTCAGAAGAAGATTTGAAAAAACTGTTCTATCCAATGTATTATGAATACTATGAGCCTCCAGCTGATGTTAATCCTGCACCACCATCTGCAGTTGCTCCTACTCCAACCAACACAAATGGTCCATCTGTCTCAATGACTTTATCTCAAGAAGCACCATTTACCGATCATTCATCATCATCTTCGAATCCTCAATCATCTTCTGTGTATCAAGGAAATGCAGCTGCTAATTCTTTTTCAGATGACTCCTTTGCTACTCCCGAAGATGCTCCGTTTGCCCATGAACCTACTCTTGAAAAATCGTCACTAGGAGATCCTAAGTCTGCTACTTCAATACCGTACCAAAAACCACATGAACATCTCAGAAAATCGACACATGAGCATCCATTGGATAATATCATTGGGAATCCATCTCGTCCGGTATCTACTAGAAAACAACTTACCACTGATGCCTTATTCTTCAACTTTGTACTATCAAAGATCGAACCTAAAGATGTCAAGACTGAAATGTCTCAGGATAGCTAGTTTAATGCCATGCAAGAGGAAATTCATGAGTTTGATCGTCTTGATGTATGGGAATTAGTGCCTGCTCCAGATTGTGCTATGATTATTGCTCTCAAGTAGATCTTCAAGGTGAAGCTTGATGAGCACGGTGATGTTCTGAAGAATAAGGTAAGGCTTGTGGCTAAAGGATATCGACATGAGGAGGGTATTGACTTTGAGGAATCATTTGCTCCGGTTGCACGAATTGAGGCTATCAGAATCTTCTTGGCTAATGATGCTAGCAAGAATATGGTAGTTTATCATATGGATGTAAAGACTGCTTTTCTTAATGGAGATCTCAAAGAAGTGGTCTATGTTAGTCAACCCGAAGGTTTTGTGGATCCTGAGCATCCTACCCATGTCTACCGCTTGAAGAAAGCCCTCTATGGCTTGAAGCAAGCTCCTACGGCATGGTACGATACTTTGTCAAAGTTCCTTTTGGCTAATGGATTCTACAAAGGAGCTGTTGATCCTACATTGTTCACCCGAAATTCAGGAAAACATTTAATTCATGTTCAAATATATGTTGATGATATTATTTTTGCCTCGACTGACCCTAATGAATGTGACCGTTTGTCTAAAGATATGGGCTCTAAATTTCAAATGTCAATAATGGGACAAATGTCATTTTTCTTAGGATTACAAGTTTCACAAAATCCCGGAGGCATTTTTATTAATCAATCTAAATATGCAAATGAAATTTTAAAGAAATTTGGATTTGATTCTTGTGACCCTGTTGACACTCCCATGGTGGAACGAACAAAACTGGATGAGGACCACTAGGGGATCCCGGTTGATCAAACTAAATATTGTAGTATGATTGGATCCTTGATGTATTGCACTGCCAGTAGACCTGATATTATGTTCGTTGTATGCATGTGTGCTCGCTACCAGGCTAAGCCTACTAAAATGCACCTTGAAGCGGTTAAACGCGTCTTTCGGAACCTCCAAGGAACCATTACCATGGGACTTTGGTATCCGAAGGACACCGCCATGTCACTAATAGCCTATGCATATGCTGACCATGCAGGGTGTCAAGATACTCGTCGAAGTACGTCAGGAGGTGTTCAGTTTTTGGGTGGTAATTAGTGAGTTGGTCTTCAAAGATGCAAATGAGTACTTCCATATCCTATACAGAGGCTGAATACATAGCCATATCATCATGTTGTGCTCTAATCGTATGGATGAGATCCCAATTATCTGACTATGGCTTTGTATTCAACAAAATCCCTCGGTATTGTGATAACAAAAGTGCCATAGCTCTCTGCTGCAACAATGTCCAACACTCAAGATCAAAGCACATTGACATTCGACATAACTTCATCAGGGAACAGGTAGAGAAAGGTGTGGTTGAACTATATTTTTTGAGGACTGAGTATCAGTTAGCAGACATCTTCACCAAGGGTCTTCCAAGAGACCGTTTTCAGTTTATCGTCCCACGACTAGGCATGAAGAGTCTACACCCGGAAACACTCAAACGTCTTCAGGAGGAAGATGAGGAGTAAAGGAGTTTCTTCACCCATTCTTTGTAAATATTTTATCAAAAAGCAAAATACAAAAATATAAAACCAATAAAAAGAAAATAGAAAATTATAAAATCTTCAAAAATCCATAAAAATTTGAAAAATCAGAAAATTCCAAAAATAATTTTTCCAAGGCATGTCTTCTAGCATCGATAACATCTACGGTCTTAGAAATGTCATTCAATAATGGCACGGGACTTTAGATGAAGTTCGAACAGAAGTTCAAATATTTTTCAAAACATGCCTTAAACAATCAAATGGTTTACAATTACTTCAAATTGTAACCCGCGCTTAAATTGATGGCTTACTGTCATTTTAGGCAGTAACCCGGGCTTAAAATGATGGCTTGCAGTTATTTTTCAGACTGTAACCCGCTTTTAAAGAAAGGACAGTGTTGTGCAAAATTTTATATATATATATATATATATACTAGTGGTCGAAGCCCGCCCAATGGGCGGGCATTATTTATAATTATTGTTGACATATTTTACTATAGTGTTTCAAAGCTTTTTTGAATGATTAAAACTATAATTTCCAGCAATTTAGTGTGATACTTGTTGCCAATAACCTATAAATTTGGTTCAAACTATATTTTGGTTAGTGATGAAATTCATTATAAGAAACACAAAGAATGAAACTCTATGATCCTCATATCTTTGATGTTGTTCTCAGATCAAGAAACCCTTTTGTTATATAATATCATAAACGTGGAGACATATGAAGTAAGTGACCCGTTTACGATATTCAAATCAACAACATTCGTATCTCCTATTGTTTGAGAAGTTATATACACCCGATTTGGTGCTATCAGGAGTACAAATCATACCTTCAATATCAACAATTTCATTCTAAAAAAGTACTAAACACTGAATTGATAACAATTTGAGCTTACAAATTTAATTTTGATGCAATAAAATAGGGTTTATTAAAGTAAGCTACTTCTAGAAAGCAACATTTTAACTTACAAATCCCATTAAGCCACGGAGTAATCAAACTTGCTTCAGTCATTGGCCTCTTCAAGATTAGTTAGTTTGACTAAAAAATTTCACAACCGCCTTAGTGATAATCATTACCACATGTTTGCTAACAATAAGCAAAACTGTAATGTAGTAATGCAATCAAGATTTAATTAGTGGCTTACTTGTGAAGCATCTAGTCCTACAAAAATGAACTTTGTTTTCATACAGCATTTTCGTGACTCCATATAAAAGCAACTATATCTTCTTATAAAAAGTAGAATTCAAGTAAGGAGATAAACTAATTTTTCATTACTTGAATTCTAGCCCTTTCTTTAGTAATAACATCATTTTCAGAATATTCATCCATGCATCAATATCCTTATGTTTTTCACAGGATCAAAAAGTGACTTTGAACCACAGAAAAGGTACACAATATTCTTTGATATTAACTCCCAAACATGCAACATAGGAGGTTGAATGCATTAGATTTCAACCGTTAAAAACCAATCAGACCCATTCCCTATAATCAAAAGAAAGAATGATCAACCACCGAATATTTACTCAAATAATTCAAACTTCAAATAGTTCAAATTGCCTTAGCATCTACTCGTTCAACGATTACTTGCCAAGTAGTCGTCCTTAAAAGAGAAAGAAAAGCTTATTGAGCCAAAAACTGAATATTTGCCTAGGCTAAACATTAGGCAAGGCTTCATAGGAGCCGACAATGACTTCACTATTGCAGTTTATTTAGATGTCAGTTAGGTTCGATAATCTCCTGTGACTCAGGAGTTTCTACGATGTCTATACCCAATAATAAGCCAAGCCCAACTATGACTTTGGAAGGTTCTACCATGCATGGCCGTAGTCCAAGGTCCTCCTCAAACGTTAAAGCTATAAAGTGTAAACAGTTGCAGTGTTAACGTTATTGTTGTTTAGTGCATTATGTAGTAGTGTCGGGTTGACCCGTTCCGAACCCGATAAAGCCTTATCTGGTTGGGTTAAATCAGGTTAAAAAATATTGTTGGGTTGTTTGACCAAACCCGATAACCCGACAGTGTTATCGGGTCGGGTAAGGATTAGCTAATTAATGTTGTCTGGTTATCGGGTCAACCCGATAAGACCCGAAAATCAATATGGTACTAAGTTTACTACTGCAATAGGGACATTTGATACTTTGATTGTTGCAGGCGCATTTGGTTGCTGCAGCCTAACAATGGGCCATGACTGGTTATATAGTATTAAAACTATACTCTTTTATGCAATCATATACTATATAAATGTATTAAACATAATATTACTTGATCAGCTTGTAGAAACCATAAAGACAATAGTCACATTAGCATGATAAGGTCAAATTTGATCACTTTATGTCAAAATATTAGTTTCATAAAAAAACTGGTAACATGAATATTATGCAAATTTAGCCATGTTTCACTTTCATATATGTTATAAGTAAGTTCATTATTTGATCACTTTATGTTAAAATATAAGTAAGTTCATTACTTGATCACTATAAAAGACCATTTAAGTCTTTTAATTGTTTGTTATTTAGATGCCAAAGAGACCAGTAAAAAAGGAGTTGATATAATAAGTCGGAATCTAGAAAACTCAATTGACATTTGAAAATAACAATAAATGAGCTTATTACCTTTTTTGACACTTTGTGAACATAACCAAGAGCCACCATTCCAGTGTTTGCAATCTGTGTAGCAGCAACCTGCAAAAAAGATATGAATTTGATTTTAGTGCTAACAATGGTATTAGAGATGGTAATTAAAACCCATTTACTTATGAATGGGTAGAGTTGTGTAAAGTTTTATCTCAAGCAGAATAGATGCTCAAATTAACAAACAACCTTAAATACTTAGATAGGTAAGGAGTCGCACTCTCCAAGTAACATATTTAACATTGATACGTTAGTACCAAGTTTTTTGCTTATAACACGACGCGGTCCTTGTAGATTTCTGTTTCAAGAATTTGTTGAATCTTTTGCTTGTTGTCGTTGAACCTAAATTAAAAATATATGTTTACGAAATAATGTCAAACATGTTCGATTACAAATATAATTATGAAGCGTTAAAATGAAATATAATTTGCATTGTTTCACTTACAGTTGAATGTTGTCATTTTCAACCTCATACCAAGTATCATAGATCTTCTCTCGATGATGCTTGCAAGTGTATTTCCTTCGTCTTCATCTAACGGAGTCCACAATGTTAGTAATAGAAGCTTTTTCCTAAAAGAAAGTTTGCATATTAGACATATAACATAAGTGATACACACAAATAATAAGACAATCTTACTTTTCATCGACAATGACTGTATCTCTTCTTGTTTTGGCTTCATGCCCTTGTCTTAATAGGCAAGCATTTCAACACGACTGCACTAACATCTTTAATTTCAGATGGAGATAGTTTAAGCGTTGAATATAAGGCAATGGCTTGAGATAGGTACTGTTAATAATAATGACAACTTACATTGCATGTTTTCTGTGTCGGCGTGTTTATGAAGGTCATCAAAGTCGGTAAAGTGAAAATCACAGTGTATTGTTGCTGGTATAGGTTGTGTCACTTCCTCTATCAAGGTTTTCAAAAAAATGAGAAGGCGGGGAATCCTCTAATCCATACAGAGTTTCTTATGTACAAACACCAAGAACCAATCACCTTTTATCAGACCCAAACAAATAGTAACATAGTCGATCTCCAACCCATTTATTCATAAGTTACTGAGACGCTTCGGGGTATGTTCTATTCTCACGAACAATGTAATATAAAAGATCTAAGTAGAACTGGGTCAAAAGTCTTTTTAATAAGAAAGCATGTTGGGGTTAAGTGGATACATTTTTAGTAATCATATTTCACACTAACTATTTATTACATAACTTCCAAATTTTGGACAAAATCTGTTATGGATCAACCCAATCCAACCCGTGTCAACACATAGAGAAGTATCCATTATGATCCATTACCAACCTGCCTGACCCAGTCAGACCAACCTATATTTTCCAACTCGACATAATAGTAAATTAGATTTTGAAGACAGAATGAACATATCTCGCTTACACAGACAGATCTCCATCATATAAGAGAGACTATTTATATCAGGTGGTGGTGTTATGGATCAACCCAATCCAACCTGTGTTAATACTATGTATATCAGGTGGTGGTGCGGTGTTTAATGAATAATTAATAATTAACTTCCACAAACAAAACTAATCAGATGCAATAAGGGTTTATACAAAATAACGTGTAATTAAAACTAACATAGGAATCAAACACAAAAATTACCTGTTTGTTTGTTTGATGAACGCTTTTAAAATTTGGATCATTTTAATCCACCACTTCCTGACACACCGACCACTCTATTGCCTGCAAATATAGATCGACTAAGCAAGAAATTTTTTTAAAACGTACTATTAGTACAGAAACCTCACCTAAGGCATGTTGGTAGATTCTGAATCTATAGATCAATAGAAGAGTATACGCGATGAACTTTATCGGCAAATTTTGAGAAACCCAATGCCTTTTCCAGATATAAAGAAAAGTATCGAAAAAGAAAAAGAAAAAAAAATAACGGACCAGGGTCATCTGTACTGGAACAAAGTTAGCCCAATACATGGCTTTTGGAAGAACAAAGAACCATCCAAGGCATTAGTTGAGCTGCCTTCACAGCCGATGATAGGGGTTGTCCTTGCGGACACAGTGTTATCCACACCGAATAGGCAAGGCCTTTTAACGCTCTGACCAAATGGTTCTATAGTATCATTATACTCAATACTAACGCGCCTCTTGTGTCGTCTGCGAGCACACTGCCCAATTTGGGTGTGCGGTCCTCTGGTCAATACCCGGGCAGCATGATCTGGCTGACCAGTGCCAGAACTTGATATGTAAGATATTGTATGCGAGTTGAAGTCAAGATTCAGAGGTGCAAACCGAGTTACTGCAATAATCAGCAAATTCGTTAGTCACAATAATCAGCAAATTCGTTAATGACCCGTTTTCTGCTTACGTAACACAACTCTAAGTCCCAGCGCTTAATATCATTGCTCAAGCCTAATTCTGTAAGTGATCGTGGTTTATATATAGCTATACCTAAAAGGTACCTTTTTTTCCAATTATTCTCAAACGCGTAAGCTTATATAGGGGTCATTTGGATCAGCTTGTTTGGGTTGCTCATGGGCTTATTTAACCTTAACAAAGCCTAAAAGCTCCTTTGGCAGACCTTTAAGAACATGTGTGTTAATAAAATTGCCATCCCAAAAAAAAGTTTATATATATATATATATATATATATATATATATATATATATATATATATATGCATATAAGATTCATTAGTACAAAACACACAACATCCACTTTTATCCATAGCTATGTCTAGACAGTTATCAGCAACCACTTTCATAATTGGCTGCAATAAGACATTCATTAGTTTCCAACCACAATGGCAGATTGATTCATACCCAAAATCTATCAAGAAACCATGATCTTATATTAATGAAATCATACACGTCTTAACTAATTATTAGTGAGACTTAAAAAATGGGTAGATTGTTTCTTCACTTGCAGGTATCAAAAAAAGGAAGCAACATCAGTTTCTTCAGCGAGCTAGGTGTATCCTCAAGCACCCTGAACCATAACAGCTAATCATAACAACTTAGTGTTATGGGTGATCATACCTGCACTACAGGAGCTACATACTTCTTGTTGCGCAATGCTCCAAACTTTTTGTTATCTAACTGCAACCATAACATATTTCAGAAAAGATCGATTAACCCTTGTTAAAATTCAGAAACAAATGTTTAAACTATAACAAATTTAGTAAGCAACCATTTGTTCGATTTCAAATGTCTATATCCCAGTAGCTAACTCCCTCTCATCTGCTTATCTCAATTCGTCAAATTCAAAAAACAGGATGCCCATGGGCAGACGAAAATCGCTTGAAATAAATAAAATATATGTAGCTAACTTAAAACCAAAGCTTGTAGACTTGTAAGCTTACTTGTTCAATCTTATGGAGGGAACATCTGACAACAATGGAGATTGCAATTAGCACAAAGAAAACAGTAGCCAGAGCCCCTGTAGCCATTTGTTCCAACGACCTGCCTGCACTTGTTCCTGACATGATCAATCTCGGGTCTTGGTTTCAGCACACCCATCCGATCCAAACCAGTTAGCACTTACAGAAGAAGAAAAAATAACTTACGGCTCGGCCTAGGCATGACACAAACAATGGGATGATTTTTGATCATAATACCTATTTATAAAGCCAAAACAACATGAAAATATGATAGTAACACATAAAAAAGCCAACAAATGTATAGGAATATGCCATGCGTAAAAACAGTTTGGCCTAAACGATTCTTGGATGGATTCAACATGCAAAAAAGTTTAGTGGAACAAATCAAAACCTTACCTCACAGGGCCTCCTTTCTTAGAACCCATTTAACAATCAGATGTAAAGAGGCTATGACCTTACGACCATCCCAAACCCTCAACTCCATCGCTTCATCTAGATTCCACACCCTACAAAATAGATCCACCATACAACCGTATTGATAAGCACTTGTAGAGGGATGTGATTGCGTACCCATGGCATGACAATGAAAATCAGAAGCATTTACCCTAACTGTAAAGGCAGTGACAAAAGTTATCGTTATTCGTATTAATGCCAAAAACGTTAGAAAACAATTAAAGCACACACGTTACAGGTGCACGTCAACAAAGGTATGCAAAATAAAATTATCAAACACACATTCATAAACGTATAAGAACTGACCTTCAGACACAGTGACAGTGAATGCACTGCTGTACGAAAAATCACTTTGAGTTGTACCTGTGGTATCGTCAACAACAATGGCATCAGAAACAACCATTTACAGAAAAAGGTAACACATGTTGGTTTGGATATATTCGTATTCATAAGAGAAGTATTATCACTTTCAAATTTCATATAGGCAGTTATTGCAAAATACTAAAAAATGATTCTTCCATTGAATAACTATACATCAAGACACACAAATTAGTAAAATAGTAGAACACGAAACTGCAATAACAGAATAATCACACAGGCTTGTATCCACCAGTTCACAGATAACACACCTTAATTCCCTCGTTGCATGCTTCCAGATATTTGGAGGTATTCCAGCACCTTGCATCTTTCTTTCAAGAGCAACGACATTATTAAAATCATATTAAAACATTATTAAAAAGATGTTATAATTACAACCTGCACAAAGACATATTAAAAATCATTAAAACCCTAAAATCTTGATGAAGTTTTCTTCATGCAGAGAGTTCTAATGATTAGGGTTTTTTTTTTTGGGAAAATATACGTATGATTTTTTTTTGTAAATAATGAATGAATTAAGAAAAAATATATATTTAATGAAAAGATATGTATAAAAAGTTTTAAAAAAGATAATTACTTAATATAATTTTTGTAGATAAATTGTATTTAGTGTAGGATTCCAATGTAATTATAGCCATTTATAGATTATAATATGCAACATAATTATCAAAATAACTTGTTGCCTAAGTGGTAAACACACAAGTTATTTATCCAAATGACCAAGGTTCAATCCTTGAAAGCCTCATTTTTTATAAATAATTTTCAAAAACATTGCACAAACATCCGAAATTTATAAAAATAATTATTAAAAATCATGAAAAATCCGAAATTTATAAAAATAAATATTAAAAATCAAAAATTTACAATTAGTGCTTAGGTGGATGAAAAAATTGCTTAGTTGAACAAAAAATGCTTATGTGGCATGAAATTTGATTATTTGGCATTGAGGTGGCATTAATGCCAAATGCCTCTTGTTATATATAATATAGAGATATGAACAAATGCTTATGTGGCATGAAATTTGATTATTTGGCATTGAGGTGGCATTAATGCCAAATGCCTCCTGTTATATATAATATAGAGATATGAACAAATGCTTATGTGGCATGAAATTTGATTATTTGGCATTGAGGTGGCATTAATGCCAAATGCCTCCTGTTATATATAATATAGAGATATGAGTATGGTTACTGTAAAAAGAGAGTTAAGATAAAAGAGAGTTAAGATAAAAATGATAGGAAGTGATCACCACCATGTGATTTATTAAATGAATGGCTAGATCGAGGTAGGAAATATTTAAAAAAAACCGGAAAATCAAGGGTGCATAGTGTACTTATTTTGCATCATAAGGGTATGGAAGTCTTTCCATTATGAGCAATAATTACACATTATGTCATTTCAAGTGTACATTTGAAAATTTATCGTGTAACATTTTTTTACATAATGATTCATTATTATTGCAATTAAAATAAGCATTTAAAGGTATCAATTTTGTAATAAAAATGTGATACGACATATTTGAATTTTGATAAACCAATTGTCATTTATGAGAAATAAGAATTATCACTAGATTATGTAGCTAAATACAATAATACAAAAAAAATGTGATATTGACATACGACTGTGTGTCAAAAAAACTTAAGGTGTTGTTTGAATTGTATCATGAAATCAAGTGTGTCAAAAATTAAGCGTGTCGCCTAAATTCTATCATGAAATCAAGTGTGTCAAAATATTAAGTGTGTCGCTTGAACTGTATAGTTTGTCAATAATATTAAGTGTGTCAAGAAATTTAGTGTCATTTGTAGTGACACACTATGTTTATCACTAATTTTCTTGATACACATGTAATGACACACTAAAATTTTTGATACATTTATAAAGACACTAATTTTTATGACACATTTTTTGTAACACACAATGTCTTTTGACACACTTAAATTTATAATATATTTTTAATGACATACTAAGTTTCTAGTAAAAATTTCATACATAATTTATAATATCGACATACTAAACGTTAGCTTAAACATTAATACTACAAAAAATTTTATGAATTCAAACACGTAATATATTATGTTCATATATTAATTAATCATTTTTATTTTAATGTTAGCATATAAGAGATTAAAATGGCTTAAATGAGCATTTAATAAATAGTGGTTAAATATCTAATATACTTTTAGTAGTTAGATGACATAAGTTA
This sequence comes from Chrysanthemum seticuspe, assembly GCA_019973895.1. Lineage (NCBI taxonomy): Eukaryota > Viridiplantae > Streptophyta > Magnoliopsida > Asterales > Asteraceae > Chrysanthemum > Chrysanthemum seticuspe. Next base: position 159,427,535 of record BPTQ01000005.1, on the reverse strand, counting down.
CACTTGTAACCCTTTTTATCCTTTCTATCATAATATACGTTCTATTTGATCCAAACTATATATATATATATATATATATATATATATATATATATATATATATATATATATATATATATATACTAGTTTTCGAAGCCCGCCCAATGGGCGGGCATGTCTTATAATTATAGTTGGCATAATTTGCTAAGGTGGAACTTTTCGACCTTGATGTGTGGGTCTTGAGAGGCAAGAAGATTCGTGACATATTGTTTGAATCTCTTAGACCTCTCTTTAGACCTTTTTTGACGTGGATATAATTTGTCATCAAAGTAAAGATTGGTGATTGAGGCCCGACAAGGCTTCAATCTATACCTCTATATATGGGCCAGTGAGAATTACCTTGTGGCACCACTTAGATCAAGAGGAATCATGTAGATGGTTGAGTATGGAATTTACATGTAAACCGTTTTCTTATCTTATGAATGATCAAATTGAAATTGAAGTACTCCTGATTGGATATTAGTAGCAACTACAGCATGTGTACTTGCATTGGTATTATCGACCGATGGAAACGACATTCATGGGGCTTAGATCAACAATTGGTTGTTACAAAGAAACAAAGCAGAATAATAATCATCGGATGATTATGAGATAATAAAAGTAACTCACCCGTCCGTCACTGGAAAAACCCAAAAACAGGTTTCATGAATTTTATCATCATCGCTGAAAAAACATTAAAAAAATACATTCATCCATTTCATCAAACACATGTATCGGCCCCTAATCCATTTCCTTTTATGTAAATGCACAACCTATTAAAACCAAGGTAGCTTCATCACTAACTTTGCGTAACAGATTTTTAATTCAACGAAACAACATCCACAAAGCACTATCACATAACATATATGATATATCCATCATAATTTACTTTGAAACTTAAAAACAATTTCAATCATGCTCACTTGAAGTACGATGATTCACATCAATCTGATATCTAGGCATTGCAATTCAGCAGCTAGAGTCTACTACAGGGAATATTTGGAATGACGAAACACAAATATAGGCATTAAATTAGAGATCTAATTATACTACATGGCTTAATTACACTTTATAGGCTTAAGTTGACATTTACAATTGGTCCCCTAAACAACCTTAATTTGAATGTGATACCTGTGTCCACGCTTAAGAATTCATTGCCTTCCTGTCATAGAACCTGTGAAACCGTTGATTAAAAACTTTATAACTCAGTTTGCAGCTGTACCTACCTTGAAGATAAAAAAATCCCGAAATTGCATTGGTTAGCAGGATCACCAAGTTCAGTGATGGGCACTGGTACAGATCCAACTGTTTCTCAACGACCCTTTACATCTTTCGGTGCACCACTTTGTGCTTTTACATTCTATAACCATTGAAGCAGATTGCTTTTAGCCTCAAGAGCTATTTTTTTGCCTCTTTTATAAATTTCGTCCACTAAACTTTTATGTTATCTCTCTGCAAAAGAAATTAAAGGTATTTAAAAGGAGTATTAAACAATTTGGCAAGTGATACAGAATGTCCAATAAACACATGGATGTCAAGTTATAGAAAGCTTAACGATGAACATATGAACAATTTGAGCTTCAATATATACATTAATGATGCAACATTTCGGCTTTGCCTGTGCAGGATTGATTAGAGGTGTACAGAATTCGGGTTTCACCCACAAAAGCCGAAACCGAACAAAAACCGAAAAAAGCCGAATTGAATTTTTAAACGAACCAAACCAAAATAAATATTTGATTTTTGGTTTGGATATGGTTTTAGCAAAATTAATCAAAAATCTAATTCACATAAATATATATGTATTTTGTACATATTTATATATATATAAAAACATTAGAAGTCGTATAAATATATCATTTTTAAAGCTTGAAATGTTTTTTTGTTGTTAAAAATCACAATAAATAAATAATTAATTAATTAAAATTAAGTAATTAGGGTTATTTGGCTCGGTTTAACGAATTCTTAATTCGGTTCGGTTTTACCCAGAAAAAAATTAACCGAACCGAATAAACCGAATAACCCGATAACCGAACTGATGAACACCCCTAGGATCGAAGAACCGTAAGCAAAAATGCAAAATTGACATGAGTGACCATATGTGAAGTCGGTCGTTATGGACTGCAAGAAAATGTTATGTCACTTTTATCTTTATACTTGAAGAAACGTGCATGACATACACTATAACATGAATCTCAATGCAAAGTATTTTTGTTTATGATCAGTCGATCGTTAGTAAAATATACACTGACAAAAGAAGGGATATTTCGCCACGAGATGAAACATCCATCAAGAGCATGTAATATATTCTTGTAAGTCGGTCTAAATGTGACCATATAATTGATAAGAACAATCAGTGGAGTATCGATCGGCTTGTGTAAGCAAACTTTAAGCAACATTGAATGTTCTAAGTTACCCTGTGCCGGTTGCCTATCATCGAAGAAGATAAAATGAGGTAAAATTAAGGTATAAAAATGAGCAGGCTAAGTAACATGTCAAAATGGGTCGTCTTTTGATATGAGCCGAGTTGGGCTCACTCACAAATATCATGTTATCCAGAAACAAATACAGGAAAACTGAAAAAACTAAAGAGCATTATGAGAATAAATAACTTACATGAATGTGATTCAGGGACTGTTATATGGCTTCTTGGAGATCCTTCTGACACTTGAGGAACCTCGGGCTCATTTTTGAGCTTGGGCTCGGGCTCAATGACATTGTCAGCAAGCTTTTGTTCGACTTGTGATTCATCAACGGTATTGGCAGGTTTAGTATTCTCAGTCTCAGGTTCGGCATCATCACAACTGTCATGTTTTTCAGGCATAATAACATCTATGTTATCATGACCATGTGGATCAACAATCTTTTCATCTAGAACTTTATCTTCTTCCTTGAATTTATTGCTTTCAACTTCTGACTGTTCTGGAGAATCAAGTGTGGATGTGATCGACAGCTCGGTCCCACATTCTGACCCACCTTTTGGAACAACCTTTGGACTATCATAAACGAAACACTCTTCTGGTTCGATAGCTGTCAGTGTGGTAGCTTTTTCTGGAGAAGAGGAACCAATATCCATAGACGATCCTACCTCAGTAACCTGATCAACAGAACTAAGTGGTTCCAATGGTTCAGAAGCTAACTTGTTACTGAATTTCGTTGGCTCAGACGAAATAGCATCATCTTGTATAGAAGAGTTGACGGATTTCAATGGGTCAGAAGAAACATCATCTTCTTGATTAGAAGAAGTGAGTGACTTAACTGAGTTGCTCCTAGAAGTCAACTCCTCAAACCTAGACTGAGCAGCGATAAATGCAGGATTACTTGCTTTTCTTCCAAACACAGACTTCCTTCCCTCTGAATCAGGTTGGTCAGCCGAAAGTCTTTTTGCTGAACGTTTGGGTTCAGGTTCTGAAACATGCTTCTTAGAATTTGGAACTGCCTCAATCTGAGGTTCGGTGTTCAGCTCCATAGGTTCATCTAGAGGAGTATCAGGCTTTCCTACCGGCTCTAGTACAAACGTGTTTGCTGGTTGAGGCTTCTCTTCTTCATTGTGTCTTAAATGGGAATGCTCTTCAATACTGATCAAATTTTCTTCATTTTCTTCACATGGTACTGTTGTTTCCTTAACATACTAACTACTAACGATTTAAAACACTAACCCTATCAACAATTAACTACTTGCCTGTAACGTTCTATAACATATTTTTCCTGAAGAGCATGTGGTGCAGTGCCGAGTATGCTTCTACAATCACCAAAAAACTAGATTATAAAAATTAATCCGAGTTTACAATGTAATAAAGTCAGCTAGCATGGAGACATCACTCAAAGACAGAAATAGATATTATAGTGGTCTTAAGCAATATACCTCTTCGTCAACAAAAGAATAATAATCTGACCAGTGGTAGTCATACCCAAAGCTAATCATGCGCAAAACAACGGCCATGGAGATATAAAAGAGAATTGTGTGAGAATTATAAAAAAGTAGAAAAAGGTCCGATTTCTATTAAGATGCGTTAAAAGACGCCCAAATAGTGTCATGGGACTATATAACGTAAAAGAGACTTACTCAACAATCTAAATAGAGCTGTATAGTTTAGCAAAAATCATAAAATGCATATCCGTTAGGTCCAGCTAAGGAAGCATGTGCAATTTATGGTAAATGTGGAAAAATTCAGGTAGCCAAAGTGTTGACGGGTCAGCCAACTGGCCCGTATTAAAGTTGCTCAAATTCAATTCCTATCAGCAATTTGCAAAACAGCCTCTAATCCCCCTACTTGCAGCTATTCTACAGGCTCACAAACTAAAGCTTATTGAAAAGTGTAACTTGAAACTTCACAACAACCAGGCAAAGTGCTTAAATACCAAATTTGAGCTAAAAAGGAACTAATTTGAGCTCTTCACAAGCTTTTGAAAAAGCTAATTTTGACTTAATGTGTGCTGAGATACTGAGCACATAACACTACTTGTGAAAACAGCATATTTCAAGCCATGATTTAAATGATTTAGAAAATTCACAAAATTATTCTAAAAATACACTATTAAAAACCACCAAGCAAAGGTACAATATCCAAAATTCCAACTGTTTTGGATTTGAAATGAAGCTTTTAAAAATCTATAAGTGACAGCAGATTGAGACTGAAATGAAAATTTGACTTTTTAAGAAATCCTTTCAAGTTGACTTTAATGAACTTTGACAGCTTAAATTTGATTCTAAATGTTGTTATAAGCTACAATGACACCTATTTATGCAAACTATATTAATCCTATACCTATATGCAAGTTTATAAAAGCTAGAACTTAACTGATGTGTAAATTAAAAGGATCCTAAACTGATTTTGACTATTAAGCAAATACAAGTTCAATTTAATGACCTAAACCATCTAAGTTTACTTAAGTATGACTGAATATGAAACTACTATCCACTATACTACCCTATAACTCAGCTATGCTAATTGATCCAAACAGTCCTTAAGAGACTGAAATGCAAAATTTACCAAAGCTAACTATTTAATCTAGCAAATCCAACTCTTAATCAGAATCAAACACACATAATAGAACTATTTGATGCAGATAAACAGATCAAAACAGTCAATATTAACAAACTCCAAATGATGACAGATTCATTCAGATTATGATGTAGATATGACAGATACACGAGCTTATGCTTGGCAAAGTAACACTTAGCCACCAAATCTCCTTCATATCTCGATTTATACTACAAAACAATGAAATGTTGGTCAATCTCAAGCTAGTATGAGGTACAACCTAAAACTAAATGTATTCGAACATATAAGGTGCGGGTATGCCTCCCAGGTACCAATCTTAAGAAGTGATGGCGGAAAATTGGAAGCCTTTAGCTTATCAGTAGGGGCCGAAGAAACAGTAGTTTTGTTCACTTTCTTAGCATCGGCTCCAGTTTTAGATGCATTTCCTTCATAGATCCACATCTGAATCAAGTCAAGTAAAGACGGAGTCTTCCGGAGCCGCAACCCCAAAGGACTCGGTTCGTCCAATGGATTGAATTGTACTGGTGGTACAGGATAACCACCCATTCCAAATTCTTGATTCTGCTAGGACAAAAAAATGCGAACATGAAAAAAATCTTTTTAACCATAATTCTATATCTTATTCCATAGATAAAAAATATGCATGTTTCACAATCATCTTTCCATGGGTATGTGTCCCATTCCAATAAATGATGAGCTCATCACAAACAGTTTCAGCGGTTGCGTTGTACGCCTTTAGAGGCTCAGATTTGTCAGGATAGAATGATGGTGTCAACTCTGCGTGGTATTCGATCCTTGATTTAACCGATTCAGAATCAGGAACAACTGTACCATTACTTGAAGCATCCGTTGTTTCTACACAAAAGTAAAAGAGCTTAAAATTTGTAACATTACAAACTCACAATGTAAATAATTACTAATGTAGAACTGAAAAGTAAAACGAATCTGTAATAAAAATAGATTATGGGTTAGTGTTCTTGATCCCTATAGATGCGTGATACTCATTCAAGAGGAGAAGGGTCGGACAATTTGTGATCATGATCATCCTAATAAACTACGTAAATACATATACATAGCTAAGAAACCTGAAAATATATTTATCACTGAAGAACTGTGATGATATACCAATTAAAATTCACCCAAACTGATTCACACCAGTACTATGTCGATGCCTTATCAGCATGTTTAAGTAAATCGTTGGCAACGGGTATGCAGCAGTTCTTGATTGACACACTTTTTACGTTGCTGTCAAGTTTGGTGAGATTTTGACCAAGATTGACAGAAGGTCTAGAAAGGAGCTCGAGAAGGAGCCTTAGTTTTTGCAAAATGGTGATGCTGGTATTTGACCCAGTTTCCTTTAAGCTAATTTTATATTTCTGCCCATTAGAAATAATAAGAGTAAAGCGAAGTGACTCATTCATCAGTATATGAATTGAGCTTGCCATCTCTAATTAGTATTTTTGTGTGATGTTCTCTATACGTGGAATTTCTTGCAATGGCCTATCAGCAAAATAAACATACAATGCTCTCAGAAGAGCGTGTACAAAATCATAATTCAAACTAAACAATGTTATATATTCTCTTTGTGGATACATAAGACTATCATTCACTTGTTTAAGCAGGAAAGAAGAAGAAAATTGGAAACTGATGGCGTGAAGCAAAAAAGTTGACCTGGTGAGATACTACTACGATAGGATTATCTACGGCAAACAGTTGTAAACAAAGGTTCCTACTAATCTACTATGCACAAATTGAGAAAACAAAGGTTCCTAAAAAGTTGACCTGGAAACTGACGGCGTGAAGAACGGGATTATCTGCGCCAAACAACAACTCGAGTTGTTTTGTTGAATGCAGTCAAAAATTTCATTGGTAAATATTAGTAAAAGAATCATGAGCCTCACAGTAAAATATCAGGAAGCATACCTGAACATCAAGAATCTGATCACAGATTCGTGTCCATGCCCCATTTGAGTATCCGGATCTATATCTAACAGTATGTTGAATGGTATAAAATTCCTTAAATTTTCTTGTTCCAGGTCAGCGTATCTTTTTGTTTCAATTTCTAACTGTAGTGCTGGTCCGAGAGAAAAAAATAACCGAAAACTGCACATATTTGTACTTTTGGTTTTAGCTGTGACGCGTACCTGCGTGTCTTTTGACAAAACATGACCTTACCGTGATAATCCCGTGCATCTGCTCTTGGTCCTAGGTCGTTGAACACAAAGAATTTGTTGTCATGGTTACCATTAATAGATAAATATCAGGGTGTTTATGTAAGACTGGTACTTATCTTTTGCATAGGATATTTTTTTAATACTCAGGGAAGACCAACCAGGTTCTTGCACGACGTGTTTTGTATCAAGATTCATATACTAAAGCAAGTTAATAATCGCACCCGATTATTCCTTTGTAAACATATAAAACGTGTCATTGTTAAATCTAACTCATATGTAGAATCTTTAGTGAATGTGTGTGTGTTGGGAGGGGGTTTCGTTTATATACTTACCCATAACGAAGATCGAGCTTATTAAAGATCTTTGGCTCTTCACCTTGAGGGGCATCAGCAGATTGTGTATAGACTATGTCACGAGGAGACACTTCTACTTTAGCATCGCCCCCGTCTTGTGTCTCCACCCTTTAACCAAATAATTATTAGAAAAAACAATATCTTATTTAGGAATCGAAATCATCAAAATCATCTCATTAACCTGATTATTATAAGAAAAATCGAAACCACTCTCTCCGTCATGCAAATATATAATCTTTAATATAGTTTAAAATAACGATTATATTAGTAAACTCAAATTTTTGGTCGGTTCAGCCCCAACTGACACCACTAAGTAGATATATATTTGATAATAGCTTGTAAACATGAACAACATACAAAACCAGATAGTGTATTGACTATATACAAAACAGAATAACATAAAGTAAAAGGGAGCACCGCACATTGTATTTTCAGAATAGATTCTGAAGGAACTTGATACAGCTTTTAGACATGTAGCATAGCATATGCTATACTATAATTACATACAGTATGGATTTTTTATGCTCTCTTTACCGAATACATAATCATAAATGACAACTATGAAGCTGGGTAAAACAGCCAACAGAAAACATAAGCATCTAATTGGCAAAAGGAAAATATGAAACTGCAGTCTCATTATACACATCGGGCTAGAGCATAATGTCAACTATCAAAAGACATGAAGGGACTGAATGAGTAAATGCTCATGTAGATCAGATTACTGGATTATCTTCTGGTAGATCAGATTTAAACTTACTCAATTCTCGTATAGATCATGAAGGGACTGAATGAGTAAATGCTTATGTACGTCATTTATAAATATTTAAAACAGGCTAAGATGTAAGTATGTTTAACATATATGTTCTTGGTTTAACATGTATGTTTTTAACATGTTTGTTCTTGGTTTAACATATATTAAATATGTATGTTCTTGGTTTAACATGTATGTTTTTAACTTGGTTATACAAATAATTTTAATTTAATGGTTATAGCTTCTTTATTTTGCATTTAACATATGTTCTTGGGTTATGATAAATTTACATTATCTAGAAAACACATAGGCACTTTAATATTTGAAAAACATAAATTGTAAAAATATTATTCCAAAAACATAAATAAAAAAATTAAATTTAGGCCCTCATACATGTGTTTATATGTGTGTATATTACTTTGCGTTTATTCTTTCTAATTTTTATACTTTTCTTTGTTTCAGATGTAGCTGAATTAAAAGAATGATGACAACGAATGTGCACATTTATCCGTCTTTTGAAACATTGAAAAGGAGTGTGCACATATGTCCAACTTCTGAACTTTGACGACTACGAGTGTGCATATATGTCCGACTTCTAAAAATGTTGATAACAAGGAGTGTGCACATATATCTGTTTGCGTTTAATATTACTTGTGCACACGTGTATAGATCGATTAGATTCATGTATTTCTGCTTCTTAGAATTTTGTATTTAATTGTATATCAATCGATATTTGATTTTGTATTTAACATGTATGTTCTTGGTTTCATATAAACTTACTTATCTTGAAAACATGTACGCACTTCACTATGAAATACATGTATGTCGAAAAAACTATTCCAAAAACCAAAATAATAAAATTAATTCATAAAAACACATATGCACTAAATCAGTTTTAAAACATACATATTCATAAAAAAGTGCAAAAAAAAAAAAAAAAAAAAAAAAAAAAAAAAAGATTGAATGTTTATAAAAAATAGGATTTATTTATTTTAAAACTCAAAAATATAAAATTGACTTTTACTATTATACCCTTTTGGATTAAATAAAAAGGTTTAATAATTCAAAAATACAATGTTGCATTGTTATGTTGGATAATATGCATTACTAGGAGTACATAAGGGGTTCTCGCAGTTCTCGCACTTAACATGGTTCTCAAAATAAAGGCCCCCTATATATATATATATATATATATATATATATATATATATATATATATATATATATATATATATATATATATATATATATATATATAGTAGGGATTCAGTGAGAAGTAAATTAAAATAAGAAGTGGTGAGAAGTGACCAAAACCACACATTTGAGATGCAACGACTTGCACTAGATGTATTTCTATTCATATAGATGCAACATCTTGAGTTTCGAAAGTTAATTTGATGTTTAGATGGTGCAAATTGATTTTCATGATTTTGGCGCGTGTAGAGGAACAAAAAACAAGAGAAATCATGAAATGCATCTAATTTACGTATATGCATCTGATTAAAAGCTAAAAAACACACCATAGTGCGTTATAATGCATCTAAGATTATATGGATGCATCTAATTTAGGTCGGTGCATCTCGAATTTGCGGTTATAGTTCTTCTTATTACTTCTTATTTTAAGTAATCTTCTTATTTGATCCTAACTCTATATATATATATATATATATATATATATATATATATATATATATATATATATATATATATATATATATATATATATATATATATATATATATATATATATATATATATGTGTGTGTGTGTGTGTGTGTGTGTGTGTGTGTGTGTGTGTGTGTGGGTGTGTGTGTGTGTATATCAAGCTCTGATCCTAAAAACATAAATCAGGAAAAAAATTTGACAAAAAGACGAATGCTCCTTCACACATGTTTTTCATTCTAAAGATTCTTCTGAAAAATATTTTTCTTCAAATGGAAATAAAATTGTTTTGAAAATAACTGTCACTCAATCAACAACTACGGTCATTGATTGAGGGGAAGAGTGATTTCAAAATATTTTCAAACAATTGGTACCAAATAGGAGCATGGTTTATACATTTGGAACAAGAGCATGTTATCTTGTAAAATTATTTTTGTTTACAATTGGCATAAGAGCATGTTAACTTTGTTCCTTTTTCATACTAATGGTACATGAGCATGTTATGTTGTACTCCATAAAGTGGTTATTAAATGGTTTTGTGTTATTAGTCAAAGAATAATCTTAAAACGGGGTTACGGCTCAAAAGTTATGATTCTTCAAGACTCCAAAAATCGTTTTGATTCCTGACACTAACAATCTTAATATATCAAAGTCTGATCCTTATCAGTCAAGTGTTTTAAAACTAAGTCACATCTCTCCTCAAAAAGTTGTCTAAACGATTTAAATCAATTGGGATCCCTAATCTCAAAGGGTTTGAAATTTGTGATCGGGGGAGAGTTTGTGATTTAAATATGAAATAAACTGTTAAATTGGTGAGTGTTTTAGAAAATTAATAAAAGAACTCCTTCCTACATGTGCCAAACGATTTTAAATTTTCTATGCACATGTTAAGGGGAGCATTTATCTAAAACCAAAGAAGATTAAAAAGTGATCGCTTTGAAAAGTTTGGTCATTCAGATCTAAACGCACTCAGTCATCTAACAAATGATTTCAAAAAACCAAAGAATATCTTAATAAGCTTGATCATGTGAACCTGGTGTGCGTCTAGATAAAAGTCATCATTTTGACTCAAAGTGCATGTTCTCTCTAATATGTGCTAAACTCTTTAGTATATCGATGCACATATTGAGGGGGAGCATTTATGAAAAATCAAAAACAATTAAGGTACAAAATGCTTTGATGTTACATCACAAGTACCTTGATTGATTTTCAAAATGATTTTCATTTGGTTTCAAATGCGGAAAGAGTTGTACCAAAAGACCGACCATTTTACTTTATGCATTGGATTTATAAGGATGGTAAGGCTAGGTATTAGTTCACATGATCCCGCCAAAGCCGTAGGGATCTACCTAGGGATAATCCACTAGTTAGTGTAGAAGTCCTTAGGTATGATGAAAAAAGGAGAAAAGTGAGAATAAGGGAAGAGTGCCGACTGAGAAAGAGCTAGAACTGGAATAAACCCAACAAAGTTCTAGTAATGAAGTCTCGGTAAGCACCGCAGGGGTTGAAGAATGAAAAAGAAATGAAAGGTGAAAAGGGTGAAAAGAAATAGCCCTCCAATAATTCAACCATAGGGCAGAAACCGGGTTCAATACATATGCTACTAGTGGTTACTAAGGTAACGCCGGTATTGAAGACAAGACGTCATGGACCCAGTGACGCACTCCACTAAACTTCCCAAGCTACTCAAGTTCTCTTAAAAGGACTTGTTTCATTCTCACAGAGAACCTACATAATTTATCGACTTTCTTTTATAGATAGTTGATATTGAAGAAGGAGACCTTCTCCCGAGTCTCCAATTAGGAAACCAAAAGTGCACTATCGAGTCTAGAGCCAAGAGATCATCAATAAATCTCACTAGGACACACAATACATGAATACTTGTTTTTTCACACAATGTGGAAAGTAAGAATATATATTGGAGTCATACGCATTATCCTTGTGGTATTTGCCAGAACATCCGAGTGATATGTTAAATATTCACGATGAAGATGAAAATCCTTCTAGAGCCAACATCAAACAAGCTCTTGGTGGGTGACATGTGAGATTCTTCAAGAATCAAACTTGTGACAACTGGATAGAAACGATGGGTTGATTCACTCTTGAATCAACCTTGGTCCAGGAAATGGATTGACGAATACTTTTGAAAAACCTTTCGATGTGCAAATCTATTCTTTTCTCTAGCACATCGACTGTGTATTAATTTTTCAAATACAAAAGAGTATTTATGATTGAAAATTGATCTTTCTCATAAAACCTTCATCGTATTGCAAAACTCCTTCTCTTAAGAAATACGTGATTGTTTTTCAAATCAATCTTTCATCAATCAGTGAATCTCAATTCGCTGGTTCACTCACTCCGTATTGTCTACTTTGGGACGCTCCGGTTTGAGAACAGCTAGATCAAGCTGCGAAACCCTGTCAAGGAGATTCTTAGGAATTCTACCTGATCACAGGCAGTATTTATACTGATCAACAGGGAACCGTGGTTTTTGCAACCGTATTCAACGAAAGTGAACAAAGACACTTTTGTGTGTTTTGTTACTAACTGTTGTTTGCAGAAACATCGGACGGTTGCAGCTGATCGTAATTGAGAAGTCAATCCATAACCACATGCTCACATATCACACTCACGTTTAAAGAAATCATGACAAGTGCACATCTACACTCTTTTGCTCTTATATCATCATGATGCTTTTGCTTTCACTCTGATACCATCATGCTATGCTTCTGCTACGTTGATGCAAATATCATGATCCAACGAAGCTTCCGCAGCTCTGATGAAAAGATGTCATGATCCAATACTGTGAGCATGTCGGTCCAAAAGTTACAAACTTCACATCAAGGCAACACAACCAAGGATGCGTCAAGAGATTTATGGTGGCTAATGATCTCTAAGAAGGCTCAAAGAATAACCAATCCGTGGATCAAGACCTCCACTTAAAGTACAAAGCATGCGGACTTTGAAGAATCAAAGATTACGAGCTACAGAGCAAAGAACGAATAACAGAATCCAAGAACACAAATTGTAACGTCTGTTTGTAATTGAGGTGACCTCCCTTAGGGGGAGATTGTTGGGATTTAGAAAATCCGGTAGTTAAAGACTCGGTCACCTCAAGTATGTATAAGCATTAGAAAGCCGTAGTCTTAGTTGTTTTAGTATTACTAGTAGTTAGCTAAGTAACACCGTGAAGGACGGACGGGTCTTTACCCATTGTATGCCTGATCCACAGCCCGTAGGTGGCGTATTTGTAAGATACTATAAATACCCTTTGCCTCCCAAGGCAAAGGGTGGAGCTTCATAATATACTTTCACTTTCTCTCACTAGAAGTTCCCATTCTCTCCATCTTTCTCTCTCTAGACTCACATAGATTCGAACCTTATCATTGTTGTTTGTGTGTTTATGATAATCAATATGTTACAAACGGAATGAGAATGGAAACTGAATCTCACATTCCCATTCTTTGTACGCAACAAACACATGAATTGACATGTTTTCCCTTTCTTACCTTTCCTTTCTATCCTACCAAACAGTAAGGAAATTCGAGTTGAACATGATTCTCTCATTAGAGATAATTCTACTAGCATTGGTTTCTTGTTACTCCTTTCGCAATAAGTCGTCCTATCCTGCAAAGTTTTCTCATCCAAACATGATGCTCAAAACTATCTGTCTTAGAGCTACTAGTTCAAACTATACATGTGCCCCTTCTACCCGGTATCCAGCCGGAATAAGCAACAAGAGGAAATTTGACGTGAGACTGTGAGAGTTATCTAATAAAACTGAATCTATATTATAGAATTGTGTTAATTGTAACTCCACAACTCGTAAGGTTTTTGATTAGTCGACGGTGTAGGTTTCAACAGATAATTGTCCGCCTCTGTTGTTTAGATATAGGCCGTAGTTGGATAATATATATTATCCATGTTTGAATCAAGTTTTTATTATGGAGAGATTGCACTCGACTTTGATTTTGTACATTATCCTTTGTATTGGATTACACACCCTAACGCTCCTGCCTTCCCCTTTCCAAGCCAAACACGACATTTTGCAAAGTTGATGAGGATGAGTCGGAGTTTGATATGCAGGAATGTTTACTATGTCTAGGCCTGACCATAGAGATGGCAAAAAAATCCGTACCCGATGGGGACCCGATTTTGACTGGGGAATCCCCGAGTTGACCGGGGATGGGGAATCCCCAAAATATGAAACCGGGGATGTGGCGGGGATGAGGATAAGATAAATCTCCGAACCCGACCCGACTCCGATCTTTCTAGTGTATAAGTATTTAGAATTTATATGTTATATTCATACTCGATTAACTTGTATATGTATCTGTATATGTATATATGTTTATGAGTATCGACATGTATATTTATATGCATATCTGATATTTATAAAATCAAGTACCTTTAGAATTAGAAGCATAAGCACCAACTACATATTACTTATTCGTTTGTCCGAATAGATCCATATGATACATATTGTTTTTATATTATATGTGATGTTACAATATTAAGGATGCTTTACACTTGAATTGAAATTGTAATGAATCTAACAATGTACGATGTACGCACGTTTCTTGAAACACTTTGAGTTAAAATTCTTTATATTTTCAATGACTTGGTGGAAACTTTATATTAGTTTAAAGGATTGAAAATCCCCGAATCCTCACGGGATCCCACGATCCCCATTGGGGACGGGGATGAGGATGTAAAGCAATTCCCCAATGGGATGGGGACGGGGATGGAGATGGTAAATACAATCCCCAACATTTCCCGTCCCGTTGCCATCCCTACCTGACCAGATCGGACCAACAAAACCTGTTCAAGTATAGGACTCAGTGAGTCGGAATAAATAAAAACAACCCAGTTTGAATTTAAAAAAATATGACCCATAGGGAACTGTAAACACACAAAATAGGTCGGTTTGGTTCCGGTTCTAAAACCTTTCGCTAGAGGACCCTATAAAACCATATAGATAGGACATACGGAAAAACTTATGCACACCCTTATTATAATCTGGAGAAAGAACATACGGAACTACCGTATAGATAGGATTTAAAATCATTCGTTAAAGTAGATACATAAGTAAAACCGCACATAACATTTTACTCTCAGCACTTCCCTACAAATACGAACATCATTGAGCAAAAACGGAAGACCTTACTATACAAATCAAGATACCGGTTTCTTAACACTCCATCTATGTGCAGCTCCCCCATGTGAATTTGGGTTCACTGGTGCACAACAATAGCTCGACTTCCTCCCATTCCCATTGTTCTTCCGAGACCGAGTTCCTTGATTTTCGTCTTTACGAGACCTTGACGTTTTGTACCTCCCACTCCCTTCACGAGTCTGGTTATTAACATCACCATAGAAATAATTGTTATTGTCATACATATTCCAACCCCAGTAGTCATTCCTACTGTCACCATACCCTTGATCCCCTTTTGCTGTTTCATCATTTTCATTCCACCCCCACCAATTATTGTTATTATCAGCGACACCCCTTTCATTTCCTTCAGTTTCCCATTGGTGATTACTGTATTCTGGAGCGTACTCTGGAGATGTATTGGGATCTTTCTTTTTGTCATCGTCACTATCTCCCCATCCATAAGGTGAGAAGCTTTGATAAGAAGGGGGGAAATCAGACCCAAAGATAACTACTTGTTCGTCTTTGCCACTGGAATCTGGAACTATATGATCAGTTTCTAAGTCGAGTATCAAATTAGGGTCAACTTCTGAGTCCCAATTTATTTTGTCGATGTAAATATCAGGATCAGGAGACCGGTTGTCACATGGAAGATTATAGATATTTGCATAGAAGTTATATTTTGCGGTTTCAAATGCTTCTTTTCCAGCAGAGTCGTTCCATTTAATTATGTTATCATATAGATGGATGCACTTCTTCGTTTCCAAAAGTTTCTTCCATGGTACTGCACCAACTGATGAACAAAACTTTTTCTCCCAGGAGGGAACACTGTGTTGCCAATTTGAACTCCCACCTGTAGCAAAATATATATAGTTACTATGTGAAAGCTGGAGAAATAATAAGGATCTGTAAATGTAATGCACCGTACCAAAATGGGCGGTTTGGGATGTTGGGTAATGCGTCAAAACATGTCAGGTCGACTTGGGTCGACACAAAACACTTTGTGTCCCAACTTATTAATCCTTTCTGGTTATGGATTCATGTGTTAAATACGATTAAAACATGTTTTAATAGAATAATAGGCTAGGTTTTTTTAATAGAGTCTTGGCAGGTTTTATCATTAACAAGATATACTTTGGTTGACTTCTCTACCCAATTTACCAGGTTTCTATTTAGCTATGTTTTATAAATTTGACCCATTCGACCAGTTCGATATAAAGCAAAACTAAACTTCTAGCAAGTAAATGGGACAAAATCGTCGCTTTCTGAAATTTCCACCTTGATGCACAAGCACGACAGAATAGGAACAATTCCTCCTGAAGGACCTACAGAAGAGCTTTTAGACAACCAAATTACAACGGATATGATATGTTTCCCAAGTATAAAGGCTAGCTTTTTTCATTTGAGGTCAATTTGGCTACTTGTGTTGACTATGCTGGTCTCTTCATAGTTGGCCCTTAGCACCTACGAACTAAAGTCGTACACTCTCCTAACTTTGTAACTCTACTTCACATCAGGTTTTATTCTATGTAGAAAATAAAGAAAATGTAAAGTTCTCTGAGAAGTAAAAAGGGAGTCCCGCATCATTATATCTGCTGGGCATAACAGATGTGGCAAAGATGACATACAGTACCAGGAGACGGCATGATGTGGATTGAGTTGCATATCTAGCGGTGAAGTGGCGGTTCAAAAACCACATTTGCATGATGTTGATCTTGTTGAAGGTCCAAAAGATCGTTTACCGTCGCAGGGTATCAACGATGCACGTTGAAAAGGCCAATTAGAAAGACATTCAGTAATTCAATCAAATGTAGAAAGGCCTATCCTAAAAATTTAAGGACTAAAATCATTATTTCCATAAAAGACTCTGTTCCATAAAAGATTCTGTTCTATCTGCAATAGTGTTTTTTTCATTCAAATAGAAAACCCTTGTTCTTTCACTTAGATGCATTCTTGGGAAGTGTGTTGCAGGAAATCATTTTGACATATCCCATTTAGGACGTCTAACAAACATCTCACAACCAGAAAGTTCAAGGACTTATAGAAATTAGTTAGTAATAAGTATGTTTGTGGTAATCTTTAGATGGGCAGAGGATAGAGATATTTTAAGACTACGGCTGCTAATTCTTGACATGATACGAACCTGACATGAACTTGAATTGGGTCAATAGATCAACAAGAATAAACACGAAACGACTCGTCAACAAGAACCCAGCCTGAATTTACACAAGTACATAAGGACTTATTATCAATAGGTCAATGTCTTAATAACTTCTGTAAGTTCAAGAATTTCAGGGGTGGCTTTTTGCCATTTAACTAACGAAATGACACCGACCTGAGCCATCTACCAGAACTCAACCTGAATTTCCACAGCTAAGTAAGGACTTGTTATCAATTAGATCGATATTTTAAGAGCTTTCTGAAAGTTAAGAGAATATCAGATCTGGCTTTTTGCAATTTAACTATAGGTCAGCAGCAGTTTTGCCTGTAAACTCTAATAAATCAGGCCATTTAGAAAGTTCAGTAATCAAAGTAAAGTTAAGGGGGATTTTACTTTGTTTAGTCTAGAATTTAAGGGGAAACTTAAGAAGACTTTGGCGATTTTAGCAAGTCTTTCTCTACATCGCTTGAATGTCAAAGAAAGACAAAAAAAATTTATGAGAGGTTTTGAATGGATCAGCTTCTTGATTTGTTCTCGAAGAAAGGATCCTTCTGTGTTTGCTCCTGACAAGGAGAGGGGCTACTTAAGAGGAGCCAACAAGACTACCCTCCTTTGTATATTCTTCAAAAGCAAAGGTTGTTAGAATTTCTACGATGATACTTCTTTATTGGGGTTTCAATTAAGATCTTACTTATTTAGCGAGTTAGGCTTGTCTACCCTCCGACTTAACGAGGGGTGTTGCAAGATGGAATACTAAATACGTGTATGTCAGGCATTAGACTCAGCTAGTCAGCTTGTTAGTAGATAATTTCATAGTTAAATAATGTTTTAGTTTTTTAGCCCAGCTCATCTAACATTCTAACCCATGCTTCTACCACATCTTCAAATCACTCTTGGAAATACTGTAACGCAAATTACGGAAATTTCTGATATTTCAATCTTATGTGCGCAATGCTAAGACAATCCCATATCTTCCGGTTCACAAGTGTGTAAACATTTAATATATATGACTTTTCCCATGAACAGAAAAACACACACACGGACAATTCAAAAATGAAAACTTTTATTTGGCGGCATATTCACATGACATAGTAGGGAACTAGGAGTTTTGGCAAAGTGTCAATAAAACTGCATGCCAATCGATAAAGCATACATCATGTTAGCATCACACAGTGTCCTATTTCCAAAATCATTTTGTATCCATTATTTACTTTACAAGCTACCAATGTGTTTTCTTTTGTGTGTGTGTGTGTGTGCCATATGAATTGAAGGTTACGTTTTCTGGTTAAGCATGCATATGAAGCTTGCAGTATATGATTCATATTTAAAAAGCAGGGTACCACTCTAACCATTGGATGCGCATATAACTCCTCAGCTCTAGTTCACCTATAATTATTGAGAAGAAGCAAACAAGAAACGAAAGATTCCACATAACTGGATCTAACAACGGCTATATCTTAACTCATCACCATGGGAGCTACATAACAGCATGGAATAAGAAAAGCTGAAATCAACTTGTTATAAATAGATATAGATATAGAAGTGAATAAGCCGAATACAAGCGATGTGCCACCCAATACAGACAGAAAAACGCCATGAAAGACGAATCAAATAAGGCCTATTGAATTAACGTCGAACAATGATTTGATACGGATAAAAAATGAAAATAAACAAAAGAAGCAAAAACAGGCGAGTTGTTGATGACGCCTAGAAAATAAAAATGGTGACTACCGCAGACCAATTACAAGCACTTAAGTGGCAAAACACATGGAAGGGACTTTCATCCAACAGACAACAGTATCCAAAACTAACAAAAAGTAGTATATCTTTTACTCACATTAATTATGCAAGTCAGGCTTCGGACGCTGGTTTCCAAAACTTATACTTTGTTATGCATGGACCATCTGACATCATTTTAGCAGATAGCAGACGATCCAATTTTAGGAACATAAGAAGAAAACTAAGTGCATACTAATAAGAGAACTTCTTTAATCGCATCACTATCTAATCTAAGTACGAAAAGGTCACCTACATGAAAGACAATCACCAATTCACCACAATTAACGAAGTTCAGAAGCACCTAAAAACATCACTGTCCACCAATGCATATCTTGAAAACGCATAGGAATGAGTGCATCAGGAAGGCCAATAAGAGAACTTCTTTAATCGCATCACTATCTAATCTAAGTACGAAAAGGTCACCTACATGAAAGACAATCACCAATTCACCACAATTAACGAAGTTCAGAAGCACCTAAAAACATCACTGTCCACCAATGTATATCTTGAAAACGCATAGGAATGAGTGCATCAGGAAGGCCTTTTAATCTATACTATTATATAAAACATTTAAGTTGTGGGCTACACCAAAAATTAAGATAAGGAGCTCCAATCATGGAGTGACATGTGTCACTTTTCAACTAAAAAATCATCTTTATTTTCAAATTGAAATATCTTTTTATTTATTTACCTTTTTTATGATCTAATTTCACCATATTTTTTCTAAAATTTTGTGCTCTTTAATTCAACATCCATTTTTATATATTTTTATGAGTTTTTAGTTTTTACATTGTTTATTTTATTTTAACCTTTATTTCAATCAATACAAGCTTGATTCATCAAAATCATATACTTTTGAGGGAGTGTTTGACGGGTAAGAGATTGCGAGGGTCTTTGTATATGCGAGAATAATAATGTCACGGGAAAGTTATGGGAAGCCCAAACAAACACATACAACTAAAACATATACATTCAGAGTGTTGTGAAACGAATTCACTAGGCGGGTAGGGATTTGCGAGGAGAGTTAGGTTAGCAATTCATTTACTATATTTATAATATAACTATATTTATCACCGCCGCTGTGCGCGGGTATCCAACTAGTAGTTATAAAACATATCAACCACACTTATGACAAACACCCCCTAAATTAGATTTTATTATTATTTTAAAAATGGCAAACTTACAAACTCACACTAAATATGCTATAACTCTATCACACAATTGTCCTGGGACTTAGACCCACAACCACTTGGTTAGGAAGCATCTCACACCTCATGGATACTACTAGGCTACAAGCCTCTCGTACATGTATACTATTAATGATCATGTACTACTACATAATAACCAATCAAGGGTAGCCAAGTTGGTCAAAGCTTTGTGACTAGCACTAAAATGTGATAGGTCTCAAGTTTGAATTTTGTGAGACACAAAAAAAACCCTAAAGTGCCCACACCAACCTTCCCGAAGGAGAGCACTTTACCTGATACGAGTCTGGTTGGCAGTAGGCTCAAGCCCGGGGATTTTCGGAAATGCAGAGTCAAATACTCCCTATGGCCTAAAATATTTGTCCACATTTCATTTTCTGGTCGTCCTAAATTAGTTGTCGTTTGATTGAATAAATATCATTACAAATATATAGATATATATAAAAAACATATAGATACTAATAATTAATTGGTTTAAGGTAATCGGACTGGGGATAGTAATAAAAACACCTTTTTTTCATCAGGGCATTTTCAAAATCTAAGCTTAATAAAAAACCAAATTGAAAAAGACGAAATTTTTAATAAAAAAGAATCATACCAACAGGAGGAGGCTTCTTGTAGCAATAAGCCCTTGTTGTTGTTCTTGTCACATCTTCATCCCTCCAGTTATTATTATCCATAACCTCTATTCAAACAAAAAATATTTTAATTTAAAATTTTATAAAAAATAAAATAAAATGCATAATTCAGATCGGTTAAAAGATAATATTAAACTAAAACTGAAGACGGGTACCTTAGATTTACCTTTAGAAGCGTGAAAAACCCAACTGAGTTAGGTGGTGTTACCAGATATTTGGGATTTTTTTTGAAATGAAATAAAAAAGTGAAGGGGGTGTAACCCGGGTTTTGTTAAATTTACTCCAACCGACAACTGTCCTTTTCACCTTTGCAGACTTGCCAGCTGGGTAAAAATAGTACTAAGGAGGCGTTTGGTATAAGGGGCTCACCCTTAGAATTTAGGTTTGTGCTCAATTCAAATGTTTGGTTTGGAGGATAACTTTTACCGGGTCCGCCCAAATCCAAATATGCAGCATCTTCAAAAGGTGGCAAGAGAGGCTAGATTGAGTTAAAATAATTTGTAAGGTGGCGTTTGTTTACCTAACATATTTAACTTTATGATTTGTTATAGGATTTACCCTAAATAATTTGGGTTAGATATTATGTGGTGGCCCACATGAGTAATAAAATACGAATATAAAGAGTTAATATATTTGTAAATATTTAAAGAAAACAAATGGTCAAAAACATTTCACGTCATGTTGTTACATAAAAAGGCAATTATATTTCTCAGCCCCACCTCTTACTTTACTTTTTGAGATGCCCGGATATTTGGTTTCGTGTGGGCCCAGCCAACCCCATCCCCTCACTCCAAACATATATTATGAAGCAAAATCCAAATATTTATCTTGAACACCATAAACCAAACGCCTCCTAAATCTCTGACATTGCAATCGTGGAGCAATATGGATCTTTTTTTCTTTTTCTTTTACTTTTTTTTGACTTTACATAAAATCAGATTTTTTATTATTTTTATCAATAGATTAAATTATTTTATAATATATATTTTTTCTCCTACATTAAATTCAATCCTAATATGAATTCATATCTAAATCCTAATCATAATCCTAAACCCATCTACAAACCAAACATACCCTAACTTCATAAAAATACATATTTTAACATTTTTTGTTTCTTCTAGAAGTTTTTGACGAAGGTCAATGGTGTAATATGACGGTAAAAAGAGTAAATTACAAGGATGGTCCTTGTGGTTTGCGTTGACCTTCATTTTTGGTCTTTTGACTTTTTTTTCGCAGACAATTACTAACTCTGAAAACTTTAACATACACGGTCCCTTGACCAAACGACGTAAAGTTTGACTGTTAAACACACCTCATGTGAATTGAACATAAGGGTATTTTAGTTTTTTCAAACGCTCTTTTTATTTCATAAAATAAAAACTGTGAATTCATACTCTCAACGCACTTATTTCATCCCACCATACAAAATCATAACCTCATCCATAGCAGCCACCGGTCCTCTCCAACCACCCAACATCGTCGCCGCATCTCCAACAACTCATCGGAATTCACATCATAAACAACCTGTTCATCTTCGTTGACCATGTAAAGCTTCTCCTTAACTCCAACCACACCATTGGCTATTTGGCTTCCCTTCTGAAATTCACATCATAAACCACCAGCAGCAATCCCACCATGACACCACCACCAGGAACCATCAAATATGCTACCACTAGTCCACCACCCGTAACCCACCACCACAATATCAACCAACAAACAACTTCACAATAACAACTGAAACCTCATAACAACTCAATAAACCGAAACAACAACATCAACCAACCACAACCAAATTGTATGAACTTTAAATTATTATAAGAATCTCATCAGTATCACTACCGTACCATTATCAGTTTGCTCCCGTCAACCATTTACCAATTATAAAAAACCGTCAAACAACTGTTTTAATGGGTAACATTTATTTTTGTTTTGATCCAGTGATTCAAATCCTACAATAAACAACAAAACCCAAATGAATTATGCAGTATCATTTTTTAGTAGCAATTTACTTAATTCATTTTTACTTATTCATTACTAGGAAAAGATAAACATAAAACAATGAAGAAGTCTACTAAAGGTTGGTTGAACAGATGGTATGCATGAATGAAAAGGAAATTTTATATTTGGAGATTTAATAAGTTGTAAAGTTTACTTAAATCTGTAACCCAATACTAACCTGTTGTTTTGCTCCATCTTTTCTTCTTTTTTGTTTTTATTGACTTTTATGTGGGTCAAAAAGAGAAAGATAGGTGATTCTTGTAGAGATGTTGGGTGAAGGTAGGCGAAGAATTCCAGCGTGTGGGTGGCCAAATACTGGCGTTTCTTTGTTGTATTTATGATTTTTGTTTGTTTGACACTTGTTTGGTAAATACTAGTTTACAGTTGTTTAATTTTGGAATGGATATAGTTAGAAATAGTGGTTATTGTTTGTTGGGTTTTGAGATTCTGTTACTATGGAATAATACAACTGCTCAAGTGTTCAATGTGAAAAATACTTTAAGTCATTACTACTGCTAGTGTAATGGTCACTACTGCCAGTGATACATTACTGCTGCTGGAGGATTACTACTGCTGGAGTATATTACAACTACTACTTAGTTTTGTTTCTACTGCTTATGTGATAATGATGTATAGTCGGTTAGATAATTACAGAATAGATTCTAAAGATTTATCTTGTATAGAAAGTCATTGTAAACTGACTAGGACTCCTTAGACTATAAAAGGAGGTCCTAGGGTTAGAGATAGATACGTATCAATTATAGAGTCGATCACTTCAAGGTTCTAAACCCTAATACTTTAAAAGTGTTCGTATATTAATATATTAAAGTGTTTTGTGAGGAACAACTGTGTCATTCATTGTTCTTCTTAAGATTAAATACAATATTCCGCATTGTGTTTAATAAGTGTTTCAAGTCAGTTTCTATACCTAGTTGATATAGATTCATCTAAAACAACTAACTCTTTACAAGCTAGAAAATTCGATCAAGTGCTTAACAGGGATCAACAAGTGATATTAGAGCTTGTGATCTAGAAGCTGTGATCAAGAAGAACTTGTTTTTAAAACTCAAGGCTATTCTACATCTACTGAAGACATGGAGGTGGAATCAATCAACATGGTTCTCGCTTTAAAGGTACCTATGCTCAAGTCTGGTGAGTATGAGCTATGGAGGATGAGAATTGAGCAATACATTAAGATGCTTGACTACTCTATGTGGGAAGTCATTCAGCTTGGCGATACTTTACCAGAGAAGACTGTTGATGATAAAGGTGTAGAGAAGATAATACCTATTTGTTGGTCCCTATTCACTATAGTATAAAGACAGTTTAAGTAAAGTAAACAAAACTAATAGTGAATCAATGACTGAAAAGATATAAAAATAACACAAGAGTAATTTTCAACGTCATATTCTTATTAGAAGTAAATCAAAAGAATACGCTACCCTAGTACTTGCGGAACAGTACTAGGGATTGAAATGACAAAGTGTTTGCAACTCCTCTCTAAGCTCAGGCTAAGTTTGAGCACAACTACAAGTACCCACTGAGCTATCTCGAGGATTAAGTTGTATTTGGAGGAGTGAAAGATGGCTTGCGTGTATGTGTGTTTTTACAATTCACAAGCTTCACCTTTCACTCCATCTCTTATGCTATTTATACAAGTATGAGTTTTAACTCTTTCCTAAGTGACAAACTAACAATTTTCAGAAGATAAAATACTGATGTACTTTGTCTTTGTTTACAAAGACTATATTAGGTAAAGGGACCAAGTCACTTTCTTCAAGTCAGTACTGATGCTGATACTAAAAGGGAAACTTTCAGGATAAGTACTCCGTCTTATTCGTTTCCAACGCAACCGTTTTATCCCGCCCATTCTTCAGTCTTCATAGTCTTCAGTCTTCAGTTTCAGTTTGTCTTCAGTGTTTGTAGATGGTGAGGAGTTTGAGGGATTCAGTAAGTTATTGTCATCACTTACTGAATCCACCATCTTCTTCTTGACTCAGTCTTCACCCTTTAAGTTCCGCCTTACTAAGTGGAGAGACTTCTTTGTCTCTTACTGAGCGTCCTGAAGATGGCTCACTGAGAGACTATGCACTCAGTGACCTGTTAGTGTTTAACGGTCTAAGCACTTAGGTTATTTTCTATTCAAATCCTAGATTAAGGGGTTTGGGTATTTACTGAACCCAACAGTCTCCCCCTATTTGGATATACAAATAGCCTAAGTGTTTGATCAGTGTAAGTGAGCAAATGGCTTCTTCTTACACTGAATGTACTAATGAATACAATAAGGAACACTGAATATTTTAACAAAACATACATCGTTTATTGATCAAATTACAAGGTTCCTATCACTAGTACAAAAGATAATTCAAAATGATGTCAGTCCAAATGGATTCCCAGTGCTTCAAGCTTGACTTTCTTAGTGATGAGTGTTTCCCTGTCAGGATGGTCTCTTATCTTTGCGTTTAAGTCAGCACAGAACCTGACATTTGCAGGAGTCTGAATTTGAGAGGCCACTAGAATATAGCTGAGCATTGTAGCCACTCCTGCCTGATCGATATCACTCCACCTTTGGAATGTTGGGTTTCCATAGACATCAATGAAAAATAGCCCTCTTTCAGGCTTTTCAATCACCAGACAGTTCACGAATTTCACACCTTCAGGCAGCTCCCTGTTACACTCCTGTCCAGGTACTTTAATCTCAGGCTGTAACTCAACTCTTTTCCTTTTGCCAGTGGATTATTGTGGTTGAGAACCTTAAGGTGCAGTTAAGGCAGGCTGAATCCCTAGTTGTGCTGGTGCATCCCTCAGTCTTTCATACCTTTTACTAAGAATTTTCATTAGCTCCTTAACCACCGCATTCTTCTTCTTTTCAATTATTGGACCCAGTTCATCGAGTTCAGTGATCCCAAAGTCAGTGAATTTCAGGGGATCATGAACCTCGAAGTGTCTTTTATCATCCCCTCTGTAAACATTCATGGCCAGTGGTTTGGTATTGGGGATGATTTTGACATTTGTGATCTTTTCAGGTAGCCTTCGGCTTGTCATTGTCCAGTTGTAATGCTCAATTCTGCTTTGCCTGAGGGCTTCAGCTTTCTTCTTCTTTTCTTCCAACTGTTTTCTCATTTCAGCCATCTGAGCAGCCTGAGCATCCTTGAACTTCTGTCCTGCCTGACCTTTTTGGAGTTTCTTTGGATCTATTCCCATGTTCTTAGCTTCTTCAGCGACTACCTTTGCCAGTGCTTCTCTATTCTTCTTATCTTCCTCAGCTTGTTTCAATCTCCTTTCTTCTTTAGCAAGATATTTACTTAGCTGTTGAGGTGTGAGCAGGTATTCAGTGTCGCCGATTTTGTATGGAATCATCTTAGGCTCAGGTTTAGGCTCTGGTGTTTGCATTATAGCCTTCCCTTTGTCTTGTCCTGATGAAGATGATGCAACCAAGGATGTTGTTGTTGTCATGATTGGTGTTGTGACTGTCAGTGTTGTTGTTGTTGATGTTGGTGGTGGGATTGATGAGATGGGTATTGCTGAAACAGGTGGTGATGATGATAATTGTCATACCCCCAAATTACCTGTTTTACAGCGGAATGGAATACCTTGGGGAGGACTGTCATAGCATCAAAGTTACAGTTATATCGAATGACCTAAAGTGTCGTTTTGAAAATATCGTTTGATTCATTAAAATATTCAGAGTTTACAAAGATTAGGTCCCAAAAGATTTCCAATATATCAAAACGAGTTTGTTACAACCAAACGATAGTTAAGTGCATAAAATATAGGTGAGACGCGTCGACACCGCGACTCTATGATAAGTCCACATGCATGCCATGAAGTGAATGCCTTAGATACCTGAGATAAAACATGCTAAAAGTGTCAACACAAAGGTTGAGTGAGTTCATAGAGTTTGTTTAACAAGTAAAGCTTTTAAAGAAAGTTCATGAAGCAAAAACTAAGTTTTTGGTCATTTAGAATAGTCCACAAAGCAAAGGCATTGTAAATCCACTCAGTTCCAAGTTTCGCCCATACAAAACTTGCAACCTGTGTGTTCACAACCCACTGCCAAAATATGTCTAGTTTATGTTCAAGCACACGAGGTCAAATGAGTTCTCAAAGCAAAGGCATTGTAAATCCACTCAGTTCCAAGTTCCGCCCATACAAAACTTGCAACCTGTGTGTTCACAACCCACTGCCAAAAGTAGTATGTCTAATAGTCGAGTATAAGTTACCATAATAATTCACAATATTGCACCACGTATATAATAATTCAGGGATGCTCTGAATATGGGAGACTTTGCACTGCTCCAACAAGGGAGACTCCTTTGTCACTCGACCACCTAGGCGAGAACTATTGAGAACGCTCCACCAATAAGGCGAGACTTTGCACACTCCACCGATAAGGCGAGAATTATTGAGAACGCTCCACCAATAAGGCGAGACTTTGCACACTCCACCGATAAGGCGAGAATTATTGAGAACGCTCCACCAATAAGGCGAGACTTTGATTGAAAATGCTCCGTTCCCATAGGGAGACATTCTGCTTGATCGATGCAAAACCGTCAAGTTTTATCACGCAAGCCGACCACTTGTGAATGGCCGACCGTAACAAACTTAAAACAGTTTAAGCACAAATGCAATGAAGATCAGGAGAGTATAGTGTTTCCCCAGGTCGTTATGTCCCAACGAGCCGTGCGAGAATAGTCAAACGTTTAGTGATCGAGAAGATTTGAACAGATAAGGAGATATGATTTATTATAACTACAGAAATAGCCAACAAATTACAGGGGCTTAAATGCAAATTAAAGGAAATTTAAAAAGATAAAAAATATTAAATAAACGCTATCACTATTTGCAAAATGATGTTTTTGTTTTTATGTTTTTATAAAACTGAATTTTAAAACTACGTTTCGTACAAATGAAAACGTGAAACTTACACAATATTAACCCTAAAAATATGAAAATGATATTTTTATAAACCTAATGATAAAATAAAATTACTAGAAAAAGAAATTTATTTTTATAACTATTTAATTAATTATTATTAATTAAAAACTATTTTTAACTATTTAATAATAACCTAAAATACAAGAAAATATGAAATAAAGCTAGAAAAATAAAATTATGACTTGGAAAAATCTAAAATATCAAAAGAGAATTTTCAAAACTATTTTTGTATTTTTCTGATT
This sequence comes from Chrysanthemum seticuspe, assembly GCA_019973895.1. Classification (NCBI taxonomy): domain Eukaryota; kingdom Viridiplantae; phylum Streptophyta; class Magnoliopsida; order Asterales; family Asteraceae; genus Chrysanthemum; species Chrysanthemum seticuspe. The sequence continues at coordinate 159,399,458 of BPTQ01000005.1, read as the reverse complement.
ATTTTTCTATTTTTTATGAATTTTAAACTATTTAAAACTAATTAAATTACTAAAAATTACAAAATAAACTATGAAAAATCTGGAAAATTACTTTTTTTACTTTTTATATTTATCTTAACCTAAGAAAAATGAAAAATTATTTTTTTGAACTTTTTCTGATTTAATTGTATTAAAAGCTATTTAAAATTACCTAAAAACTGTTTTTAATTAAGGAAAATAGCAAACTGTTATGAAAAATTATGAAAATTTCAGGAAAAGTCTAATATAATATTTAGAATCTAGGAAAAATAGAAAAACAGTAGCTTGTGTGCAAGAATTTGAAACTGCTATGCAAGTGCTTAAAAATAAGCACTTTGAAATAAGCAAATGGTACCAAACAAGCACCAAACTGATACAGGAGCTTGAATAAGCTAAAAGAACTCAAAATGAACAAGTTAAAACTATCCTTAACCTCTATTGAGCTTGATTAAACAGATTTGATGAAATAAGCTTTAGTGCAAAAACAGGTTTTGAGGCCTACTTTGCAGCTGAAAAATAAGCACCTAGATAAGCTGAAACTGAGAACCAGCAATTGGAACTTACACTAGACCTGGCTGACTATGTTCAAACCAAAAACCAGACCATGAAGAGCTAAGGTGAGCCCTGTGCAAGGCTAGCAAATCACCTGTGCATACTCAGTCAATGCTGAGCTTGTGCACAGGGGATTTGAGACCCAATCCACAAGCTCATTTGAAGCTTTTAAAAAAATTGCAAAATTCTAAAAAATTGGTAAAAAGCAAGGAGACCAGTTGAACTTTTAACACCCAAAGTTTCACTTGATATGACCCAGGAATGAATCAATGAAAATTCATCTTAGTTTGGCTCAAAACTGATTTTCCAAATTTTGACTTTTGACAACAGTTGTGAAGATTTGACTTTTGTGAACTTTGGATCCAATTTGTGGAATGATGATGATGTATTATGATGAAATAAAACTAAAGCAAGTTATATCTATGATTTTGAAGCACAAAACAAGACTTTGCTTTGTCAAACTCACAACAGATAAGCTAATGAGACAGCTTAATGTGAATTTTGACTATTGTGGTATGTAGGTGCAAGTTTATGACTTGAATGAGTATATTAGAGCATACCAAGCTTAGAACACTAGTTTTAACCACTTCACTGCCCTTAACCACTGATTTGCTGCATAATCCAAACACTACTATATTGACTGATTTGCAATTAACAATAAGCTAAACACTTAACTATCTGATATAAATGATCAAACTGAGTTAAATTTACCTAAATATAACTAATGGAACAGGCTTAAACCACTTATAACTACAAAAACAAATTATGCTATGAAACTTTGATAATCACTTACAAATGGTCCTTTAGCCACAGTGGCTTGAAAACAGTGATCCAATGAACCTCTATCCTAAATAAATCAACCTTTTAACTCTGAATCAACCCATTTCCATCTCTGCTTCAACCCATTTCCATTTCCAAGACCAAATGAACCCTGTTGACTTTTATTGACCAAATCCCAAAACTGCTTGAAACTTAAGTACAAGCTTACAAAAAGCTATAATAAGCTTATGTAAGCTTGTTTGAGCTTATAGATAAGCTAATAAGACCTTGTACATAAGAACTTGAAATTGCAATTTGAAACAGTGAACATAAATGTTGGGTTCAGTAAATACCCAATCTCCTTAATCTAGGATTTGAATAGAAAATAGCCCAAGTATTTAATCCGTTAACACAAACAGGTCACTGAGTGCATAGTCTCTCAGTGAGTCGTCTTCAGGATACTCAGTAAGAGGCAAAGAAGAAGTCTCTCCACTCAGTAAGGCGGAACTTAAATGGTGAAGACTGAGTCAAGAAGAAGATGATGGATTCAGTGAGTGATGACAATAACTCACTGAATCCCTAAGATTCCTATCCAACTTCTTACACTGAAGACAAACTGAAGTAGAAGACTGAAGAATGTAAAGACTGAAGAAAGAGCGGGACAAGGCGGGAAAGGTTGAATCAGATAAGACGAAGTCCTTATCAACCAAAGTCAACTTTCCCTGAATGGCAAAACATCAGGCTCAGTGTCATCACTGAACTTAGGAAAGTAGTCTTGTCTCTTACCTAGAATAGTCTTTGTAAACAGAGACAAAATACATCAGTATTTTGTCTTCTGTGTGATGTCAGTTTGTCACTTAGGAAAGAGTCAAATACCATACATGTATAAATAGCATAAGAGATGGAGTGAAAAGGTTAAGCTTGTGAATTGTAAAAACACATACACGCAAGCCATCTTTTCACTCCTCCAAATACAACTTAGTTCCTGAGATAGCTCAGTGAGCTCTAAGAGTTGTGCTCAGACATAGCCTGAGCTTAGAGAGGAATCACCCAACTTTGTCATTTCAATCCCAAGTACTATTCCGCAAGTACTTGGGTAACGTATTCTTTGTTGAATTATTTCTAATAAGAATATGATGTTGAAAATTACTTAGTGTGTTTTCTTTATGTTAATTTCAGTCATTGTTCACTTTTAACTTGTTTTATAAACTTGAACTGTTTTAAACGATAGTGAACGGGGAACAACAAGTGGTATCAGAGCAAGGCTAATTATAAAACTCGTTTTTAGGCCGCTCTAAAAGTTTTTAAATTAGGATCCTAAATGGCTGAAATTGATGTTACCCAACTAGTCGATAAAAAGGGTGGAGCTTATTCAGCTGTTGCCCCTAGACTTGAAGTTGGCAAATTCAACAAATGGAAAAAGCGAATGCTTTGCTATTTGATTGGGATGGAACCTTATTATGTCAAGTGCATAAATGAAGGTCCATTTGTCCCAAAGACTGCTGAAGGGTTGCCCAAACCTGAAGCTCAGTGGACCCAGGATGAAAGGAGAGTGGTCAACCAGGACCAAAGACTCAAAAGTATCATAATATCTTGTCTTCCTGACGATATTATGGAGTCTGTTATAAGCTGTAGCACTGCTAAGCAAACCTGGGATGACCTAGTTCATAGTCATGAAGGACCATCTGATACCAAGGAAAACAGGATAATGGACCTGAAACTTGAGTATAACACCTTCAGGGCTAAGGACTCAGAAACTCTCTCTCAAACTTACACCAGATACAAAACTCTTTTAAATGAACTTTCAAATGATGGTGTAAATTTGTCTAAGCATGAAATCAATGTTGGTTTTGTAAACAGTCTCCCTGAGAAATGGTTGAATTTCTCTCAGGGACTCAGGAATGCTAATCATATCCAAAATCTTGAGCTTCTTGAAATTTATGGGAAATTTGTCTATGAGGAAAACCTCATCAACAGACGATACCCTGACTTAAAGAAGTCTCAGGAAGTCAAGAAGTCCCTGACCACTACCTCATCACCAATATCAACTGCTTTCTTTTCTAACAATGTAGTTCAAGATTTCCAAGAAAACTCAGATGATGAGCCTGATGAGAGATCAAGTGAGGAGTACCTAAGTGACCTGAATGCTGAATTTCAGGAAAGGGCACTCCTCGCTAACTCTCGAAGGTTTATAAAAAGAAACAAAGGTTTTTCAACTGCTAAAGCAACTGAAGACACTGAATGCTACAAGTGTCATAAAAGAGGCCATTTTGCAAAAGACTGTTTTTCAAAAACAATTTCTGAACCCTCTTACAAACCATCAGGATCTAATCAGTCTTCAGGCTTTAGCAAATTTCAACCAAAAATCTATCAGTCTCATCAAAATGTTCAAAACAAATCTGATCTTAACAAAACCATTGATTATGAAGCTAAGTATAAGAAAGCAAAAGCTAAGCTTGCATTGCTTGAGGCCAGTCCCTCAGAAACAACAAAAAATGTTCAATCTGTGCAGGGGAAGAACAAAGGCCTTGTTGCTGAAACCTTTGACTGGGATGAAGAGCCAATCTCATCGGATGATGAAATGGTACACGTCAGTGCTCTAATGGCTCTCTCAAAAGAAGACAAGCTTGCTGTTGGGAAGAATCATGCTAGGAACGGGGAATGGGTCAACATCACAATGAAGAAGGTAAACACTTTACTTTCTATGGATGATGACTCTGATTGGCAGTCTTATATGAATTATCTAAATGTTGACCTTAAGTTTGTAGAAGAGCAAAGACTGAATCTTTTTTCTAAGTACAACAAGTTAAGTTTTGAATTGAATAAGTGTAGGGATGAATTGCTCATTTTAAAACAAGCTAAGCTTGAGGCTGTCACTTTGCAAATTCAAAACACTGAACTAGTTAAAAGAAATCAGAATCTTCAAGATGAACTTAAAAAGGCAAATGATATTCTTAAGAGTTGGACTGCTAAGAATCCCAGGGTCTTTGATGCTGTGGGAGCCCCCAGTAGCACCAAGAAGAGAGTCATAGGTGAAGATCATCTCCCTGACTCTCTCAACAAAGACCAGTCTCCTAAGCCATTTGTATCTGGTGGCATGATTACAAGTATGTTGGCTGATTCAAATTCCAGTGAATGGATTGAACGAGTTAATCCTGAGAGTAAGCTTCCAAACTTCAATTCTGGAAGGATTCTAGAGCCTGAAAGTCAAGCTCTAAAGAGCATGCTTGGACTCCCTGATGTGCCCAGTGGTACTGAGCACATCTCTGAGTCTGAAGCAGAATCTCAAGCACCGCTTCCACCACTGAAACCTCTTCAGGGTGCTGCTCCAAGCTCTGAGCTTACTCCACTACAATTCAATCCTCATTCACCAAAAGAAAGGTCTGGACGTGGTAGAACCATCCTTCAAAGACAAGCAAAACTAATCCAACAAGAGTCTACTCCTACTGAGACTTCATCATCCTCTGTCCCCACTGAAGCTGATCAAATCCAGCAACTGACTGAACTTGTGAGGAAGCTTACTGAAAAAATGGAATCCATTGAAAAGGTCCCTGAACCAATCAAGGAGACAAAGTCAGCTTCCTCCAGTTCCTCAAAGTCTAGGTCAACCTCCAAAAACAAACAAAAGTGTGAGCTGTGTCATTACACCACCCATACCACTGACAACTGCTATAGAATCCTTTTTTGCATGATCTGCAAAAAGGATGATCATAGGACTGCAGATCATATACAGTATGTCAGTCAAGCAAACTATACCAAAGTTGGTCATCAGTATGCTTCATCCTCCAAAACTGCCCCAAAGAATAGAGCAAAACCTTTTCCTCTCTGTCCTCACTGTGGGTTCAATGATCATCATCAGGATGATTGTCTCATGAATACATGCTGTGATATATGCGGTAATCCAGCTCATGAGACATCCCAACATGACAGTATCATTCATGCAAGGAGAAATTCCAAACAACCCAGAGTCACTGAGTCATCCTCAGCCTCTAAGTGCAAAACCTGTGGTAGCACCTTGCACACAACCACTGACCATGAGTCGATTGCAAATTTCAAAGAGACCTTGAGATCCAAGCCCACTAGTAAGTGGGTCACGAAGAGAAACTAATTCAGTTTACTACTTGTGCAGAGACATGCCAGGGAGCCTATTTGGCATCTAGACAGTGGATGCTCAAGAAGCATGACTGGTGTGAAGGAATATCTGCACAAGTATGTAAAGGAACCAGGGCCCAAGGTAGTATTTGGTGATAACTCATCATGTCCCACTGAAGGTTATGGTTCAGTAAACTGCAATGGAATAGTTTTCTCTAGAATAGCCTATGTCAATGGTCTCAAATACAATCTCATCAGTGTCAGTCAACTATGTGATGCAAAATTCATTGTACAATTCAATGATAAACAAGGTACCATTTTTAATGCCAACAAGGAAGTTGTGTTGATAGCTCCTAGGAGAGATGATGTTTATGTTCTTGACATGTCAACTCTCTCCCAAGATGGAACTTGTCTCTTTGCTAAAGCCACTGAAACTATCAACTGGCTGTGGCATAAGAGACTCTCACACTTGAACTTCAAAAACCTCAACAACTTGGCAAAACAAAACAAGGTCCTTGGCTTACCATCACTGGTCTTTGCAAAAGACAAACCATGCTCTGCCTGTGAAAAGGGTAAACACCACAGAGCATCATTCAAAACCAAACAAAATTTCTCCATCAAAAGCTGCCTTCACCTCCTGCACATGGATCTCTTTGGACCTGTCAGTCCCAGATCAATCCAGCATGAGAAGTATACACTTGTCATTGTTGATGAATTCTCAAGATACACTTGGGTATACTTTCTTTCAAAAAAGAGTCAGGCAGCTGATGCAATAATGTCATTCATCAGGAAGATTGAAAACCAGAATGACATTACTGTCAAACAAATCCGTACTGACAATGGCACTGAGTTCAGAAATCAAGAACTTGAGAGTTTCTGTGATGAAAAAGGAATTTCTCAAAATTTCTCATCTCCTTATACCCCTGAACAAAATGGGGTTGCTGAAAGGAAAAACAGAACTCTCATTGAGGCTGCTAGAACTATGTTAAATGGCTCAGCCCTCTCAAAACATTTCTAGACTGAAGCAGTCAAAACTGCATGTTACACTCAAAACAGGTCAATCATTGTCAAAAGACATAATAAAACCCCATATGAGATCTTCAAAGGCAGACTTCCAGACATCAGCTATTTTCATGTGTTTGGATGTCCTGTGTTCATTCACAACCACAAGGATCATCTAGGCAAGTTTGATGCAAAAGCTGATGATGGATACTTTTTAGGCTACTCACTGATCTCCAAAGCCTTCAGGGTTTTTAACACAAGGAGACAACAAGTTGAGGAAACCTTTCATGTCACCTTTGATGAAAGTACTGAAAGCATCAGGTTCACCAACACCTCAGTGGAGGAAATAGGAATTGATAACTCATCAAGATATCCTCCTGATGAGTACAACACTGAACTCAATTCCTCATATCAAGCTGATGCTGACATCTCATATTATGTCTTACCACACAACCTACCCCAACCAACCATCAATGAATTCATTGATAATCAGTCTGTCCCTACTGGGATAAGTAACAATGATCCAAATGATCAGGAACCTGTTACTCATGATCCTCAACCTGATCTTGACATCTCAACAGATGTTCTAAATAATCTTGCGGCTCTTGCACCTGAACTCACATCTGAACTCCCAGTGACATCTTCAAGCTCAGATCCTAGACCACAAAGTAAGTGGACTAGATCTCAGGACATTGAGCTTGTAAACATCATTGGTGAACCCACTGAGGGCATGCTCACTAGAAGCATGGCTGCTAGTCTAACTGCAGCTTCAGCCATGAATGTCTATATGCTGATTACCTATCAGACATTGAACCCAAAAGTGTCACTGAAGCTCTAAAACACCCAAGCTGGGTTCAGGCTATGCAAGATGAATTGCAACAGTTTGATAAAAACAAGGTCATGACCTTGATCAAATGTCCTCAGGATGTAGTAGTCATAGGAATGAAGTGGGTTTTCAGAAACAAGACTGATGAAAACGGCACTGTCATTAAAAACAAAGCCAGACTTGTAGCCAAAGGATACAGTCAACAAGAAGGCATTGACTATGATGAGACATTTGCTCCTGTTGCAAGAATGGAAGCCATCAGGATCTTCCTTGCATATGCAACATACATGAACTTCAGGGTCTACCAAATGGATGTTAAAAGTGCATTCTTAAATGGTGATCTCAAGGAAGATGTGTATGTTCAGCAACCTCCAGGCTTTGAGAGTAGTGAATTCCCTGACTATGTCTGCAAGCTTGACAAAGCCCTTTATGGACTTAAACAAGCTCCCAGGGCATGGTATGAAACTCTCTCAGCCTTCCTGATACAAAACAAGTTTGTCAGAGGAAAGATAGACAACACACTGTTTGTCTATAGAACCCAACAGGATGTGATACTAGTCCAAGTGTATGTTGATGATATCATCTTTGGCTCAACAAACTACAAACTTTGCAAACAGTTTGAAAAACTGATGACAAAGAAGTTTGAAATGAGCATGATGGGGGAACTCACTTACTTTCTTGGACTTCAAATCAGGCAAACTGATAAAGGTATATCCACCAGTCAAGAGAAATACACCAGAAATCTCTTGAAGAAATATGAGATATTTGACTATGCCTTAGTGAAGACACCAATGGTTCCACCTAACAACCTTGGACCTGATCTCACTGGAAAATCAGTCAATCAAACTCATTTCAGAGGGATTGTTGGCTCACTGATGTATCTAACCGCTACTAGACCAGACATACAATTCTCAGTCTGTTTAATAGCAAGATATCAGTCCAATCCCAAAGAATCCCACCTCACTGCAGCCAAAAGAATACTCAGGTACCTGAAAGGAACCCCAAACCTTGGACTATATTATCCAATATGCTCAGGGTTTGATCTCAAGGGTTACTCTGATTCTGATTATGCTGGCTGCAACATGGACAGAAAAAGTACCTCAGGGTCCTGTCAATTTCTTGGAGGAAAACTGGTGTATTGAAGTGCAAAGAAGTAACAATCAGTGGCTATGTCCTCAGCTGAAGCTGAATATGTAGCTGCAGCAGGATGCTGTGCCAATGTATTATGGATGAAAAGTCAACTCAGTGACTATGACATCCATTACAAAATGGTGCCTATCTTCTGTGATAACACTAGTGCAATTGCAATCTCCAACAACCCTGTCCTCCACCAAAGAACCAAACACATTGATATCAGATATCACTTCATCAGGGATCACATAATGAAAGGAGACATAGAACTTCATTTCATCCCTACTGAATATCAACTGGCTGATATCTTCACCAAACCCTTGGATGAGCCTACCTTCAGGAGACTGAAAGCTGAATTGGGAATGCTTGACATTGAAAGTCAAGTATTTGAAAACCAATCTCAGTAAGTTCTCTGACATGGTTCATCCTCCCTGAAAATCCAAAATAAACCTCTCACTGAATGAGTAATACTCATTCAGGGTCCCTGACACTTGACAAAGAGCATTGAATGAGTAACTAAATGGTCCAAGTATCAGTTACTTTAATGTCCTAGGTTGGTAACTATGCCAATTTAATAAAGGAATATATGTCTCTTTGTCTTACTGTCATCCCACTTGGCATTTATTGCCTCTCACAAAAAATATCAAATTGATATTTTTTCTCTGCAAAAGTGCACTTTTACTATGCGCCTCAACTGTTCCCTTGAAAAACGGGATTTTTACTGCGGGTAATGGAGTGGTAGCATTAAATGGGGAATTTCAAAAGTCTTTCAAAAACCTACTCTTAGTTTTTCCATTTGTGCACAAAACACCCCTCTTATCACTCTATAAATACCCTCTTCTTCTACACAAACAACACACACAAATCAATTTCTGCAATTAAACTGTGTCAAAATCTTTTCTCAAATCCAGAAATATTTGTGTGTTCTCAAAACCTTCAAAACCTCTTTTGGAAAACCTTTCTTGTAAACATTTACAAAAGTTTTTCATCACTAACTAGAGAGATCTAAACATTTTTAACTGTTCTTGCCAAACGTTTTTTTAAACCCTAAAAACTTCTTTAAAAGATATGGCTAGAACACAATCTCTCCAGTTTGCTTCTCAGTGGGTAGGGGATCTATCAAACGTTGAATTCAAAACAAACAATGTCATAGGTAATTTTGAATACCCTGAAAATGTCCCAACCTATAAAGACATTGTAAAATTTTTATTCAACTGCCCACTAAAAACGGCCTTTGTAAAGTGTCCCTCAGTGGTGTACCCAAACTACCTCAGGGAGTTTTGGGCAACTGCTAAAGCCTTTGACCCGACACCTTCGACTGATGAGAATAACCTTAGACCACTCAGGGAGTATCTCATCAGGTTCAGTCTTAATGGGGGGCAACAATATACCCTGGATTACAAAACTTTTTGCACTTCAACAGGGTTAGATTACAACAAAGGTGTTTATGTCGCCCATCCTGAACCTTCCACAGTGAAGGATGGGTTAAAACAAATCGTTTTGGATCCCACATTTTTGGACAGGACCCCAGTCACTAAAAGTTCATTCCCCGTGGCTTGGAGGATCCTTTTCACGTTTGTGATTCAGGTCCTCGGCGGGAACCACTCATCCACTGAACAGGTTAACTCTATTCAGTTGATGATGGCATACTGCCTGATGAATGGGGTCACTGTCGACATAGGGGAGATCATTTACAGTGATCTTGTAACGAAGCTACAGAGTAAAACTAGGACGAAGTATATTTCGTATCCTAGGTTTGTCTCTTGTGCTTTACAATCGTTACTGGGTGCCAATTATATTCAGGATGAAAAATTTGGAAATTTACCTGGCATCCTGAGTCCTTCAAACTTTCAAAAGGACCCATCCCTTGTCACACCTATAGAATTGACGGCCCATATGGTTGCTGTAAACAACCAGGAGGGATCAGTGTCTCCAAACCCTGCTCTTAAAAAGAAAAAGGGGAAGTCTCAGACTGGGACTAAGACTAAACCAAAGTCTCAGGGCCCTGAGGCTTCAGGAGCACCGCCGAAGAGGCACAAAAGGCCTGAGACCAAAAAGACACCCACTGACCAGGCAACAACCACCCCCGTGACAACGAAGGACACTGATACATCACAGTCAGTGCCCTTGGTCACACCTACTACTCCCCAAGATCCAGAGGGAAACAAACAACCCGCTGGTAGGGGAGCGCCTTCCACTTTGCCCGGTGATGACATTAGCAAATCAAAGCCTTTGTCTGAGGGCACACTGATCGATCCCAAAGACTCAGGGGAAAACAAACAATCCACTGATAGGGATACAACATTCACTGACTCTGCTAAAGGCACTGGGAAATACCCACCAGTGTCTTAGGGGTCACTGGGGGACAAAGACTCGGAGGGAAAGAAACAACCCGCCGATACGGAACCCAAAACCAATCCTGACTCCCGAGAAGACGCTGGGAAACTCCCACCAGTGTCCGAGGGGTCCACGGGGGACAAAGACTCAGAGGGATCAATACCACCCGCTGATATGGAACCCATTCCCACTCCCTTGTTAACTGTTGCTGAGGTTACTGAGCTGCTAGAATCTGATGATGACTTTGCTGAAAGTGATGAAGAAATCTTATCAGCAGGGGAAGAAGTGGACGCTGAGGTTCAAGCTGAATAAGAGCCTCAGCCTGATCCACAGGCACAGACTGAGTCACCGTTTCTACCTGAAGACAATGCCTCAGCCTCATCTTCCAGCTCTGACGAATTCAAAAGATTTGACAATGTTCATCCACTCACTGAAAGACAACTGGTTAAGTGGATCAGTAGGGCTTCAAGGAGGCTGTTTTCTGGGGTTACTGAACAGTTTTGGGATCAACACACTGAGGCTGCTACCAGTTACGCTGACCTTAGATCTGATGTGCTCACCTTCAACGAAAATGTTCATGAGCACAGAGATCTTATGTACCATCATCTTGTCAACCTGGATGAACACATGGTTAAGTTCCTCAAGCATCTTCAGACAGTTGGGGTTACGATTGATGAAATCTGGGACGCTGTCAAAGAAGACCCAGCGCTCAATGCCAAAGTGCTGGAGGCAACTGAGGCATATGCAAAGAATTCATCCAGGCTCACTGACCTTATAGAGATGCTCAAGTCTGCGAATGTTCAGGGTCTTCAAACTTCAGTTCAGACTCTTCAGACCACCATGGACTCACTAAACACTCAGGTAGCTACCTTGACTCAGGCCTCGTCTTCTATGGCTTGGAATCTTGGTCCACGAATGACTGCCTTGGAGTTATCTCATGCGAACTTGGATGCAAAGGTCACTGGTCTACAAGCAGATACTTCAGAAATAAAGGCCATGATGACTGAAATCTATCAGGCCTTCAAAGGTCAAGCTGGTCAGTCCCCCTCAGCACCTACTCCAACTCTTGCCCTCACTGACGCTACGGCAACAGTTGAGGGGGAGAATACTGCTGAAGAAACTCCTCTTCACACTGAGGGGGAGCAAACACCACCAGTCTCAGCAGCTCAAACATCATCATCATCAGCACCAGTCTCTGCAGTACCAATCTCATCACTTCCACCTCAAGCAACAACAACAACAACACTGACAATCTTAACACCTATCATGACAACACCACCTCCCATAATTGCATCATCCTCCTCAGGACAGGACAAGGGCAAAGGCATACTAACAACTACTGAGCCTGAGAGGATTCCCTACAAAATCGGTGACACTGAATACCTCTTCACTCCTCAACAGCTAACCAAACACCTTGCTAAAGAAGAGAGGAAACTGAAACAAGCTGAGGATGAAAAGAAGACTAAGGAGGCATTGACCCAAGTGATTGCCGAAGAAGCTGAAAATGTGGGAATAGATGCAAGCAAGCTCAAAAAGGGTCAGGCAGGACAGAAGTTCATGGAAGCTCAGGCTGCTCAAATGGCTGCAATGAGAGCTCAGTATGATGAAAAGAGAAAGAAATCTGAAGCTCTCAGGCAAAGCAGAATTAAAGAATATAACTGGACAATGACCAACCGAAGGCTTCCTGAAAAAATCACTGATGTCAAAATCATTCCCAACACTAAACCATTGGCTATGAATGTTTACAGGGGAGATGACAAAAGACACTTTGAGGTTCATGATCCCTTAAAATTCAGTGACTTTGGGATCACTGAACTTGATGAACTTGGTCCAATCATTGAAAAGAAGAAGAATGCGGTGGTCAAGGACCTGATGAAAATGCTCAGTAAAAGATATGAAAGGCTGAGGGAAGCACCAGCCCAACTGAGAATTTAGCCTGCCTTGACTGCACCTCAAGGATCTCAACCACAAGCTTCCACTGGCAAAAGGAAAAGAGTTGATTTCCAACCTGAGATCAAAGTGCCTGGCCTTGAATGCAACAGAGAACTGCCTGAGGGTGTTAATTTTGTGAACTGTCTAGTGATTGAAGAGCCTGAAAGAGGGCTATTCTACATTGATGTCTACGGAAACCCTGCATTTCAAAGATGGAGTGACATTGATCAGGCTGGAGTAGCTGCAATGATCAGCTATATTCCTGTGGCCTCTCAGATCCAATCCCCAGCAAACGTCAGGTTCTGTCAAGACCTAAACGCTAAGATCAGAGACCATCCTGACAGGGAAACACTCATCACCAAGAAAGTGAAGCTTGAAGCTCTGGGTATCCATCTGGATTGACATCATTTTGTTTTATCTCTTGTACTAGTGATAGGAACTATGTAATCTGATCAATAAACGATGTATGTTTTATTCATTTACTCAGTGTTCCTTATTGTATTCATTAGTACATTCAGTGTAAGAAGAAGCCTCTTGCTCACTTACACTGATCAACCACTTAGGCTATTTGTATATCCAAATAGGGGGAGACTGGTGGGTTCAGTAAATACCCAATCTCCTTAATCTAGGATTTGAATAGAAAATAGCCCAAGTATTTAATCCGTTAACACAAACAGGTCACTGAGTGCATAGTCTCTCAGTGAGTCGTCTTCAGGATACTAAGTAAGAGGCAAAGAAGAAGTCTCTCCACTCAGTAAGGCGGAACTTAAATGGTGAAGACTGAGTCAAGAAGAAGATGATGGATTCAGTGAGTGATGACAATAACTCACTGAATCCCTAAGATTCCTATCCAACTTCTTACACTGAAGACAAACTGAAGTAGAAGACTGAAGAATGTAAAGACTGAAGAAAGAGCGGGACAATGCGGGAAAGGTTGAATCAGATAAGACGAAGTCCTTATCAACCAAAGTCAACTTTCCCTGAATGGCAAAACATCAGGCTCAGTGTCATCACTGAACTTAGGAAAGTAGTCTTGTCTCTTACCTAGAATAGTCTTTGTAAACAGAGACAAAATACATCAGTATTTTGTCTTCGGTGTGATGTCAGTTTGTCACTTAGGAAAGAGTCAAATACCATACATGTATAAATAGCATAAGAGATGGAGTGAAAAGGTTAAGCTTGTGAATTGTAAAAACACATACACGCAAGCCATCTTTTCACTCCTCCAAATACAACTTAGTTCCTGAGATAGCTCAGTGAGCTCTAAGAGTTGTGCTCAGACATAGCCTGAGCTTAGAGAGGAATCACCCAACTTTGTCATTTCAATCCCAAGTACTATTCCGCAAGTACTTGGGTAACGTATTCTTTGTTGAATTATTTCTAATAAGAATATGATGTTGAAAATTACTTAGTGTGTTTTCTTTATGTTAATTTCAGTCATTGTTCACTTTTAACTTGTTTTATAAACTTGAACTGTTTTAAACGATAGTGAACGGGGAACAACAATAAATTATGAATTGTGAACACAAACTGAAATTGATGCTTGAAATTAGTTTGAATACACTTAAATGACTTAATTTGATATATTGAAACAAAACATTACAACTTAAAGCTTAATTAAAAACAGAAACATGAAATACGACATACATTTGAAAATAAAAATTAACTACTGTCTCTCTTGCCTCTTTCTTCCTCTCTTTATAGTCCCATTTGTCTTTTCTCTCTCTTCTGAGTGAATCCCAACAATAAACTTGGCCATTGGATGTCTAGGATTCATGTTGGCCTTTGGATTGGTTTTGGCGGGAAATGCCCATTTGACCTGTGGGTATTGTTTTTAGCTACTAGGGGGGGGGGGGGGGGTGGCATTTATTGTAGTGGGTAAGGTGATGATGAGGGGGAGGGATAAGGTGAAAAGGTGAGGTGATGGTGGCTTGGGAGTTGCAGAGCAAGTTGGAAGGGATAAACAGTGTGGGGGCGGGCTTTTGGCTATTTGACTGGATGGTTGACCAAAGGTCCAAAAACAAGTTATTGACAGGGGGTCCAAAATGTATAATGGCAGGGGTTCAAATCTGTTTTGACAAGGCTAGGCTTAGGTTAATATGACAAGGGCTTATTTGCAATTCTGAAATCTTGAGGGACCAATCCTGTAATTTTCCAAAGTTCACACAAGGGATCAAAATTGACAAGCTTCAATAGTACAAGGACCAGTTTTGACATTTTCAATTTTCCAGGGACCAAACTTGACATTTTATGAAAGTTCAGGGACCTTTTCTGCCATTTAACAAAAGATTTATTCAAGGACCATTTTTGACAATTTAGAATATTTCAGGGACCTTGAATAACATTTTTCTTTATTTTGTTTTACCAGGGACTGTTTTTGACAACTTTTGAAACTTGGGGGACTAAAACTGCCAATTATGCAAACTTTATACGTTTTTCACCAGATTTTGATATTTTTGCATTTAAAACACATAAAACACTTATTTGTGATATTTTTATCATTTTGATGCATTTCTGAGTGTTTTCAGATGTTTTTGCAGTTTAAATGGTACAAAAATGATGAGTATTTAGACACTCATCACTGCTCCGGACCGGGGAGGCTTTAATTTGCTCCGAACAAGGGAGACTTTATAGTGATGCTCCGAACAAGGGAGACTTTAGGTCAAGGTCATAACACGTCCGGTTTAATAAGTTCATACAAGTCATAAGTTTATATTTAAGTTCAAGAGTTTCGTTCAAAAGTTCGTAATTAAGTTCAAAGATTTAAGTCGAGTTCAAAAGTTCAAAACAGTCAAAGAGCTCGAATAATATCAAAAGGTTCAAGATAGTCGAAGCGTTCAAAATCACGTCAAACTAGTTTAAAATATATCAAAAGGGTCCTTGTACAAGTTAAAAGAGTTTACTATATGTCAAAAGGTTCATATCGAGTCCAAAGTGTTCACTTATATGTTAAAGGGGTCCGAATCAATTTAGAAGAGCTCAAATATACATGTCGAAGGGTTCAAAATCAAGGAAAGTGTTTCAACTAATAGCGTTAATAACATAGTGATCAATTTAGTTCGGACATAATCTACTTACGCGCACATAGAGTGAAACAAAAGATATTTAAGCTCATATAAATGTAAAGTAAAAGCAAGTAGTTGAGCATGTATCTCCCCCGAAGAGTTTATAAAACAATTAAACGAGTAAAAGTGGGGCTACGAACTCACCTGTTACAATAGTTATGATGACAAAGCGGATGCACAGAAATGAGACGCAACTCTCTAACAGCGACTTGAGTGATGAAGGGATTGTTGCAAATATATAATCAACCTAGATGTTTAACTAGAAATACTAAACAACCACTAATGACCAAGAGAACTAGAAAAATAATCAAAACCAAATTTCTTCACTTGCTTTTCTCCTTAGCCGATCAATATGAGAGTAGAGAGAGTATTTGATGGTTTTGGATAAGTTACAAAGGAGATACAAAAGAAACTAGTTGTTACACATATATAAATTAAACTAAATTTAATATTATATAAAAGATTCATAAGGACATAATCTTGAAAAATTGGTCAAGCAAGAAAAAAAATGGGAGGGGCTGTCGACACAAAAAAAAAAGAAAAGAAATGGAAAGGTGTGATGTGCATTAAATGTTTGTGTCTAGTTGTCTCTAAATATTTAGATTTAGGATGAGTATAGTTTAGATATTTATTATTTAGGTATTGAGTTAGCTAGAAATAAATTTTAGCGGAATAAAATAGAGTGTGATGGAGTCATAAAAATTATAAAAATGTGATTTCTATAAGTATCAGATGTTTAAATAATTGTCGTGTTGAATTTACGAAAACCGTCGTAAAATTTTATACATAACAATTTATATACAAAATAAATTGAAAACATCGGGTAAAGTAATAATATTATTTTTATAATTTTAATATGAGTATAAAAATATATCGGAATAAATTTTTGGAAGTTTCGGATCAATTGTTCAAAATAAATGATCGTGCGATAGCGTTTATTTAATAAGAAATATATACGTTAATGAAATATAAATTTGAAAAATGACCGAAAATTGAGAATTGTGACATTCTTCCCTTGTCAGAGGAATCACGTCCTCGTGATTCGATTATTGATAACTATAGCCCAAACCGCGACAAGGGTTCTAAAAGTTTATGCTCGTGTATGGTCTAAATGATTATGTCAATGCTCATGCATGTGGGTTCCTCGATCAACTAGGTGTGTTCTCATGCTATCGTGACCATTTCCCATTCTAAAGACATGCTCTCTTAGGGTTAGGTTTGATGAGGCAAGCTTTCCCATTCTCGAGCAAAACCCTCAAAAGACTTTTAGGTAACCGATTTTTACTTAATCCCACAACTCATCAAACAAGAACTGTCATACGATTAGGCTAAATCGGTTTAGGTAACAACTTGTTTCTAGCTTGATCTTTGCAACTCATCAAACAAGAACTGTCACTCGGATCAAACTGGAAACAAGTGGTTTGAAGAAAATCTTTTGAAAATTTGGCTCGATTATGGAATTGCTTACTCATATGAGACTACTACTCCCTTCATTGCATGATTCTTCCTGAATTAGACATAGGTGA
This sequence comes from Chrysanthemum seticuspe, assembly GCA_019973895.1. Classification (NCBI taxonomy): domain Eukaryota; kingdom Viridiplantae; phylum Streptophyta; class Magnoliopsida; order Asterales; family Asteraceae; genus Chrysanthemum; species Chrysanthemum seticuspe. The sequence continues at coordinate 159,382,218 of BPTQ01000005.1, read as the reverse complement.
TCAGGCTATGTATAATTTAGGAGTAACTATGCAATGCTTGGACTAATCAACTCATATGATGTTTGGTGTTAAGTCATAAACCCGCACGTATAATGAGTATGCACTTATAATGATATGATGAGATGCTATGATGAAGTAGTTATAGTCTAGGGTCAATGATGCAACCTAGTTCTCTTTAACCGATGCTCTGATACCAATCTGTCACACCCCCAAATTACCTGTTTTACAGCGGAATGGAATACCTTGGGGAGGACTGTCATAGCATCAAAGTTACAGTTATATCGAACGACCTAAAGTGTCGTTTTGAAAATATCGTTTGATTCATTAAAATATTCAGAGTTTACAAAGATTAGGTCCCAAAAGATTTCCAATATATCAAAACGAGTTTGTTACAATCAAACGATAGTTAAGTGCATAAAATATAGGTGAGACGCGTCGACACCGCGACTCTATGATAAGTCCACATGCATGCCATGAAGTGAATGCCTTAGATACCTGAGATAAAACATGCTAAAAGTGTCAATACAATGGTTGAGTGAGTTCATAGAGTTTGTTTAACAAGTAAAGCTTTTAAAGAAAGTTCATGAAGCAAAAACTAAGTTTTTGGTCATTTAGAATAGTCCACAAAGCAAAGGCATTGTAAATCCACTCAGTTCCAAGTTCCGCCCATACAAAACTTGCAACCTGTGTGTTCACAACCCACTGCCAAAATATGTCTAGTTTATGTTCAAGCACACGAGGTCAAATGAGTTCTCAAAGCAAAGGCATTGTAAATCCACTCAGTTCCAAGTTCCGCCCATACAAAACTTGCAACCTGTGTGTTCACAACCCACTGCCAAAAGTAGTATGTCTAATAGTCGAGTATAAGTTACCATAATAATTCACAATATTGCACCACGTATATAATAATTCGGGATGCTCTGAATATGGGAGACTTTGCACTGCTCCAACAAGGGAGACTCCTTTGTCACTCGACCACCTAGGCGAGAATTATTGAGAACGCTCCACCAATAAGGCGAGACTTTGCACACTCCACCGATAAGGCGAGAATTATTGAGAATGCTCCACCAATAAGGCGAGACTTTGCACACTCCACCGATAAGGCGAGAATTATTGAGAACGCTCCACCAATAAGGCGAGACTTTGATTGAAAATGCTCCGTTCCCATAGGGAGACATTCTGCTCCGGACCGGGGAGGCTTTAATTTGCTCCGAACAAAGGAGACTTTATAGTGATGCTCCGAACAAGGGAGACTTTAGGTCAAGGTCATAACACGTCCGGTTTAATAAGTTCATACAAGTCATAAGTTTATATTTAAGTTCAAGAGTTCCGTTCAAAAGTTCGTAATTAAGTTCAAAGATTTAAGTCGAGTTCAAAAGTTCAAAACAGTCAAAGAGCTCGAATAATATCAAAAGGTTCAAGATAGTCGAAGCGTTCAAAATCACGTCAAACTAGTTTAAAATATATCAAAAGGGTCCTTGTACAAGTTAAAAGAGTTTACTATATGTCAAAAGGTTCATATCGAGTCCAAAGTGTTCACTTATATGTTAAAGGGGTCCGAATCAATTTAGAAGAGCTCAAATATACATGTCGAAGGGTTTAAAATCAGGATGGGTGACATAAACTCCCTTGTTGTAGTCTAACCCTGTTGAGGTGCAAAATGTTTTATAATCCAGGGTGAATTGTTGTCCCCCGTTAAGACTAAACCTGATGAGATATTCCCTGAGTGGTCTAAGGTTGTTCTCATCAGTAGAGGGTGTCGGGTCAAAGGCCTTAGCTGTAGCCCAAAACTCCCCGAGGAGGTTTTGGTACAGAATAGAGGGGCACTGAACAAAGGCAGTTTTCAGTGGGCAGTTATACAAAAATTTCATAATGTCCTTATAGGCTGGGATAGTTTGAGGATATTCAAAGTTGCCTATGACATTATTTGTTTTAAATTCGACATTGTTAAGATCACCTACCCACTATGAAGCAAACTGAAGAGATTGTGTTCTTGCCATTTCTATTAAAAAGTTTTTAGGGTTTTGAGAAGAATAACTTGACAAGAACAATCAAAGGTTTTTGAATCTATTAAGTTGTGATGAAAAACTTTTGTAAAGGTTTACAGAGAAGATTTTTCAGAAAAAAGGATTTGAAGAACACAAAGATTTCTGGGTTTGAAAAGAGATTTTGACAGAGTTTTGTTAGCAAAAATCTTTTGTGTGTGTTATAAGGATTTTGTGAGGGTATTTATAGTGTGTTTAGAGGGGTAGTTTGTGCATATTTATGGATTTGTAAAGTCGGTTTTTGAAAACGTTTTGAATTTCCACATTTAATGCCACCCTCCACTACCCGCAATAAAATCCCGTTTTTCAAGGAAACAGTTGTAGTGTAGAGTAAAAGTGCACTTTTGCAGTAATAAAATATCCACAGGATATTTTATGTGAGAGGAGGCATTTAATGCCAAGTTGGATGAGGTAAGTATTAGGGACCCTTGACAGTAAGATACAAAGACATATATTCCTATATTTAATTGGTGCGTTTACCAACCTAGGACATTTAAGTAACTAATACTTGGTGCATTTAGTTACTCATTCAATGCTCAATATCTATGTCCCTGAATGAGTCTTACTCATTCAGTGAGAGGTTGTCTTGTGGGTTTCGTTCAGGGAGGAGGAACCATTTCAGAGAACTTACTGAGATTGGTTTTCAGATGCCTGACTTTCAATGTCAAGCATTCCCAATTCAGCTTTCAGTCTCCTGAAGGTAGGTTCATCCAAGGGTTTGGTGAAGATATCAACTAGTTGATATTCAGTAGGGATGAAATGGAGTTCTATGTCTCCTTTCATTATGTGATCCCTGATGAAGTGATATCTGATATCAATATGTTTGGTTCTTTGATGAAGGATGGGGTTGTTGGAGATTGCAATTGCACTGGTGTTGTCACAGAAGATGGGTACCATTTTGTAATGGATGTCATAGTCACTAAGTTGACTTTTCATCCATAAAACATTGGCAAAACATCCTGCAGCAGCCACATACTCAGCTTCAGCTAAAGACATAGTCACTGATTGTTGATTTTTAGCACTCCAACAAACCAATTTTCCTCTAAGAAATTGACAGGACCCTGAGGTACTTTTTCTGTCCATGTTGCAGCCAGCATAATCAGAATCAGAGTAACCTTTGAGATCAAACCCTGAGCACTTTAGATAATAGAGTCCAAGGCTTGGGGTTCCCTTCAGGTACCTGAGTATTCTTTTGGCTGCAGTGAGGTGGGATTCTTTGGGATTGGACTGATATCTTGCTATTAGACAGACTGAGAATTGTATGTCTGGTCTGGAAGCAGTTAGATACATCAGTTAGCCAACAATCCCTCTGAAATGGGTTTGATTGACTGACTTGCCAGTGAGTTTAGGTCCAAGGTTGTTAGGAGAGACCATTGGTGTCTTCACTGAGGCACATTCAGATATCTCATATTTCTTCAAGAGATTTCTTGTGTATTTCTCTTGACTGATAGAGATTCCTTTATTAGTTTGCCTGATTTGTAGTCCAAGGAAGTATGTGAGTTCACCCATCATGCTCATTTCAAACTTCTTTGTCATTAGTTTTTCAAACTGTTTGCAAAGAGTGTAGTTTGTTGAGCCAAAGATGATGTCATCAACATATACTTGGACCAGTATCACATCTTGTTTTGTCCTATAGATAAACAATGTGTTGTCTATCTTTCCTCTGACAAACTTGTTTTGAATCAGGAAGGCTGACAGAGTTTCATACCATGCCCTGGGAGCTTGCTTCAGTCCATAGAGAGCTTTATCAAGCTTGCAGACATAGTCAGGGAATTCACTACTCTCAAAACCTGAAGGTTGGGGTCCATGAGTCACAGGTTCCTGAACATTTGGTTCAGTGTTACCTATCCCATCAGGGAATGATTGATTATCAATGAGTTCACTAACAGTTGGTTGTGACAGATTGTGAGGCAAGACATAATATGAGATGTCAGCATCAGCTTGGTATGAGGAATTGAATTCAGTGTTATACTCATCAAGAGGATATCTTGATGAGTTATCAATTCTGTTAGGAATTGGAAATTCCATGTTAAAGTGTCGGTCACCCCAATTATAGTCTAACATAAGTTAGCTCGTAGACTTGTAGTTATTTACATCATTTAGTAGTATATTAGTTAGTTTGTAGCGTAGAATAGTTTAGTGTAACACCGCGGAGGAAGGACGGGTCTTTACCCACTGTATGCCTAATCCACAGTCCGACAGGAGGACATTAGCTTTGTAACTATAAATACCCCTTCCATCCATGGAAGGGGTGATGCTTTTCTCATAATCTAACCTTACATTTGTGAAGCAAGTCTCTACCAAGAAAACACCCTCTCATCTCTTTCTCTATCAAATGGCTAACATGTATTTCCATCATCCATGACCACCCGAATCATCAAACACAATAAATATAGGATCCTAACTATTGGTATCAAGAGCCATGGTTCTTGTGTTGTGTTGATTTATGTGGTTTCGTACCATGGTTATTTTGTTGTTGATTTATTGTGGTTTGTGTATCATCTTTTAAATCTGTTTTTACCCATAGTTTTGATCCGAAATTTTTTTTGGTACTCAGTTTTTAAAAGTTAGTGTATTCTTAATGGTCAAAATAGGTTGGTACTCAGTTTTTAAAAGTTTGTGTATTGCTTTTGGTCAAAAAAGTCTCATGGTTTATCAATAGTTACATATCTGTCTTGTCTCTTTATTTGGTCCAAACAAATATATCAATCTGTAAACTGTTTTTGTTCCATACCGTGACTTTTGATAGTTTAATGGTCATTCGTTCATGTGGTCAAACATTGGTCAAACGGGGAAAATATTATGCTTTATAGCAGTTTTCTGGGTTTGCTATGAATTTGGTCGGAATAATGGTCGGAAAAATCGCCGGAGCAAAATGTCAAAAATCTACCTAGCGACTTGTTTCAAGTACTGGTGGCGACTTGTCTTTACAAGTTGTCTAGATTCATTGTATATGGGTAGCGAGTTGTGCTAGCGAGTTGTTCATTATGTAGCGACTTGTTATTTAACAAGTTTGCGATTTGTTATGTAGCGACTTGTCATGAAGCTGACCTAGCGACTTGACCTAGCAACTTGACCTAGCAACTAAACCTAGCGAGTTGTGACAGGTAGCGACTTGACATGAACAGAAAGGAAGAAGAAGAAGAGCTAAATTGACCACGACCACATAACCAACACTGTCCTCGACCAATACCAAAGACTACTCGACTTCAGTTTATAACAACCATCATAAGTCCTTGTACGAGCAGATGTAAACGTGAAGGATATGGTCAAAACATCTCAACACAATCAAAACCATAAACCAATCCTACTCTAGACTCACTTCAAGAACCCTCATAAGTCCTTGTACGAGCAGATGTAAACGTGAAGGATATGGTCAAAACATCTCAATCATAACAAATGACAAAAGGTAAAACATCTAGAAGATCTCAGTTCTTATGTTCACTTTTCAACAATTTTTATAAATCTCATTAGTGTGAACAAAATAACCATCATCGATCTGTTTGAAGCTTACACTTCGTAATAATATCCGATAATAATTGAAGAAATAACAAAACCATAAAGGTTTCATCCTCTCCTCGTGCTCGGTTAAATGAAACATTAACTAATCATAGATCAAACTGAGTTGCTCACCAATCTTGTTGAAGATTAAACTTCCTCACTATCCGAAACTCACAAGAATAGAGATATAACAAGTATGTTATTCTCTTTCTTTGTCTCGTTCTTTGAACATAAATAAAAACGAAAATAACATCACATAAACCTACCCGAGACCTTTATATCAAAGATCTTGAAGCCATATTTCCTTGTGTTCTTCGAATCTTGTTATAAAAATTGGAGTTGGAATATTTGTTTTGCGATTGGTGGTTAGTCGTATGATAGTGTGATTAATCTGAGATTGTTGGAGATGGATTTTCGATTGATATTATCTGAGTTGTGATGTGATTAAAGTTGGGTGCTGAAAAGTTATGTGAGAGGCGGATGTATAAGTGAGTGTGTTTAGGGTTATTAACAAATGAAGAGTAATATTAGGGTAGTAAGTCTTATATATCCGGTTACATGAATGTGTAATTTTGAATTGGATGACTTCATGGGCCATATGGATTTAAACGTGGACTTGTGTGCATTAACCAATTATTTGGGCTTTTGTATTTATTAGAAACTTTGGGCTGAGATATGTGAGGGGCTGATGGTTTACGAAGTTGATAGGCACACATTTGTGTTATAATCCGAAATTTGTATACATTTTGGACTAATATTGGTATTGGTGGTATGGTAAAATTTCACGGAGGATACATCGTTCACGGCTTGAAAGAATATTTAATGAAAAATGACTACGGGGTTTGTGTACAGTATTATTGATACAAAATTGAAATGACGTTATCTCCATATGTGGTTGTTGGAATCACTCCTAAACCTTAATTCAAGTATTTGTTACTCATATGTAATAGGTAGCTTATTATGGCCTTTATGTTTGTTTAAGGTCAAGCTTATGTAGAAGGCCCATAAGCTTAGGCCCATGTCCAATAAGGAAAAGGGAAGGAGTAGGAGTGTTGCCCTAGCTCCTTGCCTATAAATACTATGTAATAACCCTCACTTGAGGGTTGGTTGTTCAATATTATCTTTCATTCACTCCTTACGAATAACCGGCCACATTCATACGCGTGTGTTTCTTTGGTTTATTGTTCAATCGCCTTTATCTCTTTCTATTAATCTTGTGTTGTAAAACTAGTGACCTAACAGTGGTATCAATCGCCAACTAGTTGGGTGAATCGTTATTGTTTTTGAAGTAAGTTTTTGGTCTTACGCGTAAAGCTAACGTGATCTTTGGTTCGCTTAAAAACACGGTTTTTTACACTTTTTAATCCAAGATTCTTGTACTTTTAACGTTTTAAGGTGTTAAAATAACTGTTTTTGGCAAAAAGTTTCAAACTTTACGCGTGGATCTAAGTTTTTAAGCTTGTTTTTGAACGAGGGTGTAAACCTACGCGTAACTGTTTTGAGAGCTTTGGATCATCAAGTTTCACACTTGTGTGTCATTTTGGTGTTATTGAAGCTATTTTATCATACAAAAACTGGTTTAGAAGCATCATTGGGCAAAATCATTTTTACGAGTAATCTTACGCGTATCAAAGCCCTAATATTACGCGTAAGTTATTCCTTGGCTTGATCTTCGTTTTCGTGGTTTACTCCGTGTTTTCTTGCTTGGATAAGCCTGAGAATACGTCGACTTTGGATATCTTTTGCACTGTGATAGTGTAAAAGATCATTTGGGCAAAACCCTAAAATTACGCAGAAGCATAAAGCTTACGCGTAGAAATCCTACGCATAAGATTCATCTTACGCCTAAGCCTAGTCTTACGCATAAGGTAATCCTACGCCTAAATTTCTACGCCTAACTTTGTGTCTACGCATAACTTTAGTGCATTTACTCTACTTACGCGTAAGCTAAAACTACGCGTAACTCTATTTGTTATGCGTAACTTTGGTGTTTCTACGCATAAGTCCTACTTGGTTTCTTGTGATTTCTACGCCTAAGGACACTTCATCAACAAAGGTTCATTCGACTACAAAGATCCATTTTTACCAACAAAAGTTTTCAACATGTCACAACCACCATACTCTAACTATTTCCCTTACACTTATTCTCAACGACAACAACAACTAAGTCCACAACATCAACAATGGAATCAACAACAAGCAATTTATCAACAACAATTTAATCAACAACATACTCCACAACTTGGAGCAATTCCTCCACCACAAATGGTTCAAACACCGCCAAGTCTTCAAGTTTAACCCTACACAAATGACTTCAATCAACATCCATCAAGGAACACTATGAAGGAACCCACTTGGTTTGCAAAGATGTGTGAAGCTTTAAGCAGCCAACAATCAATTCATGAGGCTGGATCACTTGATAGACCTCCAATGCTTACTCCAGGAAACTACGATCAATGGGTGATAAGGTTCTTTCGGTTTTGTGATCTGAAGAAGCCACATGGAAAGTTCTTAAAGAAGGTTATCTTGGAAGGTCCATTTCAGATGCCTACTGTCATTGTACCCGGCGATCCAAATGCCAATCCACCAAGAGATGAACAAACGAACATTGCTACTGTTGCAGATTTAAATCCAGCAGAACTTCTACACTATGAAGCTGATGAGCTTGCAATGCAATATATCCTTTTAGGATTACCTAACCCAATTCTTCGAAGTGTTGATGCTCAAAAGACTGCAAAGGAAATGTGGGAACATATTTATCTTTTTATGGAAGGATCTGTACTCAATCAGGAGGATTTGGAATCCAAAATTTACTTGGCTTATGAACACTTCATGATTGAACCTGGAGAGACACTAGAGTCTTATCATCATCGATTTTCAGACATCATCAATGATTTGGATAAACACAACATCATCATGCCAAGAATTGCAGTGAATACTAAGTTCCTGAGTAGTCTTGGTCCTGAATGGGAGAAGTATGTCATTTTTCTCCGTCAAGCAAAGAATATGCATCATTCTACATATGGATTGTTGTACGATTACTTGAAGCCTCATGAAAAGGAAGTTGATCGGGAAAGGATTCTCCGTGCTCAAATTGCTCCACCTACACATCCGGAAAATCAACAACTTGCCTTATATGCTCAATAAAGTTATCCTCCTCAACAAGCAACTCAACCAACTGCCTCAGTCACACAAAACGATCATTCACAGCAACAATCTCAACAAAATCAATTGGTTCCATACAACAACAACAATGCTCAACCAATTGTCAGTGAAGCTAATGAGGACATCGATCCGTTCGAAGCATTGCAACAAGGATTTGTTATGATTGCTAATGTTTTTAGCCGTTATACCAACAAATCCAACAATCATATTCGTTCCTCATCTAACACACGAAATCAGGCTGTTGTAAACAATGGACGAGTTGAAGTTCAGAATCGTGGTTATGGTCGTCAGATGGGCGGTGGTCAAGGGTTTAATGTTGTGGGTCGGAATAACAATAGAGCTCAAGTGGTGGAACAGGGAAATGCTCAGAATGGGTTGAATGGTCTTCGATGCTACAACTGCAATGAGAAGGGACACCTGGCTAATGCATGCCCAAATCCGAGGACTAGGGGCAGTGCTTATGTCAAAGAGCCTCTTTTTTTGGCTCTTAAGGATGAAGTTGGTGGATCTCTCACAGACAAAGAACAGAGTTTTATGGCAAATGCAGACTCAGATGATGATATGGAGGACTTGCAGGCCAATGCAGCTGTTATGTTGATGGCTAATATGCATGAGTTACACATGAGTGACACATGCCCAATGTATGACACTGATGTCTTGTCTCAGGTACCCGAAAAAACCATATTTATCTCTGATCTAATATCACCGCCAACATCTGAATCCGGCAAGGCTCAGAATGTTCAAAATGAGTCATTTACATCTCATTTCGATGATTTTCAAATAGACCCCGTAGTTACATTTGACGATCAAGATGACCTTGTGGTTTCCTTTGACAATCAAATTGACTCCGTGGTTATACTTGAGGATCTAAATAATGATCATGTGGTGACTTTCGTTGAACAAACCGAACTTTTGCCTCATCCAGATCTTGCTCTGTTACTTAAAGACCAGCAATCCCAAATTGAAGAATGTTGTGCATTAAATAAGGACTTAAAAAGTAAAAATGCACTGTTAACCAAGGATTTTGAATGCTTAAAAATGCAACTCAACTTTTTCAAAACTCAAGAAAACCATGAAAAAGGTTTTGAAGCAGCTTGGAAAATCAAAAGGCTAAGGCTGAGTTGTTAACTTCTCAAAAACAGTTCTCTGCATACAAAAAGCATTCAACGAAACGAATAGATGATCATCTTGAAGAAATTATCGGCTTGCAACGCAAACTTAAAGAGTTTAAAACTGTTGTTTACAAACATGGTGAATCAGTAACTGCTATTGAAAAGTTTACTTTAAAACCCAATCCAAATGGATATGGACCGAATCTTGCTGATTACAAACCTAAGCTTTCAAACAAAGCATTTAAACCAAATCCTGAAGTTTCCAGTGCAAAATATAAAATTGATGATACTGTTATGAGTGTTGTTGAATATCATCGTTAAGAGGAATTCGATGCAGAAGACGAGAGTCGATCAAAATTAGAAACTGTTGTTTACAACAAACCTTTTAATTATAAAAAAGCGGTCACTTTCGTCACACCAACGGATTTTACTAACACACCAAGGGTTATCATAAAAACGTCCGAGTCTTCTAATGTTAATCCCCAACCAGATTATGCACAAATTTATGGTCCTTTACCTTCCATTAGTGAAGTAAACTCAAAACCTGAAAATCGAAAAATTCTTAGATATTTTGACATTTTCATGGCTGACCTCAAAACTTTAGAACATGAGATAGAATATCATTCTGAAATCAAGGTTCAACATTTTCAATCGCCTCTGGCGCGAGAACAAAGAGACATCTTTCAGAAAAATCTTTTACCTAATGTTAAAAATTTGAAAAATTGTGCATTATCATGGGAACGGGACTTTCATAAGGAACTTGGAGTGATGAAGGTCGTTTTCCAGAAAACAGAAACATCTATTTTTGTAATACTAAACGTAAAATGAAAATGTTGAGAAAAGATGTTGATCGACTCTTGAATGATGTTATCTGTGCTGATATCCATAATATTGTGTTATTGAATTCTGTGTCATATGCATCTGATTATATCTCTGCTGATACTGTTGACTCTGTGGTAACTGTTGAGAATACTGATAATGTGCTTCAGATCGAGTCTTTAAAAGCTGAAAATGAACGATTGCTTAACGAACTTTCCAATGCAAAACGTCGTCTTAATTGGTGTCAAAAAGATATTCACAATCAACAACTTGTGTTTCAAAACAAAATCGCTCAGTTGCGTACAAAATCTTCTGATCCTAAAATTGAGCAACTGGATGATCAAAACGTGTCTTTGAAAAGTCAAATCTCAAAATATGAACAAGAACTTGTAAAAGTTAAACAGGAATATGGTGTCATATTTGATTTACTCAATAAGACTCGTCATGAAGCATCAAACGAACTTGATCACTATCTTGCACACACTCGAGAAGTCATGCATTTTGCTGGTAATATTCATTCTGAAAATCAAGATTTGATTCACACTATCTCTAAGTTAAGAGAAATGTTAGGAAAGTATGAACAACTTCCGCCAACCATCATTAAGAGATTAGCACCAGTAACACTTAGTAATCGTGAACCTCGAATACCTACTGCCAAATCACAAGTTGCTAACGTGCTTCCTTCTACTGAAACATGAATAGTTGCGTCTTTTCCAAACGTCCGCACTTCACAGCCTAGGAGCACTCAATCGAAGAATAGGAAGTTGCGACCTAAGAAAAGATCAATAAGGAATGCTAAAGTAGAAGAACACCCTAGGACTATGAATAAGACTCACGTTGCTTGCACTATAGATATTGCGTCTGGCAAATGTAATAGAAATAGTGATGTAACGAATGCTAAACCTTTAAGTACTTTTGATATTCAGTCTGATGCACCTTGTGTTATTTGTCGTAAAAGTATGAATTCTGATTGTCATGACAAATATGTTGCTAAAGCTATAATCTCTTGTTTACGGAATCCTAAGAATCGGAATACCTCTAGGCCCACTAATCATTCTAAGTCTGTGCTTGGTAGACCGCCTTCTTTAGATTCTAAGGCAAGCATTGCTGTCCCTGTAGCTACAGTTTCACCTCCTAAGAATGAAGTACCACCTAGTGCATTCACTAAGACTAAAGAAAATAGTAGTTATAGATGGCATAAATGGATATATAACACACTAGGATTTAAATGGATGCCTAAAGTTATTGATGTGTGTATGTCTACTATCACTGCTCCGGAACCCTCTAACATTTCGGGTTCCACATCTACTTCTATTCCATCTGTGTCGTCTGTGTGTAATGCAGGTGATACAGATCATTCTCTGGATTGTTGATAGCGGATGTTCCCGACACATGACATGCAACCTTAAACTGTTATCAAACTTTATTGCAAAGTTCATTGGCACTGTCAGATTCGGGAATGATCACTTCGCAGCTATCATGAGCTACAGAGACTATATAAATGGGAACATCGAAATCAGCAGGGTTTACTATGTGGAAGGCCTCGGTCACAATCTGTTTTCAGTAGGTCAGTTTTGTGATGGAGATTTGGAGGTTGCTTTCCGGGAGAAAACTTGTTTCATTCGTGATCTACAAGGAAATGACCTTATGTCTGGCTTGCGTAATTCTAGTCTTTACACTATCTCTATGCAAGACATGGTTGCTTCATCTCCCATCTGCTTACTTTCAAAGGCAACATCAACAAAATCCTGGCTATGGCACCGTCGTCTCTCACATCTAAACTTTCAAACCATCACCAACCTTGCTCGACACAAACTAGTTGAAGGTCTCCCACGATTCCGGTATTCAAAAGATCACCTTTGCTCAGCCTGTGAACAAGGGAAAAGCACTCATGCTCATTTTCCTTCAAAGGTGGAACACAACTCTCAGCATTTGCTTCATCTTCTTCACATGGATTTGTGTGGCCCGATGCGCGTCCAAACGATCAATGGCAAACGCTACATCTTAGTAATTGTTGATGACTACTCACGATGGACTTGGGTCTACTTTTTTCGAAACAAAGACCAAGCTCCACAAATGATCATCACCTTTCTCACGAAAATACAGGTTCAGCTCCGAAACACCGTCAGACAAATCAGAACAGACAAAGGAACTGAATTTGTTAACCAAACCCTTCGTGCATTTTATGAGAAAGTGGGAATTCATCATCAGACATCTATTGCACGTACACCAGAACAAAACGGTGTTGTTGAAAGACGAAACCGAACGTTAGTGGAATCTGCAAGAACAATGTTAATCAATGCTAAACTTCCAGATTACTTGTGGGCAGAAGCTGTATCTACTGCATGCTATACTCAAAACCGTTCTATGATCACAAAACGTCACAACAAAACACCTTTCGAGCTTGTCCACAACCATAAACCGAATCTCAAACACTTTCATGTATTTGGATCCCTTTGCTATCCGATTAATGATCGTGATGATTTTGGAAAGCTCAAAGCCAAAGCTGACATTGGAGTCTTTATTGGATATTGTGAGAATTCTAAAGGGTACCGGATATGGAATCGTCGTACAAAACAAGTTATGGAAACGATTCATGCTCATTTTGATGAACTTACGGAAATGGCTTCTGAGTATAACAGCTTAGAACCCGGTCACAACCGTTTAAACTTCCCTCAACCCCCATCATCAGCTGAACAAAGCCCCCAGCTCACTCGTCAACAAATGGAAAGGTTATTTGCTCCGCTGTTCAGTGACGATATTGATGAACGTGCTCCAAGTGTATTCGCTGTTTCCGCTGCTCAACCTGATAATACTCTTATACCTTATACACCTGCTACAACAACTACTGTTGAAGAAGCACCACCAGTTGACTCCACCACAACAGTTGAACAAACAGCTTCCAACAATGATGAACCGGCTGATGATATTCTGAATGAAGTACCCCCACCTGCAGATTTTGATCCAAATGCGTTCTTTAACCCGTTTGCTAATGACACTGCTGCACCTGATGTCGCGGAATCATCAACAAACCATTTGAATCCTCAGAATCTGCACAATGTATACCAACATCAACCCTCTACACATCGATGGACAAAAGACCATCCTCTGGCAAATATTATTGGCAAACCGAATCAACCAGTCGTTACGAGACAACGTCTTCACACAGATGGTGAACATTGCATTTATGCACTCACTGTCTGCCAATCTGAGCCTAAAAACATTAAAGACGCAATGACAAAAGACAACTGGATTGAATCCATGCAAGAAGAACTAAACCAATTCAAACGTCTTGAAGTATGGGAACTAATTGAAAGACTAACAGGGGTCTACGTCATTGGTCTCAAATGGATTTGGAAAAACAAATTGGATGCTGAAGGGAACGTAATCCGAAACAAGTCACGTCTAGTTGCTAAGGGTTATCGTCAAGAAGAGGGAATAGACTTTGAAGAATCTTTTGCTCCGGTTGCTCGTCTTGAAGCTGTTCGGATATTTCTCGTGATCGCGGCTCATATGAATATGACGATCTATCATGTGGATGTCAAAACTGCGTTTCTCAATGGACAACTTAAAGAAACGGTTTATGTCAGCCAACCAGAAGGATTCTTTGATCCCGAATTCCCGAACCATGTCTACAAACTGAACAAAGCTCTTTATGGTCTCAAACAAGCTCCTCGGGCACGGTACGATAAGCTATCATCTTTCCTCATTGCTAATAATTTCACCAAAGGTTCGGTCGACCCTACTTTTTTTATACAATATCACGGGGCACATATCTTAATTGTTCAAATTTACGTGGATGACATCATTTTTGCGTCTATACATAAAAAGTTTTCAATCGCTTTTGCAAAACTAATGAAGAAAATTTTTGAAATGTCCATGATGGGTGAACTTACGTTCTTTCTAGGACTGCAAGTTCATCAATCACCCTGTGGTATTTTCTTGAGTCAGTCCAAATATGCCCTTGAATTGTTAAACAAATTTGGAATGAAAACCTGTGACACTTATGCCACACCAATGACTCATACCAAGAAGCTAGACGCTGATTTACATGGAAAATTAGTTGACCCTACCAAATACCGAAGTATTATTGGGTCACTCATGTATCTAACAGCTAGCAGACCTGATATTGTATTTGCCGTTTATCTATGCTCCCGTTATCAGTCGCGACCAACTGAAACCCACCTCTCTGAGGCTAAAAGAATCCTCCGATACATCAAGGGAACCATTAACTTGGGGATCTGGTATCCGAAGGATTCTGGTTTTGAACTAATCGATTTTTCAGATGCTGACCACGCAGGATGCTTAGATTCAAGAAAAAGTACTTCAGGAGCACTACAATTTCTTGGTGATAAACTGGTGTCCTGGCAATCAAAGAAGCAGGATTGTACATCGCTGTCATCAACCGAAGCAGAATATGTAGCCATGTCGGCATGTTGTGCTCAAGTCATATGGATGAGAACACAACTCAAAGACTATGGTTACGTATTTGACAGAATCCCGATGTACTGCGATAATCGGAGTGCCATTGCGATCTCGTGCAACTCAGTTCAGCACTCGAAATCAAAGCACATCGATCTTCGCTATCATTTCATCAAGGACCACGTGGAACAGGGTACAGTTGAATTATACTTCGTGGGTACAGAATACCAATTGGCAGATCTTCTCACCAAAGCCTTGCCTCCCGCTAGGTTTAATGAGTTGGTCCACCGAATCGGTATGAGGTGTTTGACTCAAGAGGAATTGGATGACCTCCTAAAACAGTCTTAAAAACCTGTCAAACACCAAAATCTCTTTTGTAAATAATTTTACAAAAACAAAATACAAAAATATAAAACCTGATAAAACAACAAAAATATTCTTCTAATCTATTTTTCTTTCAACATGGCAAGTACATTTCTTTCGTCAACACTTTAATCTTTCAAAATTCAGTATTTTTCCAATCAAGTGTTGAGGGGGAGAAAATAATCACTTAACTATTTCAAAACATCTGTGTACTTGCATGTTATCATATCCAGGTTGTTTCTTTTATCAATAGTGGTAAATTTTCTAGTTCAATGACACTCCTCGGACTAAAATTTATAACCTTTCATTATTTTCTTAAGTCGAGGGGGAGTGTCGTCAAGTTTCTTTCTTAAAATCTTTGTTTGATAACCAAAACGGAAGTTAAATGGCTTTGGATGAAAAAGGAAAAGGTGGAGGGACCAAAACTGTCAAAACTTTAAAGTTATTTTAAATAAAATACCCTACCAACCTCATTAACTTCATCACATTTATTATCTTACCAAACATAATCCACGATCCATAATCGTTTGACAAATCCGTGTTTCAGATCATCAATTTGTAAGTGATTTCGTGTTTATAACAAGTTTTTAAGCAATGGTTTTGAATTTTTCAAAGATCCAATGGTTTAATCTTGAGATATTATCACTTTTGTGTTTTACGCGTAAGCGCAAGAACACCAAATCATGAAAGGGTGTTTATGGTTAAAAGAGTAGTGTCAAAACGTTCTTAAAACATCAATGATACTTTTTCAATCATCATAACGCACCCAGAAACACGAATTGAGTGTATTTGAAAACTAGGGTTTATGTGTGGATTTGGGTTTTTTCAAATGAGAACGTTTTTGGTGAAAAAGATTGTTGTATAAGGTTATTATCAAGTTTAATTGATTATATTCAGGCCCATATTACACCCAGAAACACTAATAACTCATAAAATGGAAATTAGGGTTTTGTGTTCATACGGTTTGGGTACTTTTGATTCTTGACACTTTTGAAGTTAAAACTTGACCAAAACAACTCTATATGCTTCTTAGAACTCCCAAAAACACTATGGTGCAATTCCTATGGCTAGAAATCATATGCGTGATTCTTAAACTCTAGGGTTTTGACTTACGCGTATGACTTTCTACGCGTAAAATATTTAACAAACTTTCATGCCATAATCTGTTTTAGAATGAATATATGTGTTAAGATTGATGATATGATGATTTTATTTCAGGCTTGCTACACGTAAAACTCAGAATTAAGGTCTTTATACGCCTACGCGTAAGCTCTACGCATAAGGTCCCCTTTTCCTACGCGTAACATTTCTTACGCGTAAGTTAGGATCCTACGCATAAGCTTTCGTCTACGCGTATATCACTCCTGTTTACGCGTAACTTTGCCAAATCTACGCCTAAGCCTTGATTGACCTTCATTATGAATTGTTACGTGTACAAACTTGTTAATAAACAAATCATATCGTCACGAAACCAATAATGTCACTAATAAACTTAATCGATTAATATGTTGTGTTAAATATGTGATAACATAAACTTTAAAACTTAAAGTTAACTAACTCACGAAACTTATCACGACGACATTGGACTATTGAACAAACAAGTGACTGTGGACTCATAACAATCTTTGACACTGTATATTCAATAATTAGACAATAAAAACCTTCTGTTGACTAACATTATGTCTTTCGATATGTTGGTTCTTTTGGCTAATATTATTTCAGATCACGACATGGCTGCTCAAATGAATGTGGATGCACCAGAAGTTCTCACAATTGCTAACATCTTCCCTAATGGCTATCCTAGAAAGATTGGAAAGAACAACCTTAGGGTTGACTTTGAAACCCTCACATGCTCAGAATCTTCTTGTCTCATCGCTGTGGATATTCTAAAGAATCATCCCTACCAGAACATGCTCTCACATTCTGCTACAGTACCGGAGATCTACATGCAACAGTTCTGGAATTCAATGCAGAGGATCAAAGGTCAAAGTGCAGTGACTGTGACTATCAATCACAAACAAGTCACCATCACTCATGAAGACTTACGGGCTGTTCTTCTCATTCCAGAAATCGTGCCAATCGACTTTGTAGGACCTTACAAATATCAACCTTATCACGAAATACCCACGTTAACCACAGTTAAGCGTAGAACTCGTGAAACCCAAACAAACAAAGCGTAGAAATAAGATGAGAAAGATGGTGACTTGAATGATATAAAGATCGTGTATATGTGAGATAAAGATGAAACAATAAGTTGTATATTCCAAAGGAAAAACACACATACACACTTTCAAGCACACCCCTCAAATGACCATTTGAGGGGTATTTATAGGTGGAATACATGAAAACCTAAAAGGCTTTCCTTTGAGCCTCGTTGGACTTGGATTGGGCTTGGGGTACTTAAGCTTATAAATGGCTAACATACCCTAAAGTTTAACCAAT
Organism: Chrysanthemum seticuspe; assembly: GCA_019973895.1. Classification (NCBI taxonomy): domain Eukaryota; kingdom Viridiplantae; phylum Streptophyta; class Magnoliopsida; order Asterales; family Asteraceae; genus Chrysanthemum; species Chrysanthemum seticuspe. The sequence goes on along the minus strand of BPTQ01000005.1, from coordinate 159,364,349 downwards.
TAGATTAGCCCAATCCATGAGCCCGTTGACTATTCTATCACGATATCTAACATACTTTACAAAGTTCCTAATCGTGAATGACCATCACTTCTAATAAAAACTATTAAGGCTAACAGTCTCCCCCTAAGGGGTGGTCATTCAAAAGATGCTCCACTTGATTGGTTCTTTACTTTCCTTGAGCTTGAACTTTGCGTGTAGATATAGAATAGTCTTGATTCTTTGTTCCTTCATGCTTTGTGATCAGATAATGTGGTTGTCTGCCGTTGTCAACTTCGTTGGTTAGGTATCTCCACGTCTTTCTCCACCATGCTCACACTTCTATTTGACTTTTGGTTACCAATGAGGTAGTTCTCGAGTCTTTAAACTTTGAAGATTCTTTGACATTGACGAAGAATCATCTTAAACTTTGAGTTGCCTTTGATTATGATGAGAACTTTCATGTGTTGTTGGTATGAGCATGTGGCGAATCTGCATGATCCATCCGCTCCAGAGCTTCCATAAGAAGAAAACATAAAAACAGGTTAGTAATAAGCGGATTCCGGCACTTACAAGTTTGAATTTCGAGGGTGTTAACAGTATAGAGTGAAAACACGTCTCTAATTCTCACAGAGGCCGTTCCTGAACTGGAGTCCCACAAGTGAGATAACACGATATACCAAAGTACATCTACAATTCAGATGAGTCGCTGAAGTACACCGAAGCATCACTCCACGACTGTAGACCGTTTGAGACACACTAAGCGTAATCCACGGGGAGTTACCGAAGTGACCTGCTATCAGGGCTGCTTGATGTTGACCCTGGCAGGAGTTTCCATTCAATCACTGAGGATCACAATTGTGAAACCTCTCATAAATGTTCTGGCAGATTGCTAAGATCTGCGTAGGACTCTAGAATATATCACTTGTGCCCTTATTGATGAACAGCAAGCGATGTCATGTCAAGTGTTCCTATGAGATCTTTTGATGAATTTCGTGGCTCTAGACTCAATTAGTGCATTTTTGGTTTTCCTGAGCGGAGACTAGGGAGAGGGTCTCCTTCTTCAATATCAACAATCTCTAAGAGAAAGTCGATAGATTATGTAGGGTTCCCAGTGAGAATGAAACAAATCCCTTTTGAGAGGAATTGAGTGGCTAGAAGGTTTAGTGCAGTGCGTCACTGGGTCCATGACGTCTTTGTCTTCAATACCAGTGTCATCTAGTGACAACTAGTAGCAGATGAATTGAACCCGGTTTCTGACCTAAGGTTGATTTATGGAGGGCTATTTCTTTTCACCCTTTTTCATTATATTTCTTTTTAATTCTTCAACCCCTTATTTCTCCTTTCTCACTTTACTCCTTTTTTCAATCATTCCTAAGGACTTCTAATACTAACTATTTGTGATGTCCTTGGGTAGATCCCTCCGGCTCTGGCGGATCATAGGACGATTTCCTATCCTTAGTCACCTTATAACTCCATGACTGTCCTATTGTTGCCATAAAACCATTTTTCTTGAAAATCTCTCAGAGTGTTTATGATAGATAACATGTTTGCAACACTCCGTGAGTTTTGTATTTTCAGAAACACTCCCCCTTCACATGTGCTTATAAGTTTTGACAGAAATCTGCACATAGAGGGTAGAGTTCGCACTTTTTGAATTGATCGACTTTAAATCAACAAGACCGATTCGAGACACGTTTACATCACTAGAGAACTAGCTTGAAATTATTACCCTTCCTGGTCAAGTCCATAGAAATTTTCTCGAGATGGAACATTTTTCTTCGTCAATTCATTGGTTTCAACTGAGTCGAGCTCTTTTGAGATTCAAAGAACGATCATTAAACTTTTTGATCACACTTTAATCACGTTTCTCCCCCTAAAAAATAGCATATCTATGATGTTTTTGAAACACAATGATGAAAAGATATGTTTTTCGAAAAACATTTGGAGAGAAACTGATTTAGCATGAATTTTGGAACAATTTTTGTTTTATACTCCCCCTTAAAGAAAGCATATTTTTTCATACAAAAAATTTAGAATCATTTAAGGGTTTAGAGGGAGTTATCTTGGTACCAAATGTAAGAGATTTTGAAAAATCTTTTTGAAAAAAAATTCGAATCAATGGTACGCAAGATGATGAAGATTTTGAAAATCTATTGAAGATATTTAGAGAAAAATTATCTTCATTTGTTTTAGGATAAGTGCTCGAAATATATGAAAATCGATTTTGCGTAGCACTTTCCTTTCTTTAAAGATCGGGTTGCAAGCGGAAATACTTACAAGCCATTATGTTTTTAGGAATAGTGCTTGAGAAGTATTTAAAACCTTTGATTTGGTTAAGCACTTTCCTTTCTTTGAAGCGCGGGTCCTGAACTGATGTGTCCGGAAGCCATTATGTTGAAGTCCGGGTTTCGTACTGAAGTATACGAAAGCCATTATTGAAGAAATTTTGAGAAACGACATGTTTTGAAAAACATTAAAGAACTCTCGCTCAAGCATCTGTACATACCCGTATCATTGTTGAATGACATTTCTAGAAACGTACAAAATATCGATTATACGAGAGACATGTCGTAAGAAGAATATTTTTGGATTTTGTTGATTTTATATTGTTTTTGTATTTTGAAAATTTTCTATTTTTGTATTTTGTTTTTGTTGGTTTTATAAAAGAAATGGAAAATCAATAAAGAAGATAGAAAGAATGATGAAGAAGAGTTTACAGAAATAGAACCCTCTGATGAGCTGGGTTCTGAGATATTTGATTCACCTGCAACCAAAGAAGAAGAGTTTTCACAAATAACAGTGTTAGAAGTACAAGATTCCTCATGGTGAGGATGATCACTATCAACGGTTGTAGTGGTTTTGACTTCCTTAACTTGATGAGTTTCACTATTATCTGTGTTGGAGCAAGTATAAAAAATCTTTCCTGTTGGAATCCATCTAAGACCAACTTGGTTGAAAACTTTTCCCGTGGGTATCCACCTAAGGTAAGATCTAGGAGTTGTTTTCTTATCAGATGCAGCGGAAGACTCATTTTTGGAAAAACTACGTCCTGAAGAGATCCACCTATTAGGTTTCCTTTTCATCTTGTCAATGGGTTTGTTCCTATTTGGTGTCTTAGTGGATTGTGCCTTGGCACGAGAATTATATTTCTTGAGATATTGTGAGACACATGCCTCATGATTAGCTGAAAAGACACATTTTTTACATGTAGTACAGACAAATTCAATATTCTTGTTTAAAACAGAAGCTTTAACTTTGTCACTACAGTCTTTTGGAAATTGATTCTTGTTCGAAAAAGACTTAGGATTCCTAGTGTTGTTTTCTAAGGGCATAGCATTTTCTTTTGCGCAACTACTCTTAGATGTAAGCCAATCCCTAGTCTTTTTTAAGGAGTTCCTAGGTAATAGTTTACTACTACTAGCAGTGCCTTGAAATCTTGTAGAATTCATCACCCTAGATGTTGCACCTAGAATTCCGTCTTTTCGAGTCTGTGCCTTTTTCCTAGCTTCTTCTAGATAGTGATTGTTGACCATGTCGTTAGAACTGACAGATTCTTTAACTGGATTTTTGGTCACATTCCGTGTACTATTCCTAGAAATGCCAGGTGAAATAACTTTTGGTGTTTCAGCAACTGCTTTTTGTTTCTCAAAACCATGGATAATTCTCTTTTTAATAGGCAAAGTCTGTGGAGTGACTGTTTTTGACAAATCATTTTTCTCATTGACTTTTGGAGGAAACTAAGAAATAGACATTTTTGGTTTGAAAACCGGTTTGGGAACATTTGTTTTCTCCTTAGTCAATGGTTTTGCAAACTTAGTATCCATAGCCTTTCCTTTTAGACTTTCCAGCTGAACTCTCAAAAGATCATTTTGCTCTTGCATGTCCTTGTAGGCACGCTCATACGACAGTTTGTGATACTTGCATTCCTCGGTTTTTCGATCAAGCTGTTTAAAATAGGACACGTTTTCTTTTTCAAGTTTTTCAAGAGCTTTTTCATACTTTGAAACAATTTCGGAGGTCTCAGACTGGAGTCTTTCATGATCTTCAACATAATATGTTTGTAAAATAATGGACATGATATCGGTAGTCATAACATCTTCGAAGAGAGAATCATTCAAATGTTCCAAAACTTTGATGTGTTCAAAACATTCATTAGCTTGCTTTACCAGGGATTTATGGTCCTTGACAAAGTCAGCTATTTCTTTCAAAAACGCTTGTTCGAAATGAATTACCCTCGCACTGATGCTAGTTAACGGAGGTTCAATTTGAGTTTCAAAAAACTTTTTCTGTTCATTATCAAAACTAGTAAACCAGATGTTTGTTGTAATATTGGTTTTAGTTTTAACAGTCTCTTGAAGATACCCAATTCTAGTTTTAAGGTCATCTAAAATGCTTCTAGCATCACTTGTGTTAAAAGGATTGTTTGAAGACATTTGTTCGATTTTCGAAAGAGATTTGGAAACTACAACTGGTTTTGAAACTGATTTTGAAACAGGTGTTGACACTTTGTTTGAAACACTTGGTGTGATGGAAAACTTTGACTTTTCTTTTTGATTAACAAAAGTAATTCCATTAATTTTGTTCCATTTGTTATAATCAATCGGTTTAAGATCTGGATTCTTTTGTTTCATTTTTGATCTACTCTCCTCAGATAGTTCCAACGTTTCAAGAGAATCACGAACAATTATGGGTTCATGCAAAGGTTTTCCATTGTTCAACACATTATGAGATTTCTGAGCTTTCTTGAGGAACGAAGAAGGGTTGTTACCAAGAGCCATTTTATGTGCAGTGTGAAAAATCAGATTTGCTTGATTAGAAAGCATCTTGTTTGTTTTAGCGGAATGACCCGTTGTAAGAAGCAAATTATCCAATTTTTTGATAGTTTCATTTTTATCCAGAATTTCATCAAGAAAAGAATCTTCTCGTTTTGAAAAATCAGCAATCAACTGTTTCTTCTCTTTTTCAAGATCAGAAAACAGTGCTTTTTGTTTAGAAAGTTGGTCATTTAGATAAGAAATTTCCTTGTTTAAAGATTTTATTTTAAAGTTCAAATTCACATCAAGTGTGTCATACTTGAGTTGCAATTGTTTTTCTCTTAAAACAGAATCTCGATAACCAATTTCTAGTTCTGATAGTTTGTTTGTATGAAATTCAAAGGCTCTGGCGTTCTCTTTGTAACTCTCAAGCTCAGCGGTCAATTTCTTATTCGCGGACTTAACCTCGCGATTGACCTTACTAACTTTCTCAATTTGAATGCCACAGTTATTGATTAATGATTCAAAATAAGCACGTGTTTCCTCATCAGTCTCAGTATTTTGTGCCACACAGCCTCCACTAGGATCCACATCTGGTGTAACACCCCAACCCGACAAGGGTAGAAGTGTCACATTCTGGTGTCATATCAGAACATACAAATAAAATATTTACAAACGGAAACCTTAAAAATGAAGTATCAAATCATATAAACAATTCACTGACGAGGAATACAATATCCAAATGAAATATCAAAACAAAAACTCTTCAAAGTAAGTCCAAATAATAAGGTAACTAGGGTTGGTCCACTCAGATAATCCAACTCTCTCAGCCCCTCAAAGCCCATCTTCAAATCTAAAACCTGCCGAAGGAAAAGAAATGCGGCTGAGCTTAAAAAGCCCAGTGAACATATATAACAAAACGAAAGCTAAATAAAAGCAGAAACGAAATGAAACAAAGGAAACTGATAACAAGGTCGCAACGAAAAGAGAACAATGAGTCAAAGAGGATCCTGCAGAACACAATTATACAGATATCCAAACGAAACAGATAACAAGGAGAACTAAGCAAAGCAAAGCACCGATGACATATATACAAGCACATACAAACCTGGCATACAAGTACTGAAACATAAGCAAGCATAGCAGACGTCATATCCACACAACATATACAGCATACAATCAATTCAGGAAATCATAAGCCATACAAGTCAAAGAGAAATCTTAGGCAAGCGGAAGCAATTAATTAGTAAGTGAACATGGCAAACACACATGTCAAAAACACTTATTTGAAAACATAATCAGCATCATAATCAACAGAAGTACCAACAAGTAGTCAACACATGGCAGTCACACGTAACAAGTAGGAATACAACATGCGATATAATTGAATGAATCAAAGACATAGCAGGACAACAAATTAACAAGCCATACGTCACACGTTGAACCATTTACCCAATCAAACCGTAGCATAGGCAGAATGTAAACATGGCAGGTCAACAATAAACAGATAAGAATACAACGGGATAGTCATAGTCCACAAGATTAACCGAACAAAGCACACATAATAAACCGACAAAACTATCGATTACACATTGGCATGGTCACCAGACAATTCAGAGGATTCACATAATAGTGAGATCACATATCATCAGATGAAAACAGGTAACTCAGATAACCGCATATTAATCACATCATAGCAGGATAATCAGTAGTCACATAAAACATAAATAGCATAAACAAATCAAATAAACACATAATAACCCGGTACGTGAATGGAACGATAGTCTGAAATAACGGAATGAGAGTGTGACAGATCAAAGAAATGGAATATACATATCTTGGTCGTAGAGTGAGTCATATAAGGGTACTGAGTAATGAACAATTAACGTAGCATATGGTGCGTTGGGGAATACAAAAGGTACAATATAGGTATATCAAAGGTGTAAGGGTTGTCAGAAATCTACCACGAGCCCAGAACATATCATATCATATCATAAGTAACCATTGTATTCGGAGGGGTGACCTCGGAATACCATACATAATAGGAGGGGAGACCTCAGTAACCAATGGAGTAGCTAGCTCCCGGAATGTGAAGACGCGTATTGCACACGACATCATTCACCATATAAATCATATCATATCATATTAAATCCACTAATATCATATCATATCTAGGATGCATCCATACGCCCCCCGGAAACATAGTGGCCAAATCATATACATATAGTGAGCTCATAATCATATCATAATGGGGACGGTGTGTAACATCACTCGTACACACTGGAGTCATGCCGTTGGTGCATCAATGACACGGTCATGTTACCTTCATGACTAGGAACACATATTTGGCTCGGGTATCAAACTGACGGGTCAAAGCATAATCATATCACATCATAAGGGTTCATATCAAAGGTTCAGAAGTCAAAGGTGCATATCAGATTTCCATAACATAAGTTCATAATCAGAGGTTCATAATCAGATGGTTCATAATCAGAAGTTTATAATCATAAGTCCATAATCATAACAACGAATATCATAGCGAACAGAATCATATCAAAGGATTATGTCGGAATCATATCAAAAGGATCATAGCATAAGGAGATTATAGCAAAGGAATATCATAAGTGAAGTAAAGTCAAGGATCGAAAAGTTATGAGAAATCCCTACTGAAAAGGGATAGAATATCTGTACCTCGTTTCGAAGCAAGCAAAATAGGAAAGTACAATCACACGATGAATCAATCCCGCCGTCCGGAACCTATATGAATTGATAACGCTTATTAAAGTCGGATTACTCATTTTAGACGGTTTTCCATTTTTAGCAGGTTCCCACTTTTAGTAACTTTCTATTTTAAGTAACTTTCTATTTTAGGCATTTTTCTAGTCGGTTCAATTAAACTAAAACGTACATCTCTCTTATTACCCTTGTTTTAGATTGATAAAAGAATTAACAACACATGTATATGTCGAGTGATCATAGGTTAAAACATATTAAGTGACAATCTATAATATCCATTTCCATTCGGCACAACAAGAGTAGAAGTACCATGATCCAGGTGACAAAAGTTAATATTTCATGTTTCATTCGTATACATGCATGATTAGTGATGTTAAATTCAATTTTGTCTAGATAGGTGGCCATTTCCCATTCGCTATACCTATTACCAATACCATGATTTCATGCAGCAAGATTAACGTGCCATTATATGTGATGATTAAATTCATATATGTTCATACGAATGGGATGAAAAACCACCCGACACCAGGCCAAGAAACAAAAAAGGAAGGAGACGGAATAATAACGGAGTTACCCTTGTAGCGATTGAGAGGACGACGAGTACCCAAGAAGCAAACCCATGACAACTTAGGTCCAACCAGCCACATACTCGACCTAGCATGCCCACGACCACAATCCTTTCGAACCAAAAGCGATAACCAGACTCCCTAAGTCACGACCACAGCAGTTTCGAGACACCTGCCACGTCATTTGCAGGCCTTGTTGTTGAATGGAAAAAGGGAAGAAGCAGCTTGCCGTCATTTTTGGATGAAAGGGAACTAGGGTTTTGAATTGTGAAAAAGGTAGGTTACAAATGAGAGTTTAATGGGAGATTACAATTGATTTTAATGGAATTAAATGGGGAATCATGGGAGGCGTTAGTTTAGGCCGAATAGGTGGGGATTAAGACTAATTCCAACTTTCTAAATGTGTAGATTAGTAAATAAGATGAATATGAAAAAATATATATATATATGGGAGGTATGGGGCGTCCATATTGGCTGAGAAAAGGGAGATCACAATTGAATATTGACTTTCCAAAATATTATTATTGGCTTTTATAAATTAAGTGTAATGCATTGCATATTTAGTAAAAAAATTCGGCCCATGCAAAACATATAAACGTGTACAATGTGTTTTAAACGTAAGCGTAATGGTTTCATTTATTTTGTACAGATTACATATTTACTAGTTAGGTTATAAACGTATTTGATGAGCTTGACGTGTTTTACGTATTTTATAAATATTAAATTGAGGGGCAAAATAGTCTTTTCACGCATTTATGATTTTTAGGGTTTTACAACTCTTCCCCTCAAAAGAAAATTTTCGTCCTCGAAAATTGAAGTCGCAGAGGTATACAGAGACATATGAGTTTAAAGCAGACGTAGCAAACCATAGCTTCAAACAGATCATAACAATATCGGTTGTAAAGCGTACAAATCTTATACGTAATAGATGTCGATTCGAATCTCGCAAAGAGGTACAGAATTTTAAACGGACATGAGGAGTGCCAAATAACGGATATAGGTCATATTCCATTCACGTACCAACCCCAGGCATTTCCCAAGATGTCGTATGGTTTCAATAAGTTCAAATCATATGATCTCGGTATTATCACGTTGATCAGGCGTCATAATACTTGCATCACATAACAAGTTCTTATTGTCATCATATTCTGTCCCGGGTCATGACAAACCACATAACCAATATCACACAAAACATACCATATACAGATATCAAGTAACGTACCAAAGCAGACCAGATCACATACATACAACATATACCACATCAAAACAACTTACCATACCACAAAAGAGAGGAGGCCACCAACGTGCTCGAAATGGTCCCACGTGACTCATTACTGACGATCCAAAAATAAAGATGAGACATTACCAAAATGCTAAATCATAAGACTTCATGATTCAAAACGAGTTCTGAACAAATCAAAGAAAAGCAATACCGATCAAAATCACTTAACAAAATATCAATCCGCCTCAAAACGCATGACAAACGAATCGGAGTAACACAAGTCGCCCAAAGCATATGAAGTAGATGAACCTTCTCAGCCACCGGTTGAATCTTGTCTCCGTCTTTTGCGTCTTTGGTTGATCTGTCCAGCTTCCTCCAGCAGCATCCTAATGTCTCCAGCAGCATCACGATCGGTTGCGGCTTCTGCTTCACGAACCTCTCCATAATTCCCAACGGCTGGAGCTGCAACATTGCCATTCTGATTACCCACTGCTCTATTCCCAACATTCTGTCCCATCTGATTTCCAACATGCTGACCCGACTGATTACCCTGATACGGAACCGCCTGATTACCCATGCGACTGCTAAATGCTTTATCCAATAAAGAAAATACCTGTAGCAAAGCATTTTCTTGTTCAGTTTCATGATCAGTGATTCCTTGTTCCTGGTATTGTGGATACTGTTGTTGTTGAATGACTTGTTGTTCTGGTGGATAGAATTGTTGTTGTGGTTGTTGAATGTATTGTTGCAAGTTGTTGTTGGAAGATGATGAAGCTTGTTGTTGTGTATTCACTGTAGTTTGAGTCTTAGCAATAAGTGCCAATGGATCATGATTCTTTGCCAATATTTCTTTCCTGACTTCATTCACTTCAGCTTGGTTTTGTTTCAGAAAATCGTTGAGTTGATCAAAGTTCACCTGATGTAAGTCTTTTGTTTGGTTGACAATAGTGACATATCGTCCCCATTCTTCTCGAAGATTATTCAGGAATTTGATGTTTTGAACGATTGTTCTGGGTTCCAACTTGTTTCTGATAAGCTCATTCATCAAAGTGGAAAACCTTCCATAGTAGGATTCAATGGATTCTCCTGGTGTAGATGTAAACTTCTCCCATTCAGTTAGCAGTTTGTTCTCCATGTCTTGTTTACCAATTTCTGTTCCATAACATAGCCGTCTAACACGTTCCCACATATCGAAAGCAGTTTCACAACTGTCTACAGCAGCAAAAATGTCTATTGGTAAACCCAGTTGGACAATATGAATTGCCATGTCATCTGCATCGACTTGTTTCTGATCCTCTTCAGTGTATTCTGATTCAGTTTGAAGACGAGAGGATGGTGGGATGGGAGGTGTTGCGTTAGGATCTCCAGGGATATGGACTTGTCGAGGCTTGAAGGGTCCATTCTGAATGGATTGAATCATCAGTTTTCCATTCTGTTTGGTCTTGATGTAACGGAGCATACGACTTGTCCATTGAAGATAACCACCTTTTGCCAACATAGGAGGACGGTTTTCGGCACCGGCTGCATGAATGTCTTGTTGAGTTGCCATTGATGAAGGTATGTTATGATAAAGTTGATGTAGGATCGATTCAACGATAAAGGAGTTGTGGTTGATGAAGATTAAGCTCAGTTGAAGTTTTTCCGAAAGTCGTACTCGTAAACTCGGTTCTTAGGCGAAATTTTTTTTCCCAAAATTTGAAATTCACTATAAAAATCAATTCTAAGATCGTATGAAAAATTTGAGTTATGACAATTTTGACGCCAAATTTGACCCGAAAAATTTGAATTTAGGCCCAAAAATTTGAATTTTTGACCAAAATTTTCACAGTTAAACTAAAATTTGAATCTCGCGTAAAAATTAAACGTTTAGTCTCCCCAAAAAATTTAAATTTAATTTTTTTTTTTTTTTTTTTTTTTTTTTTTTTTTTTTTTTTTTTTATGAAAATGAAGAGCTTAGGCGTAGAAACACGAAGTTACGAGTAGACGATGCTTAGGCGTAGGATCTTATGCGTAGGAAGCTTAGGCGTAGGATTCCTTAGGCGTAGGATCTTATGCGTAGACTTAAAGTTAGGCTTAGGAAAACTTATGCGTAAGATTTAGCTTATGCGTAAGACAAGGCTTAGGCGTAGGATAAATACTTAAGCGTAAAGTAATCTACGCGTAAGTCTAAGCTTATGCGTAAGATTAGGGTTTTGCCCAAAAATCCTTTACACTATCACAGTGTAAGGGATATCCAAAAGTCGAAGTGTTCCACAAACTTATCCAAGTGAGGGAAGCACTGAGTCACCATTTAAGCTCGAAGAATCTGCACCAAAAAGTTATGAGTAGAACCTTATGCGTAGTTTGACTTTCTTACTCTTAGAACAAGGGTTTTGACCTACGCGTAAAAAATTTCCAGCGATTCAAACAATTTCTCTTGCACAGACAGCCTTAAAATCACTCGAATAACCCAAAAATGTTGACCTTTTTCACCCAAAGTGCTTAGAAAAGTTACGAGTAGAAATGACCAATGAACCAAAAACGAGCTTAAAAATGATTTAAAACACGTAAAGCTTCAAACTTTTTGCAAAAAACTGAAACTTTAGCACCAAATAAACCTTAAACCACAAGAATCTTGAATTTTTGAGTGCAAAAATTAAAGCTTTAAGCGTTTCAAATATGAATAACGAGAGCCTTTACGCAAACAGTACCAACCTTCAAAACAAACACAAACACTCCTAAACCATTGTTAGGCGATTGATACCAATTGTAGGACCTTACAAATATCAACATTATCACGAAATACCCACGTTAACCACAGTTAAGCGTAGAACTCGTGAATCCCAAACAAACAAAGCGTAGAAATAAGATGAGAAAGATGGTGACTTGAATGATATAAAGATCGTGTATATGTTAGATAAAGATGAAACAATAAGTTGTATATTCCAAAGGAAAAACACATACACACACTTTCAAGCACACCCCTCAAATGACCATTTGAGGGGTATTTATAGGTGGAATACATGAAAACCTAAAAGGCTTTCCTTTGGGCCTCGTTGGACTTGGATTGGGCTTGGGGTACTTAAGCTTATAAATGGCTAACATACCCTAAAGTTTAACCAATTAGATTAGCCCAATCCACGAGCCCGTTGACTATTCTATCACGATATCTAACACACTTTACAAAGTTCCTAATCGTGAATGACCATCACTTCTAATAAAAACTATTAAGGCTAACAGACTTCTATGCCACACCTACTGAGGAGACAGTTCTTCAATTCTTGATTGATATTGGCTATGATGAAGCTTCAGGAATTATCTCTAAGCATTTTCATGTGGAGCTTAAGAACATTCCTCAACCGTGGAGAACCCTCTACATCATCATCACCAAATCGGTCTCTGGTCGTGACAGTGGCTATGAGCATCCCAAGCTCTTGGAACTGCAAATCTTCTGGTCATTAATCAACAAGAAGGACATCGAAATTGAAGATCTGATATGGGATGACATGATGACATTTCTCAAAAAGCTTGGCTCAAAGATTCCCTATGTCAGATACACAAAACTGTTGATCCAGAGAGCACTTGGACTTCATCCAGATATCCCCAAAAGGCTCAATGACCCCGACAATCATGACATGTTGACCGAGCCTATCCTATCAGTCAGAATCAAGAAATCATCAACAAAGAAACAGGGTGCTGTGTTACTTGATCACCTACTGACTGACGAAATCAAGAAGCTTGAAACGTACACAAGGTATCGGGTAGCAGTAAGAGAAGGCAAAGTTGGTCATCTCGATGAAAAACCTTCTGGAACACCTACTCGGAGAACCATAAGAGGAAGTGCTGGAAGTGCAGTAAGCACAGAGAGTCAAAGGAATGTCCCAAAGAGGAAACCTGCTCCAAAGAAGAAAGTTCCCTCTCAGGAAGCTGTTCCCATTCCCGTACTTAAACCTGAACCGCAGAGAAAGCTAATTGACGAGGACTCGGAGGGTACTGCATCAGATGAAGAGACTTTCTACTCTGAAACTGCTGAAGATGAAACTACAACGGTATCTAAACCTCCCAGTCCTCCAGCTGAACATGGAAAAGGGAAGACTCCTGTACTTGTGCCTTATGAAGAAAGCTCAGATGAAGAAGAAGAGCAACTGGATACTTCATACAGGAAGAAGTTCAAATTCATTAGACTCCAACATGTTGCGAAGGAATTTGCAAAGGATCAAATGGGTGGCCCTGGAGGTTCAAGTGGTGCTGCCCACTCTAAACCATCTCCTGATGCGGTTAATCGACCCGATAAGGGAGCTGGTGCCACCACTCTTATGCAACAACAACAACTTTTGGAGGATTCTATTGATTATGAGATTGAGGAACCAGCAAAAGAAAAGACAGAGGAAATACCTGCTGATGAAACAAAGACTGATGACAAGGCTATGTCTAAGGAGGAAACTTCTGAACCCCCTAAGGACCCCGAGTCTCCTCATGTCTCCTCCTCATCAGACTCATCATCTCATTCTTCGCCACCACCATCTAAAAGATCAACCAAATCAACATCCAAATCAGTGAAGAAGCCAAATCGATCTTGGATTTCTCATGCTCATAAAAGAATTGGGAATGCTGTCAAACAAGTCAGAAAGAAAGACATGCTCTACAGGAAGATGAATTTCTATGCTGATCAGATACAGTATATTCATGATGATATCGACAAGATGCAAGTTGAAAGGAAGTATGTCCAGAAGCTCATGAAAGATGATCTTCAAGGGAAAATGGACGAAATGATCAAAGGATACACTCACCAGTTCCTTATGGAGGTCGTTCCGAAACTGACAAAGGAGATGTATACCAGACAACTGTATCCAAATCTCTTGCATCTAGCCAAACAAGCCATGAAATCAACTCCGATGAATTTAAGCATCAATCCAGTTGAATCCACAATTTTCTCAGATGATGATTGGTGAACCTGCTAGTAGCGCAAATGTCGAAACGCTCTACAACGTTTGCCTCACACAAAGCTAAACTGTTTGAAGCTCTACTGGAATACCAACTCAGGTCCGCATTCCGAGAAGAAGCTGTAAGGCCCAAACGTTCAAGAGATGATGAAGACAAAGATCGGGATAAGGATAAAGAGCCCAAACGCACAAAGAAGTCTGATGAATCATCCTCTATTCAGTACTCGATGCAACCTCCACCACAACGGACTCCTGCTCAACAAAGATCTTCTCCTCCCTCTTCTGCAAATAAACCTCATGATTCTGAGACACCACCCCAGATTCAGAAAACAGGTGACTACTTTGAGTATATGGGTGGTGACGATGAAGAATACCATGAGCCCCAACAACAACCCGCCTCACCCAACAAAGTACAGAAACCAGCACCCTCATTTAGGCCTAAGAAACAGACGAAGAAGGCGCCCACGGCTGACGTCGTATCATGGCTAGATGAAGATACAACAAAGGAATTTGAATGGTTTTCTACACTTGTCAATTCCACTCCCTACCCTGAAGAAGGTCAAGATCTGGTAGACGGTAATACTTTGGAGCATGCTAAAATTCTGCAAGAAAAGTTCAAAGTAAAGAAGATGACGAAATCCGAGTTGAGGCGAATCAAGAATGAAGCTTTTCAACTGTGGAAAGATAGCTCAGAAAGTGCCATCGAGGTCGATTATCACCTTGAAAACATTGCTCGAGCTATGTCTAATAACATGGATTGGCTCAACCCAGAAACAAACATCGACTTTACCAAGCGGGACAACCCTCCATATTACACCGACTGGTCTAAACCACTACCAACTATCGGCCAACCAGATCAGCCTAGGATCCCATTCAGATATTTCTTCAACAAAGACTTGGAATTTCTTCTTCACAGTGGCGATGGTTCAAGGAAATACGCTACATCCTTGACACTTCCATTCCCAGTAGCCGAATACTCAAACTGCATAGCTATCGAGGAAAGAGCTAATCACTTGTTCTCCAACAAAGTGGAAGCATACGACCGAGATGCAATGTATGGGATTCATCATTGGCCGGAACGCCGATGAATCTACTACAGAAGCTGCCAGGTTCAGAAGTCTCAACATGCAGTGTTCATTACTAAAAACATCATTGCCATCAAACACGTTGATCTTTCGTCCAAATGGGACTACACGTATCTCAAGAAGATTGTGGTCAAAAGACAAGACGAAAGGGATTATGCATTCTCTGAAGCTGACTTTGAGAATTTGTCTATCAACGACATCGAAGAGATGTACCTTGCCAAAGTACAGGGTCGTATGAGACAATTCTCCACTGAAGTACAACGTAAATTCATCAAGTCAGTGCTCATCTTCATCAGACGCATAGTTATCAAAGAACGTGTAGAAGATCTCCAACTGGCAGTTGAATCTTATCAGACCCGTGTCAACTTCACTCCACCGCAGCTTGATCTTCCCGACATCAACCAGCTCTCACAATTTAAACTCATCAGTAAACTATTCGGCGTCTTTTACCGTAGTGAACTTCAAAGAAATTGCTTGATGGCGTTCAGAGATCTTCACAAGTTTGGAGATCACACTTTGAAGATGGTTAGGGACGGATTGGCTTATCGATTGAAGGATCGAAGGGATGTGCGGAGGATCATCAGAATGATTGATGAAAGGTCGTTTCGAAGGGATCAGTTCAGAACGTTGGAAAGCTTTGTTGGTGGTCGACCCAGGATTAACATCACCGGCTATCAATGCCCTGTTCGCACTCCTGGCGACATCACTGCACTTCCTGGTACCCCTTGAATTGTTTCTTTCATTATACATTTGGATGTGTGATTATATATGTCTATGGCTTGTGCACACATAACAGTGTACAACCCGTAATTGTCAAGAAAGGACCCTATGGTACGCTTCAATGCCACAATCCTTATAAAAGGAGCGAAAGCTTCTTACTTTTGAGTAAAACCTATAAAACCTTTCATTTTTCAAGGTTTTGCTCAAAAGGACAAGTACTTCCCCGTATCATTTTCAAAACCTCAACCTTTTTTATCACTTGTTGAGGGGGAGTACTTGAGTTAAAACTTTGTTCACAAATTGTTCATAGTGGTCATCTTCCCGCAACACTCGAAATGGTCATATTTATTCTCAACTTTTCAAAAATAACATTTTATATGCCATTTTTGAAGGGGAGAAAATTATGTGATAAGAAATATGTTGTGCAAATGCAAATGAATCTTTGTGTAATAGACTTAACCAACGAATTGAAGGTACTAAACTGTTAGTAACTCGAAAAGACTTGTCTGGGACGGGTAATAATTTCAAGCTAGTTCGCTAGTAATGTAAACGTGTCTCGCAAAGGACTTGTCCGAGTAGAAAGTACCATTCGAGAAACTCTTGGTAGACATGAACTCTGACGGGTATGACAACCTTTCGAGGTTTGTCTACACCTTCAAGGTAGTTATTAGAGCTAGTTGTCACCTAAAAGCTGACAATGTATCTCTTTAACTATGCAACGTAACCGTGTCTCGCGGGGGATTGTCTATCTTGAGTGGATCAATTCAAAAAGTGCGCGCTCTTTCCTCACTGTGCAATTAACCGTTAAAACTCTTAAGCACATGTGGAGGGGGAGTATTTATGCAAAATCTTATCTCAACAGTGGTTCAAAATGTTTTTCATTAACAAATACTGTGAGAGATTTTTCAAGTAAATGGTTTTATGGCAACATAGGTTAGTCATGGAGTGATAAGGTGACTAAGGTTAGGAATAACCGTCCTATGATCCGCCAGAGCTGGAGGGATCTACCCAAGGACATCACAAATAGTTATTACTTAGAAGTCCTTAGGTACGATTATAAAAAGGAGAAAATGAGAATCGGAGAAAGAAGGAGTTGAAGAATTAAAAAGAAATGCAAAGAAAAGGGTGAAAAGAAATAGCCCTCCAAATTATTCAACTTAGGGCAGACACCGGGTTCAATTCATATGCTATTGGTTGTCACTTAGTGACGCTAGTATTAAAGATTAAAAGTCGTCATGGACCCAGTGACGCATGCACTATACCTTCTTAGCCACTCAAGTTTCTCTCAAAAGAAGCTTGTTTCATTCTCACAGGGAACCCTACGAAAACTATTGGCTTTCTCTTAGAGATCGCTGGTATTGAAGAAGGAGACCCTCTCCCTAGTCTCCGCTCAGGAAAACCAAAACGCACTATTGAGTCTAGAGCCACGAGATTCATCATAAGATCTCTTAGGTACACTTGACATTTCATCACTTGATGTTCAACAATAAGAACATCAGTGGTACATTATCGAGTCCTTCACAGATCTTAGCAATCTGTCGAGAACATTTATGAGAGGTTCACATCTGTGATCCTCAGTGATTGAATGGAAACTCCTGCCAGGGTCAACATCAAACAGCCCTGACAGCAGGTCACTTCGGTACCTCCTCGTGGATTACGCTTAGTGTGTCTCAAACGGTCTACAGTCGTGAGGTGATACTTCGGTGTACCTCAGCGACTCATCTGAACTGTAGATGTACTTCGGTACATCGCGTTATCTCACTTGTGGGACTCTAGTTCAGGAACGGCCTTTGTGAGAATTAGAGTTGTGTTTTCACACTATGTTGTTAACACTCTCGAAGTTCAAACTTGTAAGTGCCGGAATCCGCTTATTACTAACCGTTTTAAATGTTTTCTTCTTATGGAAGCTCCGGAGCGGGATGATCGTGCAGATTCTTCTCATGCTCATGCCATCATCATCACTAATGGAAGTTCTATCCAAAAGCAACACAACAGTCAGAATGATTCTTCGTCAAATCAAAGAATCTACAAAGTTAAAGACTTAAAGAACTTCATCAGTACTGAATTCCAACGTCAAAGAGCGTGTGAGCATGTTGAAGAATGACGTAGAGACACTGCAGCGGCGAAGCAGACCTGAGGCAGACTTGATGCAGACAACAACATACTATCACTTTCATCACAAAGAACAATGATCAAAGAACAAAGTTAAAGATGACGTCAAAGCATAACTGTTCAAAGAAAACTATCCCTCTACACTGGGGAGATTGTTCGAATCAAGGAATTCCTTCTCACAAGAAAGAAGAATGTCAGAAGACGTCAAAGCTACTATTACATCAACGCCTTCACCGTTTTTCATCACCAACACTTGAGGGGGAGATTGTTGGAATCACTCCTAAACCTTAATTCAAGTGTTTGTTACTCATATGTAATAGGTAGCTTATTATGGCCTTTATGTTTGTTTAAGGTCAAGATTATGTAGAAGGCCCATAAGCTTAGGCCCATGTCCAATAAGGAAAAGGGAAGGAGTAGGAGTGTTGCCCTAGCTCCTTGACTTTAAATACTATGTAATAACCCTCACTTGAGGGTTGGTTGTTCAATATTATCTTTCATTCACTCCTTACGCATAACCGGCCACATTCATACGCGTGTGTTTGTTTGGTTTATTGTTCAATTGCCTTTATCTCTTTCTATTAAGCTTGTGTTGTAAAACTAGTGACCTAACAATGGTTATTATTATTAGCCGGTGAATCAAAGGAGGTTCGTTTACAGCAATTCTCTTGGGATACTTGACGCCAAAGAACGTCAATGATACTTCACAGTCTAAGCAAAATCTTTCAAGAATATTCAGCGTCAGTCATGATTTTTCAAGATGTTTGCTTATGACAAGAACTTCCCGTGCAAATGGTCGTACACGTTATGATGCTTTCAAAAAGTTCGAAACCATCATGGGGGAGAAACGTGTACTTTGATGTGTTACAGTTAACCTCCAGGGAGAAGTAGTATATAGTACTTGACTTAGTATGGTTTGTGAAGTTGTCTACATTTGGGTAAAGAATTGTTGATGAACAGCCCCTAAAACAGATATTCACTGACACCAAAATTGTCATAACAAATTCAAGCTTACATTATTTACGGTTTTGTCTTGATTTTGTAAAATCCCGCGAAAGAATCTATTTCTCAGTTTAAATCATAGACTTGTAAAATCCCGTGACAATGGAAACATCCTGGTAATTGTAAAGTGCATTTCCGGATCTATCTTACGGTTTATTCTTGGTTTTGTAAAATCCCGCGAAAGAAACTATTTCTCGTTTTAAACCATAGCGTTGTAAAATCCTGTAATGATGGAACCATCCTGGAGTTAGGAATGTATATTTCGGGATCTTTTCTGATGCTGGTGCTACGGTTTCTACTTCGAAGGAGGGATAAAAGGGTGTACGTCATGAATTGGATGTGTGTTTGACTATTCGTCATGGCAGTTTGGTTTTTACATGGTTTTACGGGGTTATGTGCTTTTAGCCATGGTCGGGATGAAACCCTTATGAAAGTTCACTTTTAAGTTCAAAGGAGGCTAGATTTTAGCTTTTAACAAGATGTGACACCGGAGTTAATTCACTATTATTTATTTGAGGTTGAAGTGAAATATCACGGGCGAGTGTGCTTAGCATCTGAAGGTATCGGGGATGGTTGGATGAAGATTCCTCATGATCCTTGTTCAAGCTTATTATCAAAAAAACGAAGACATGGAAATCTAGTTATTGTTGGGTGTCTTTTACCTTTTCTGTTATCATTTAGGGGAATTGGGCTCTTACCACCACAAAATAACTATCACTTTAAGGAGTTACGTTGTAGTGCTCAGTGTCACATTCAATTGTGGATTTTAAAGAGGTGATGTACATCTTATACTTGATGGTTGGTTGGTTGAAGAGTATAGAGTACTTAGAGATTCAAACGGGCATGAATTCTCGACACTGCTCTTTGTTACACATGTGCAAGTTTAAGTCACGAGTTTGGGTTATTCTACTTCAGGGTCAAATTCATCATGTTAGGTTTTCTCCATCAGCTGTCACGACAAAGAGACTACTGAATGATAATGGGGTTGATTACATGTTTTGCCAAGAGAGCTGAAAAGAGAGAGATTATGACGTTTGAACACAACAGTTCAAGCCTCGTACTCTGTTGGATCGATGTACTCTAACCAAACTAACTTAAATAGCTTGTAAAGGTTTAATAACCTCGGATAAATCCTAAGTTATTAACAATGAAACACTGAGTAATCTTTATTAAGTACGCGGAATTTACTTAATAAATCTAAGAAGAATATAACTTTATCTTTTGTTAATAACTCTAAATCTGCTTATTATGCAGATTCTTTAACAACTCTAAAACTCTAATAATAATCATACTTTATGATTCTAAAACTCTTATCTAAAACTCGTACTTCTAATGCCAATCTAGGGGTCCTTTTATAGGCTCAAGGATAACTGATGAGTGTCTAAATACTCATCATTTTTGTATAATATAAACTGCAAAATCATCTGAAAACACTCAAAAATGCATCAAAAAGATGAAAATATCACAAATCAGTGTTTTATGTGTTTTAAATGCAAAAATATCAAAATCAGATGAAAAACATATCAAATTTGCAAAAATTGCAGTTTTAGTCCCCCAAGTTTCAAAAGTTGTCAAATTAAGTCCTTTGGTGAAAAATGTTAAAAATTTGAGAAAATTACAAGAATGGTCCTTCAAGTTTCAAATTTGGCAGAAATGGCCCCTGGAAAATTGGGAAATGACAGATTTGGTCCCTGTACTTTTGAAGATTGTCAATTATGGTCCTTGGAGAAACTTTGTTTAATTGGCAGAAAAGGTCCTTGCATTTTCAGATTTGGCACTTTAGGTCCCTATGTATTTAACTCTTTACAAACCCATTTTGACCCTTGCTCATTTGGACCCCTGTCATTTACCAATTCTGGACCCCCTTTGATTATTAAACCCAAGTCAAACACTGGTCAACTAAACCCCTACCCGCCCTTTTACTGTCTTCAACCCCTAGCCCTGCAACTCTCCTGCAACACATCTCCTCCCACCCCCTCCTCACCTTATCACAATCCTGTCCCCCCCTCCAAACACTACCTTCCAAGATACATTGATTACATACCCTTTCCCATACTCAATCTCACACAACTGTCAAAACTCATTTTTCCCGCCAAAAACCATTGAAGGGCCAAGATCAATTAAACTCATCCTATGGTCTCAAATAGTGCTGGGAAACAGTGAGGGAAGGGAGAGAAAGCTAATGGGTATAAAAGAAAAGAGAAAGAAGCAAGCAAAGGAGTTAGTTAGTTTTATCATTTTTCCTTTAATGTCGTTTTTTAAATAAGAGTTTTAGTTTAAAGCTAAATGTTGTAATTTCACCTTCCTTGTATTACATTTAAGTCATTTCAGCTTTGTAATCTGTTTTAAGAGTTAATTTCATGGTTTGGTTAAAGTTTCATGTTTCATGGCTACTGTTGAACATTTCCATTTCAAATTCTTTTGTATAAGCTTTAGTTAGCTTATTTATAAGCTCAAACAATCTTAGTTAAGCTAATCTGAGCTTTTGTTAAGCTTACAAATCAGTTTTAAGCAAATTTCATGCAAGGTCAACAAAAGTCAACCTTGAGCTCATATGGTTTGGAAATGGTTACTGTTGATGCAGAGGATGAAAATGGGTTGGATTAGTATCATTTAGTATAGGTTTGGTTTGGTTTTGGCCTGCAACAAAGCTGGAACACATGTGAGTATCTGTCTCACTTTTAATTTTCAAGCCAAATTTGCATTTTATGCTTGTAAGTGTGTCTGTGATCACAACTTGCTTTTATATGTTTAATTAGCTATAATTAGGTAATTTAAACTTATTTTGATCAGTGAAAGTAGTTAGTTAAGTATCCAATTTAGTTTTGAGTTCATTTCAGTTTTTAAAGGGGTGTTTGGTTTGGCTGCACAATCTGTCCCAGAGACCTAAGCAGTGGATAAAACTTATGGTGTTATGTTTGTTTAGCCAAAGTGAGTTCATTCCTGTCTTTACTTAAGCCCACAAAGCTCAAAAGTCAATTTCACTTATAATCTGTCTCAACATGCTTACTGTTGGAATTTTTACAATTCAAAAGCTTGTTTCATGTTCAAAATCCATAGATTTAGATTGCATTACCTTCATTTCATCCATATATATCATAATCAGTCCAAAAATCATAATCAAACCTCAATTTAGTCAACTTTTCACTTTTTGTTAAAAAGTCAAAAATGCACAAACTCAGTTTTGAGCTTAACTAGAGGTATTTTTCATGCACTCATTTCTAGGTCAAATCAAGTGATTCTTGTGGCTTTTAAAACCTCTCTTGGTCTATTTTATCATCATCATTTTCGTCAATTTTTGTAATTTTTTCTACAAGCTCAAAACAGCTTATCCATATGGGATCAAATCCCCTGTGCAGGGCACTGTTGACTGCACAGGGGTTATGCAGGTTTTCCAAGGTCTGCACAGGTCTCATTTTAGCTCCCCTAGGTCTCCATTTTGGTTTAGAGGTTCTTAGCCAGGTCTAGAATAAGTTCCCATTTTTGGTTTTCAGATTTAGCTTCTTATGTAGCTTGTACTTTGGTCTAAAGTTACCCCCCAGAACTGCTTTTTAGCCAAAAGCTCATAGCATCAAATCTGTTGAGCTTGTTGTTTCAGAGGTTTAGGCTTGTTGAATCTTGTTCCATTTTAGTTCTTTTAGCATTTCATAGCTTCTGTTTTGGGTTGGTGGCTTTTGGAATCCATTTGCTTATATAAGTGCTTATTTCAATAAGCACTTTGATCTTCAGTTTCATATTCTTGCACTTAACCCCATGTTTTTCCAATTTTCCTAGCTTCCTAATATTATTTTAAACTTTTCCTGAAATTTTCAGATTTTTCTAAGGTGTTTTGCTATTTTTCTTAATTTAAATTAGTTTTTAAGTATTTTTAATTAGCTTTTAATATAAAAAATTAAGAAAAGGTTCAAAAAATAATTTTTCAATTTTATTAGGTTTAGATAAATATAAGAAGTGAAAAAAGTAATTTTCCAGATTTTTCATAGTTTATTTGTTAATTTTTAGTAATTTAATTAGTTTTTAATAGTTTAAAATTCCTAGAAAATAGAAAAATAATCATAAAAATACAAAAATAGTTTTGAAAATTCTAGTTTGATATTTTAGACTTTTCCATTTCATAATTTTATTTTTCTAGCTTTATTTCCTAATTTCTTGTATTTTAGGTAATTATTAAATAGTTAAAAATAGTTTTTAATTAATAATAATTAATTAATTAGTTATAAAAATAATTTTCTTTTTCTAAATATTTTCTTTTATCATTAGGTTTGTAAAAATGTATTTTTCATATTTTTAGGATTTATATTTTATAAGTTTCACTTTTTATTTTGTACGTTTACGTAATTTTTATTTAAACGTAAGTTTTTAGTTTTAAGTTTTAAACGTTCATCATTTTAAATATAGTGATAGCGTTTATTTAATAGATTTTATCTTTTTAATTTCCTTTAATTTGCATTTAAGCCGTTGTAATTTGTTGGCTTTTCCTTAGTTATAATCATATTCCAAATCCTTTTCCCGTTCAAATCTCTCGATCACTATACGTGTGGTAATCCATTGCATAGCTCGCTGGGACATAACGACCCGGGGAAACACTATACTCCCCAGATCTTCATTGCATACGTGCTTAAGCAGTTTTAAGCTGGTTACGGTCCGCCATTCACAAGTGGCGGGCTTGTGTGATTTAGCTTGACTGTTTGGCACGCATCAAATTTTTGGCGCCGCTGCCGGGGAGCTGTGCTGATTATCTTACGTTTAGCAGATTAGTAATTTGGATATTCACTCTTTGTTCATACCATCCATCTGTATATGTTTATATTTTCTTATCCAAAAATACAAAAATATTCTTCTCTTTCCTCTTATTCGTTGATTCTATTTCTCTTACCCCCTCGTACCGTTTGATTCTACTCTTCTTTAAACCTCAAAACCGTTTAATTCTCCATTCCTTATCCTCTTATCCGTTTAATTCTTTATGTCATGGTATTTGACATGTTCCTGGTGTGGAGGTCCATTTAACGGTGGAAATTGTCGGCGATGTACCAATGTGGTTTTTGGAGACAAGTTTGTCGGTAATCCCGATCCCATTTCAAATAATGAAACACCCGATTTTTCCTACCTACCTCCACACCCCCAATACGAATCCCACTCATGCGAGTTTTGTGGGAATGATTCTCATTACGGTTTTGATTGTCCACCACGGGTCCCGCTTGTCTATGAGCCGGAACCATGTTACAATCAGAACTTTGGTGAAAGTTATTCTCCCAATTATCTCTGTTGTGAGAATTGCGGGGGTCCTCATGCGACTTTTGAATGTCAACCGATGAATCAAAATTTTCAAAATTCCAATTCTCCCGGTTTTGACAATTTCCAACCCCCACAGTATTCCATCACTCATCAGACTTCCGAGCCTTCACATCATTTCAATGATTACGAGGAGTGTAATCTTCCTCAAAGTTCTGAAGAAATACGCATACGAAAGAAACTGCAAATGAAAAGAATGGTGTGTAAGCTTCAGCAGATGAATATAAGAATCAGATATGATGACGATGATGATGAGGATAGTATTCAAATGAAGAAATACTATGATTACGACGAGGAGAGTTGATGAGTGTCTAAATACTCATCATTTTTATACTGTTAGAATGCCAAAAACATCTGAAAACACTCAGAAACACATCAAAATGATAAAAATATCACAAACAAGTGTTTTATATGTTTTAAATGCAAAAACATCAAAATCTGATGAAAAACGTATCAAGTTTGCATAATTGGCAGTTTTAGTCCCCCAAGTTACAAAAGTTGTCAAAATCAGTCCCTGGTAATTCAAAAACTTGTAAAATATCATTTTAGGTCCATGAGATTCAAAAGTTGTCAAAATAAACCCTTTAAAGTTTAAAAATCACAAATTGACAACTTTAGTCCTTTAACTTTGAAAATTGTCAAAAATAGTCCTTGGTTAATTTAAAAAGTGAAAATTATCAAGTTTTAACCTTGTTCTATTCATATTTGACATAAATGGTCCTTATGATAAACTTTGGAGAAAATTACAAGTTTGGTCCTTATAGTTTCTAAATTGACAATTTTGGTCCCTGGATTTGTAAAAATGGAAATTATCAACAAAGGTCCTTGTACTATTATTACTTGGCAGGTTTAACCCTTATGAGAGCTTTGGAACATGTTCAAGATCAGCCCTTAACTTTAGCCAAATTGCAAATATGGTCCTTGTTGTTTAATTAAACCAAACCGGACCCTTTATTATTACTAAGCCCAATCCAAGCCCAATACCATGACCCGGTCCAGTTTTTAAATTCAAAGAAACCGCGCTCACTGTAGCAGTTTCTCTCCCAAAGTTGTTTAGCCAAAACCAGTGGTTTTAACCACTGGTTTTCACCTTTACACCTCACCATCTCCACTCATTCACACTCCACCTCCACCTCCACATCAATCCAATCCCAATAAATGCATAAAACCTGCTCGAAGACATTTTTGGCGCCAAAATCACCACTTGGCATATCTGATGATCTGGCTCAAATCAAGGGTCAAGATGTGGTGGGATATTTTCAGAGGTCGACAAGAGAAGATTAAAGTCAATAAATATCAAGTTTGGTGCAGTGGATTAATCTATCTAGTGTAATTTTACTTTTTAATGTCGTTTAAGCTTAACTTTTAATTCATGTGTATCTTAAAGCTTTTAAATCTTGTATTTCATGTTTCCAGTGTAACATAAACCTTTTGATATCATCAATTTCACTTTTGAGGTCTTATCTCATGTTATGCAATTTTTACGAATTAAAAAAAAATCTCAATATAATGAAATGTTGTTAGAAGATGTTAGTTTGGACTGAGTAAGTCATATAAGCTCCTTATAAAGCTTATTTAAGCTTTTAGATACTTTAAAAAGCAGTTTAGAATCTAAACCAGAAAATTCACAAAAATACCAATTAATTAGTTTGAAAATAAAAAAAGTACATGGTGAAGAAGGTTAAAGCTGTTTGGTGTTGATTTTGGATTGCTTATTGGGTTAGAGCTTATTGGTAAGCAATAAGAAATAATCTCAGTTCTTGGTTCTCAGAATTTGGCCTTGATTCAAATTGTAAGCATATTTCTTGATTATGCCATTTTACTGTATTAGTTCTTAATCTAGTTTAATCTCTTTTGTTTTATGCTTAGTTAGTGTTGGTTAGTGATATTATAAAGTAAAATTAGTAGGTTGTTAGTTAAAAACCTTAGTTGCTAATAATCCTAGTTAGACAGTTAAAATGGAGTAAGTGTGAATCTTAGTTTATTATAGTTAAATCTGTGATCTTTGTGTTCATCTGATCTTTTTAACATCAGTAATAAGTGATTGAATAAGTTTAATGTTCTATTTCTTTGTTGTACAATCTTAATCTGCAAGAACACCCTTGTTAAGGTGTGTTTGGATCAAGATGTTTCTTTGGGTATATGCATGATACTGTCCTTAACTCTTATTGCTGCATGTTTATTTAAGTTATTAGAACTCAGTTCAGTTAAAATATTAAGGTCTTATTAGTACAAAAGTCAAAATCACTTATAACTATCTTATTGTGCTTATCTGTCAAAAGTTTTAGAACTCAAAACCTTGATTTGTGTTTGGAATTTAGTAACATAGCCTAATTTAGTTTTATTTAGCCATATATCATCAACATCAGTCTTAAAATTAGGATCAAAACTCAGTTTAGTCAAGCTTTCATTGCAATCAAAAAGTCAAAAAGCTCCCCTGTGCATCAGTTTTATTAGCTGAATCATAAGCTTCTACAGAGCTTATTAGTTGTCCAAAATAAGTGATATTTGTTTCTTTGGATAGCTTACCTGGTCCTCTTTAAAGTCCAAGTTAAAAATCTCAATTTGCAGCTTATTTACTAGGCCTGCATAAGCTTATCATTTTGACCCATATTACTCAGCATTAACTAAGTCTCAAATCAGTGGGTTCTCAGGTTTTGAAAAAGCTTCTCAAAAGCTCATTTTAGCTTGTTTTGATTTCATCTTTTGTTTTTAGGTAGCCAACCAGGTCTTTTACAAGTTTCATTAATTGCTTTTCAGCTTTAGCTTATTTTGTGTTCTGTGCAAAAGCTCAAAGTAGTATACCAAAACCTGTTTTAGCTTAAAAGTCAAAACCTCAAATTTGTGCTAATTGGTATTCCAGAGGTTTAAGCTTATTGAAACTTGTTCCATTTAACTTCTTTTAGCTTAATATAGCTTCTGTGAAGGTTTGGTGGTCTTTGGTTATAAATTGGCTTTTTCAAGTGCTTATTATTAAGCAGTCACAACTGCAGTTGCTAATTTCTCCAAACAAGACCATGTTTTTCTATTTTTCTTAGACTCAGTAGATTAAAATAGACTTTTCCTGAAATTTTCATAATTTTTCATAACTGTTTGCTATTTATCTTAATTAAAAACAGTTTTTAGGTATTTTTAAATAGCTTTTAATACAAATAAATTATAAAAAGTTCAAAAAAATGATTTTTCAATTTTCTTAGGTTAAGATAAATATAAAAGTAATAAAAAGTATTTTTCCATAATTTTCTTAGTTTAAAAAGTATTTTTTAGCATTTTAATTAGTTTTAAATTAATAATAAATACATAATAAGTCTTAAAAATATATTTTTAGTTTTAAAATAAGTTTTATCATATTTTAGACTTTTCTAAGTTTTAATTTCATTTTTCTAGGTTAATTTTGTATTTTCTTGTATTTTAGTGCAATTTAAATACTTAATAAATAGTTTTTAATTAATAATAAATAAATAAATAGTTGTGAAAATAATTTTCTTTTTCTAATAATTTTCTTTTATTATTAGGATTGTAAAAATATCATTTTCATATTTATAGGTCTTTTATTTCTTAAAATTCACATTTTATTTTGTACGTAGACGTAATTTTATTTTTAAACGTAAGTTTTAAGTTGTAGGTTTTAAACGTTCATCGCCTTTAAAAATAGTGATAGCGTTTATTTAATAGATTTTATCTTTTATTTCTTTTAATTTGCATTTAAGTCGCTGTAATTTGTAGATCTTTTCTTTAGGTAATTTTTCATCCATAACCCTACTGATCACTATCCTTAGTGATCATTCTACCATCTGATCAAGTGTTTATTACACCAATTCATCCTCCGTGGGACTTAACGACCCAGGAATTCCCTATATTCCTCTGATCTTAATTGCATTAGTGTTTGAGCAGTTTTTAGTCTGTTAGACTTGACTGTTTAGCACAGATCAAATTTTGGCGCCGCTGCCGGGGAGGCTGTAAGCGTGTTTCTAGCATTTTCAGACCCGTACTTGCACATATACCACAGTTTGTAAAAAGTTTTCTGTAAAGTTAATATAAATCAAAAAGTTCATTAACACTTTTCCTAAAGTGTTAAAAACCCAAAAACAATATAAAACAACAAAACAATCGTAACGTTTTCTAGTTTGTGTTTCTTTTAAGGTGATTCTTAAAGAGATACGATTTGGTTAAACGGGACGATACCAAAAATATTTTCCAAAAGTTTTTGAACCCATCTGCACAAATCATACCTACGTCTTTTCAGTGGTACTTAAAATATACATAAAAATCAACCACCGCAAATCAAGGCAGTGCACTACCTAACTGGGGGTGCGACCATTAATAAGTTCCCGAACATCAGATTTAAAACTTGCCTTTGTGTCACTTGTGATTTGGTGTACCTTTTTCAAAGAAGCCATTTCATTTGTGATTATTGGTTAAGTTCACTTGTGTTTTGCCTCATTTGTTTTGAAAAATTGATTTTTATACTTAGTGCATGCGCACTCGTTCTTCCAGTTCTACAAGTCCACTTTCAGAACTTGGAAACATTCCTCGCAGACGTAGAGGACGTTCAGCTCCTTCAGCCGTGACTGAGGAACGTCTACCACCACCACCACCTGTCGAAATGGCAGAAGACAAACCCATGAATGAGCTTCTCCAAGCACCCATCGAGGGTTACGGAGATGCCATTGTTGTCCCAGCCATTGTGGCTGATACCTTCGAGCTCAAGACCGGGTTGCTTAATCTAGTAACCCAAAGCCAATTCTACGGTCTTGAGCGGGATGATCCTCATGCACACATTCGATGGTTTAACAAGATAGCATCAACCATCAAGTACAAGAATGTCCCACAAGAAGCTATCAAGCTTCTTCTGTTCCCATTTTCTCTAGAGGGACAAGCCCGGAATTGGCTTGAGAAACAACCCCCTCGTTCTATAGAGACATGGGAAGATCTAGTTACCAAGTTTGTTAACGAGTTCTATCCTCCATCCCGAACCACAAGTCTTAAGAATGAGATAATGAAATTTTCTCAGAGATTTGATGAATCATTCGGGGAGGCATGGGATCGTTACAAAGAATTGCTCCGCAAGTGTCCACATCATGGTTTTACCGAGTTAATGCAAATGGATACTTTCTATAATGGTCTGAGACCAGCTGACCAAGACTCTCTGAATGCCTCCGCGGGAGGTAATTTCCTTAGCAAAACCACCAAAGAAGCCTTACAAATCATTGAAAACAAGTCCCAGGTCCGTTCTTTCCGCACTAAGACATATCAAAATCAGTCTAATGCTGGACCTTCTACTTCATCTCATATGAGTACATCTAGCACTGATGCTAAGATTGATAAACTCACTGATGCTATTCAGGCTTTGGTTCTTGCTAACCAGAAGAAAGTCACATTCACTCAAACACCATCACATGGTGAAGTGAAGAAAGTTGAAGTTTGTGTTACTTGTGGTGGTCCTCATGCATACTACAACTGTACTGCCACCGATGGTAGTCCGTTTGAAGCAAATGCTATAGCCGGTACTTCAAATCAAGGAGGTAATCAATACCGTCCTCAGAATGAACCAAACTACCGTGCTAACACTTATCAGGCACCACCCGGTTTTAACCAGAATCCCAACCGGAATCAGAATCAACCTAGAATGAACCAAGGTTATCAAAACCAAGGTAATTTCTATCCTGGACCAAATCAAGGTTTCCAACAACAAGGGAACCTTCATCAAAACAATTTCAATCGAGGGAATCAATTTCATGGGAATGTGAATCCTAATCAAGGGAATTTTCAACAACAAGGTCATAATCAAAACATCCGACCTCAAAATTTCCCTCCTAATCCACCTCCCGTCATTGCTCCTCCAGGACCATCATCTGATGAGTTACTGAAGCAGTTCATGAAATCCCAAGATGAGATGAATAGATTGTTGGTCAGTCAGATCGCTGATTTGAAGAAGTCTTTAAATGATCGACCCTCGGGCTCAGGTACTTTACCGAGCAACACTATCGCTAACCCGAGGGGCGATGCTAAGGCGATCACGACCAGAAGTGGTGTTTCATACAATGGACCCGCTATTCCTACTACCTCTTCTTCTTCTCTTCCAAAGGTAGTGGAAAGTGAACCTCTGACTCACAATGGACCTACGACTCCAATGCCCCCTCCTCCTGTGGCAATGAGTCAAGTTACCAAGGAAACAACGGACAAGGTGCATTATTCTAGCCCAAGTAATACCGCACAAGTCCCACCTTCGGTAGTCCATCCTCAAGTTGTCCAGAAACCCAAGTCTAATCCAGGAGTTGTTTTTGAACCACCTGTAGCTCCCGTTGAAAATATCAAATCCAAATCTTCTATTCCATATCCATCACGTTTGAATGAGCAAAAGCTCCGTGAAAAAGCTAATCATCAAATGGATAAATTTTTCCAAATTTTCCAAGAGTTACATTTTGACATAAGCTTCGCGGATGCTATCATGTTGATGCCCAAGTTTGCATCAACTCTCAAACACATGTTAAGAAACAAGGAAAAGCTGTTTGAAATGGCTAAAACTCCTCTTAACGAGAACTGCTCAGCAGTTATTCTGAAGAAGCTTCCAGAAAAGCTTGGAGATCCTGGGAAATTTCTCTTACCTTGTGTATTCCCAGGAATGGTTGAATGCTTTGCCCTAGCAGATCTTGGTGCAAGCATTAATCTTATGCCATATTCAGTGTGGAAGAAACTTTCTCTTCCGGAACTTACTCCTACATGCATGACTCTCGAGCTTGCAGATCGTACAATATCCCGTCCTCTTGGCATTGCCGAGGACGTATTTGTGAAAGTAGGAAAGTTCCATTTTCCAGCTGACTTCGTGGTTGTTGATTTTGATGCCGATCATCGGGTTCCTCTCATTGTTGGTCGAGGATTCCTGAGAACGGGCCGTGCTCTCATAGATGTATTTGAGCAAGAAATCACATTGCGTGTTGGTAATGAAGCTGTCACTTTTAACCTTGATCAGACTTCGAGGTACTCCGCAAATTATGATTCTGAATCGGTTAACCGAATAGATATAATTGATGTTGCTTCTGAAGAGTACTCGCAAGAAGTTCTTGGTTATGATCATAATTCTTCGAGTGATAATATCACTCATTCATCTCAACCTATCATCGCCAATTCTACCCCTTCTCTCACCCCATTTGAGGAAAGTGACTTCATCTTAGAAGAGATTGAAGCCTACTTATCCAGTGATTCTGTTCCGTGGGAAATTGATCACGCTCCAATTGACATTGAGGGAGACATACTTCTCATTGAGAAGTTGCTTAATGATGATCCATCATCAGCCCCTCACTCTAGTGATTCAATTCCTGATGAGATTAATCAAAATGAGATTAATCTGGAGGGAGATATTCTTCTTGAGAAGTTGTTAAAACATGACATTTCTCCTCTACTCCCTCCCATCAAACTTCATAACAAGGAAGTTAAGTCAGTTGAGAAAACTGAAGAATTTCCTGAGGTTGAGCTTAAGGAATTACCACCTCATCTTGAGTATGCATTTCTTGAAGGTGATGATAAATTACCAGTCATTATTGCTAGAGATTTGAGTAAAGATGAAAAAGCTGCTCTCATAAAAATCTTGAAGTCACACAAGCAAGCAATTGCTTGGAAACTCTCCGACATCAAAGGTATAAACCCTGAATTTTGTACTCACAAAATCTTGATGGAGGATGACTTTAAGCCAGCAGTTCAACATCAGAGAAGAGTAAATCCAAAAATCCATGATGTTATCAAACAAGAGGTTATCAAACTTCTTGATGCAGGATTGATTTACCCAATCTCAGATAGTCCTTGGGTTAGCCCAATTCATTGTGTTCCTAAAAAGGGTGGCATAACTGTTGTCACAAATGAAGATAACGAGTTAATTCCAACTCGTCTGGTTACGGGATGGCGTGTTTGCATTGACTATCGTAAGTTGAATGACGCCACTCGTAAAGACCATTTTCCTCTACCCTTTATGGACCAAATGCTTGAGAGATTAGCAGGGAATGAATACTATTGTTTCCTTGATGGTTTCTCGAGGTACTTTCAGATTCCCATTGATCCAAAGGATCAAGATAAAACCACATTCACCTGCCCATACGGAACTTTTGCCTATAGACGTATGCCTTTTGGCTTATGTAATGCTCCTGGCACGTTCCAGCGATGTATGATGGCCATTTTCCACGACATGATCGGGGAAACAATGGAGGTGTTTATGGATGACTTCTCGGTCATTGGGGATTCGTTTCAAACATGTCTCTCTCACTTAGATAAAATGCTCAAACGGTGTGAAGACACCAATCTTTGTCTAAACTGGGAGAAAAGTCACTTCATGGTCAAAGAAGGTATAGTCCTTGGCCATAAGATTTCAAAGAATGGGATTGAGGTAGATAGAGCAAAAGTCGATGTTATTGCTAAATTGCCTCATCCTACTACCGTCAAAGGTATTAGGAGTTTTTTAGGTCATGCCGGTTTCTATCGTAGATTCATTCAAGATTTTTCCAAAATCGCCCGGCCAATGACCCATCTTCTTGAAAAGGATGCTCCTTTTATCTTTTCACCCGAGTGCATCGTAGCTTTTGAAACATTGAAGAAAAAGCTTACTGAAGCACCCATTCTCGTTGCTCCCGACTGGGATTTACCTTTTGAGCTTATGTGCGATGCAAGTGATTTTGCTATCGGCGCAGTTTTAGGGCAACGAAGAAACAAGCATTTTCAGCCTATTCACTACGCAAGTAAGACTATGACCGAAGCTCAAACTCATTACACTACCACAGAAAAAGAGCTATTAGCCGTGGTGTATGCATTTGAGAAGTTTCGGCCGTATTTAATCTTGACCAAATGTGTGGTGTATACGGATCATTCGGCTCTTAAATATCTCTTTGCAAAACAAGATGCAAAGCCGAGATTGCTCCGTTGGGTTCTCCTCCTCCAAGAATTTGATATTATCATACGTGATAAAAAAGGAGCTGAGAACCTGGCTGCTGATCATCTTTCCAGATTAGAAAACCCTCACCAAGATGTTTTCGAGAAAAAGGAAATAAATGAAACATTTCCTCTCGAGACACTCAATGCGGTTTCTTTTCGTGGAAACTCTTCTACCCCATGGTTTGCTGACTTTGCAAATTACCATGCGGGTAACTTCATTGTGAAAGGGATGACGACCCAGCAGAAGAATAAATTCTTCAAGGATGTTAAACATTATTTCTGGGACGATCCTTTCTTATTCAAAATTTGTGCGGATCAAGTCATCCGACGGTGTGTTTATGGACAAGAAGCTCTTGATATTCTCAAAGCTTTCCATGCTGGACCCACTGGGGGCCATCATAGTCCAAACTACACCGCCAAAAAGGTGTTTGATTCCGGGTTTTATTGGCCCACAATCTATAAAGATGCCCACGATTTTGTCAAAACTTGTGATGCTTGTCAGCGTCATGGAAACATATCTCAAAGGAATGAAATGCCACAAAATGCCATTCAAGTTTGTGAGATATTTGACATATGGGGTATTGATTTTATGGGGCCATTTCCTTCTTCTCGTGGTAACAAGTACATACTCGTAGCTGTCGACTATTTGTCGAAATGGGTTGAAGCAAAAGCTTTACCTAAAAATGATGCCCGAGTAGTTGTGAAATTTTTGAAAGCTCTCTTTGCCAGGTTTGGAACTCCTCGTGCAATAATCAGTGATCGTGGTACACATTTTTGTAATGACCAATTTGATCGTGTCATGCAAAAGTATGGTGTTACCCACCGTCTATCTACTGCATACCACCCCCAAACAAGTGGGCAGGTGGAAGTTTCGAACCGTGGTATTAAAAGAATACTTGAAAGGACAGTAGGTGAAAATCGTGCATCCTGGTCGGATAAACTGGATGACGCACTCTGGGCTTTTCGTACAGCTTACAAAACACCAATAGGGTGTACTCCATATAAGCTAGTGTACGGAAAAGCATGTCATCTTCCGATTGAACTAGAGCACAAGGCTTACTGGGCCTTAAAACATGCAAACTTCGATATACAGACAGCCGGTGATCATAGATAAGTTCAAATGAATGAACTAAATGAACTTCGTGATCAAGCTTATGAGAACTCTTTGATCTACAAACAAAAGACAAAGAAGATTCATGACTCTAAAATCAAGAACCGCGTTTTCAACGTTGGTGATCGAGTCCTTCTTTTCAACTCTAGATTGAAGATTTTCTCGGGAAAGCTTAAGTCCCGCTGGTCTGGTCCATTTACTATCGCTAAGGTTTATCCTTATGGCACCATTGAGTTATCTCAGCCTGATGGTCCTAATTTTAAAGTAAATGGTCATCGATTAAAGCATTACTTTGGAGAGGATATTCCCCCTGTGGTTGTCCCGGATCTACAAACATTCCCCATGAACCAATGAATGCGGGGATCGAGTCAAGCTAGTGACTCGGGAATCAAAAATATTAGCACACACAATATGGGTTTTCACCCATGTTTCTGTCTTCTTACCCCCTTTCTATCACCCTAGTGTGGGGGAGTTTTTCCCACGCTGTTGTATATATCAATTTAAAAAAAAAAAAAAAAAAAAAAAAAAAAAAATGTGTATATATCAAAAACAAAATAATGGCCGTAGTATTTCCCTTTTATGTTCTTTGTTTCGGCATAACCGCCGGTACTTTGAATATTGAGGGCAATATTCATTTCTTAGTGTGGGGGGGAATTCTCACGAATTTCATGTAATTATTTCACCCAATTCCCCCGTTTTTGGCCAAATTTTTTTTTTGAGTAAGTGTTTTTCACTTACTCAGCAAATGGTAATCAGTCCACCATGTCTAACCCACATAAGGATTGGCTAATCCAGGAGCAAACGGCTCTTGGTAAAGATATCTCAAATCCGTTTATGGCTTGCAATTTGCCTAAAATTGTATGGTGTTCAGCTCACCATATCTTTAAACTAGTGAAAAGTTGGCTAGCCCGCAAGTTTATGGCTTGTGGTAAAGGCAGTTGAAAATCCATAATTGGTAATCGACTCACCAAAGATAATATTGATAATTTATCTAAGAGTTGGCTAGTCCAGAAGCAAACGGCTTCTGGTAAAGACAAATCAAATCCGTTCACAGCTTATGATTTGCTCAAAATCATTTGGTTATCATTGTACCAAAGTTCTTACTTGAACTGAAACAATTGGCTACTCCAGAAGTAATGGCTTTTGGTAAAGAGATAAAATCCATTAACTTTTCATAAATCATTGCTAGGGACTAGCAATATCTTAGTGTGGGGGATTGATGAGTGTCTAAATACTCATCATTTTTATACTGTTAGAATGCCAAAAACATCTGAAAACACTCAGAAACACATCAAAATGATAAAAATATCACAAACAAGTGTTTTATATGTTTTAAATGCAAAAACATCAAAATCTGATGAAAAACGTATCAAGTTTGCATAATTGGCAGTTTTAGTCCCCCAAGTTACAAAAGTTGTCAAAATCAGTCCCTGGTAATTCAAAAACTTGTAAAATATCATTTTAGGTCCATGAGATTCAAAAGTTGTCAAAATAAACCCTTTAAAGTTTAAAAATCACAGATTGACAACTTTAGTCCTTTAACTTTGAAAATTGTCAAAAATAGTCCTTGGTTAATTTAAAAAGTGAAAATTATCAAGTTTTAACCTTGTTCTATTCATATTTGACATAAATGGTCCTTATGATAAACTTTGGAGAAAATTACAAGTTTGGTCCTTATAGTTTCTAAATTGACAATTTTGGTCCCTAGATTTGTAAAAATGGAAATTATCAACAAAGGTCCTTGTACTATTATTACTTGGCAGGTTTAACCCTTATGAGAGCTTTGGAACATGTTCAAGATCAGCCCTTAACTTTAGCCAAATTGCAAATATGGTCCTTGTTGTTTAATTAAACCAAACCGGACCCTTTATTATTACTAAGCCCAATCCAAGCCCAATACCATGACCCGGTCCAGTTTTTAAATTCAAAGAAACCGCGCTCACTGTAGCAGTTTCTCTCCCAAAGTTGTTTAGCCAAAACCAGTGGTTTTAACCACTGGTTTTCACCTTTACACCTCACCATCTCCACTCATTCACACTCCACCTCCACATCCACATCAATCCAATCCCAATAAATGCATAAAACCTGCTCGAAGACATTTTTGGCGCCAAAATCACCACTTGGCATATCTGATGATCTGGCTCAAATCAAGGGTCAAGATGTGGTGGGATATTTTCAGAGGTCGACAAGAGAAGATTAAAGTCAATAAATATCAAGTTTGGTGCAGTGGATTAATCTATCTAGTGTAATTTTACTTTTTAATGTCGTTTAAGCTTAACTTTTAATTCAAGTGTATCTTAAAGCTTTTAAATCTTGTATTTCATGTTTCCAGTGTAACATAAACCTTTTGATATCATCAATTTCACTTTTGAGGTCTTATCTCATGTTATGCAATTTTTACGAATTAAAAAAAAATCTCAATATAATGAAATGTTGTTAGAAGATGTTAGTTTGGACTGAGTAAGTCATATAAGCTCCTTATAAAGCTTATTTAAGCTTTTAGATACTTTAAAAAGCAGTTTAGAATCTAAACCAGAAAATTCACAAAAATACCAATTAATTAGTTTGAAAATAAAAAAGTACATGGTGAAGAAGGTTAAAGCTGTTTGGTGTTGATTTTGGATTGCTTATTGGGTTAGAGCTTATTGGTAAGCAATAAGAAATAATCTCAGTTCTTGGTTCTCAGAATTTGGCCTTGATTCAAATTGTAAGCATATTTCTTGATTATGCCATTTTACTGTATTAGTTCTTAATCTAGTTTAATCTCTTTTGTTTTATGCTTAGTTAGTGTTGGTTAGTGATATTATAAAGTAAAATTAGTAGGTTGTTAGTTAAAAACCTTAGTTGCTAATAATCCTAGTTAGACAGTTAAAATGGAGTAAGTGTGAATCTTAGTTTATTATAGTTAAATCTGTGATCTTTGTGTTCATCTGATCTTTTTAACATCAGTAATAAGTGATTGAATAAGTTTAATGTTCTATTTCTTTGTTGTACAATCTTAATCTGCAAGAACACCCTTGTTAAGGTGTGTTTGGATCAAGATGTTTCTTTGGGTATATGCATGATACTGTCCTTAACTCTTATTGCTGCATGTTTATTTAAGTTATTAGAACTCAGTTCAGTCAAAATATTAAGGTCTTATTAGTACAAAAGTCAAAATCACTTATAACTATCTTATTGTGCTTATCTGTCAAAAGTTTTAGAACTCAAAACCTTGATTTGTGTTTGGAATTTAGTAACATAGCCTAATTTAGTTTTATTTAGCCATATATCATCAACATCAGTCTTAAAATTAGGATCAAAACTCAGTTTAGTCAAGCTTTCATTGCAATCAAAAAGTCAAAAAGCTCCCCTGTGCATCAGTTTTATTAGCTGAATCATAAGCTTCTACAGAGCTTATTAGTTGTCCAAAATAAGTGATATTTGTTTCTTTGGATAGCTTACCTGGTCCTCTTTAAAGTCCAAGTTAAAAATCTCAATTTGCAGCTTATTTACTAGGCCTGCATAAGCTTATCATTTTGACCCATATTACTCAGCATTAACTGAGTCTCAAATCAGTGGGTTCTCAGGTTTTGAAAAAGCTTCTCAAAAGCTCATTTTAGCTTGTTTTGATTTCATCTTTTGTTTTTAGGTAGCCAACCAGGTCTTTTACAAGTTTCATTAATTGCTTTTCAGCTTTAGCTTATTTTGTGTTCTGTGCAAAAGCTCAAAGTAGTATACCAAAACCTGTTTTAGCTTAAAAGTCAAAACCTCAAATTTGTGCTAATTGGTATTCCAGAGGTTTAAGCTTATTGAAACTTGTTCCATTTAACTTCTTTTAGCTTCATATAGCTTCTGTGAAGGTTTGGTGGTCTTTGGTTATAAATTGGCTTTTTAAAGTGCTTATTATTAAGCAGTCACAACTGCAGTTGCTAATTTCTCCAAACAAGACCATGTTTTTCTATTTTTCTGAGACTCAGTAGATTAAAGTAGACTTTTCCTGAAATTTTCATAATTTTTCATAACTGTTTGCTATTTTTCTTAATTAA
Organism: Chrysanthemum seticuspe; assembly: GCA_019973895.1. Lineage (NCBI taxonomy): Eukaryota > Viridiplantae > Streptophyta > Magnoliopsida > Asterales > Asteraceae > Chrysanthemum > Chrysanthemum seticuspe. Next base: position 159,325,904 of record BPTQ01000005.1, on the reverse strand, counting down.
AAACAGTTTTTAGGTATTTTTAAATAGCTTTTAATACAAATAAATTATAAAAAGTTCAAAAATTTTTTTCAATTTTCTTAGGTTAAGATAAATATAAAAGTAATAAAAAGTATTTTTCCATAATTTTCTTAGTTTAAAAAGTATTTTTTAGCATTTTAATTAGTTTTAAATAGTTTTAAATTAATAATAAATACATAATAAGTCTTAAAAATATATTTTTAGTTTTAAAATAAGTTTTATCATATTTTAGACTTTTCTAAGTTTTAATTTCATTTTTCTAGGTTAATTTTGTATTTTCTTGTATTTTAGTGCAATTTAAATACTTAATAAATAGTTTTTAATTAATAATAAATAAATAAATAGTTGTAAAAATAATTTTCTTTTTCTAATAATTTTCTTTTATTATTAGGATTGTAAAAATATCATTTTCATATTTATAGGTCTTTTATTTCTTAAAATTCACATTTTATTTTGTACGTAGACGTAATTTTATTTTTAAACGTAAGTTTTAAGTTGTAGGTTTTAAACGTTCATCGCCTTTAAAAATAGTGATAGCGTTTATTTAATAGATTTTATCTTTTATTTCTTTTAATTTGCATTTAAGTCGCTGTTATTTGTAGATCTTTTCTTTAGGTAATTTTTCATCCATAACCCTACTGATCACTATCCTTAGTGATCATTCTACCATCTGATCAAGTGTTTATTACACCAATTCATCCTCCGTGGGACTTAACGACCCAGGAATTCCCTATATTCCTCTGATCTTAATTGCATTAGTGTTTGAGCAGTTTTTAGTCTGTTAGACTTGACTGTTTAGCACAGATCAAGAGTGTTACTCAATTGAACGATCTTATTTCTCAACTCCCCCAGTCTATTGCTATCACACCTATCCTACCTTTTATTGCTTCCAAAGACTCTCTCATAATGGGGGACGAGCCTCTTAGCACTATTCCAGAAATGGAATCGTCTAGTGTTGAGAGCCTTGTCCCAATCCCAAGTGAGTCCGAGGTTATCTCCGGTAATATGTGTGATAAGCCTCTTGATGATGATTCTTACCCTCCTCTTGACATTCCAAATGATCATGTCGAGATGTTCTCCGATTCTGATAACGATTGTACTTCGTTTGACGATTCTTTATCCTATGGAGACATCGATTATGTCGAGGAGCTGCCTTCTGAGCTAGTTAGCTTAGAAGAAGTGAGAGATTCTGATGATCTGGAAATTGAGGACGAGATACTTCGTGAACAATTGTTCAATATAAATCTCCTCGTTTCTAAGATCGAATCATTCTGTGCTAAGTCAGCTTCATCTCCTATCCCCGTTGTGGATAGTGACTCTACATTGGACAAGCCCGAGCTTGAGGCTTTTTCCAATGATTCTCTTCATGAAGAGTTCTCCGGTGAACTCTCTCATGACATATCTCCTCCGGAATATGATCATTTCTATTTTGATCTTGAGGATGATATTGGCTTGGAGGAAGGTGTACTCTATCATAAGAGTTTGCTTATTGATTATACTACCTTCACCCTTCCTCCCGACATGTCTACATTTGAGGATGACGAATGGATCCTAATTGTTATAAACATCTTCCTTCCATTCCTCACTTATGATGTGTCTTCCTCTCTTCTTCACTCCTTCGGGAGTGAGGATACTATCTTTGACCCCGGCATTTTCGTTTATCATTTGTGAGCCGGGTCTGTCTCTCTTTATCTCGTCGGTGTGGAACTTTCACGTGCTTCAAATGTTTGTCCAAACATCTTGAATGAAAGTCCGATGGAGATTGTTTCTTCCACTTTGCTTCCCCATGAACAAATGAATTCGGGGTCGAGTCAAGCTAGCGACTCGGTAATCAAAAACAGTAGCATGCCATATGGGTTTTCACCCATATTTCTGTCTTCTTACCTCTTTCTATCACCCTAGTGTGGGGGGGTTGCCCACATGTTTCAAAAAAAAAAAAAAAAAAAAAAAAAAAAAAAAATCTTCTTTCTAAATAATGGCCGTAGTATTTCCCTTTTACGTTCTCAGTTTCGGCATAACCGCCGGTACTTTGAATATTGAGGGCAATATTCATTTCTAAGTGTGGGGGGGAATTCTCACGAATTTCATATATTATCTACCCAATTCCCCCGTTTTTGGCCAAAATTGTTTTTTGGAGTAAGTGTTTTGCACTTACTCATTTGGTTATCAGTCCGCCATGTCTGTAAGACAAAAGGATTGGCTAATCCAGGAGCAAACGGCTCTTGGTAAAGATATCTCAAATCCGTTGACGGCTTGCAATTTGCCCAAAATTGTATGGTATTCAGCTCACCATATCCTAAAAAGTGAAGAGTTGGCTAGCCCGCAAGGTTATGGCTTGTGGTAAAGGCAGTGGAAAAACCATAATTGGTAATCAGCTAACCAAAGATAATTCTGATAATTTATCTAAGAGTTGGCTAGTCCAGAAGGGTACGGCTTCTGGTAAAGACAAATCAAATCCGTTGGAAGCTGGTGGTTTGCTCAAAATCACATGGTTATCATTGTACCATGGTTCTTACTTGAACTGAAACATTTGGCTACTCCAGAAGTAATGGATTTTGGTAAAGAGATTAAAATCCATTATGTTTTCTCAAATCATTGCTAGGGACTAGCAATATCTCAGTGTGGGGGATTGATGAGTGTCTAAATACTCATCATTTTTGTATAATATAAACTGCAAAATCATCTGAAAACACTCAAAAATGCATCAAAATGATGAAAATATCACAAATCAGTGTTTTATGTGTTTTAAATGCAAAAATATCAAAATCAGATGAAAAACATATCAAATTTGCAAAAATTGCAGTTTTAGTCCCCCAAGTTTCAAAAGTTGTCAAATTAAGTCCTTTGGTGAAAAATGTTAAAAATTTGAGAAAATTACAAGAATGGTCCTTCAAGTTTCAAATTTGGCAGAAATGGCCCCTGGAAAATTGGGAAATGACAGATTTGGTCCCTGTACTTTTGAAGATTGTCAATTATGGTCCTTGGAGAAACTTTGTTTAATTGGCAGAAAAGGTCCTTGCATTTTCAGATTTGGCACTTTAGGTCCCTATGTATTTAACTCTTTACAAACCCATTTTGACCCTTGCTCATTTGGACCCCTGTCATTTACCAATTCTGGACCCCCTTTGATTATTAAACCCAAGTCAAACACTGGTCAACTAAACCCCTACCCGCCCTTTTACTGTCTTCAACCCCTAGCCCTGCAACTCTCCTGCAACACATCTCCTCCCACCCCCCTCCTCACCTTATCACAATCCTGTCCCCCCCTCCAAACACTACCTTCCAAGATACATTGATTACATACCCTTTCCCATACTCAATCTCACACAACTGTCAAAACTCATTTTTCCCGCCAAAAACCATTGAAGGGCCAAGATCAATTAAACTCATCCTATGGTCTCAAATAGTGCTGGGAAACAGTGAGGGAAGGGAGAGAAAGCTAATGGGTATAAAAGAAAAGAGAAAGAAGCAAGCAAAGGAGTTAGTTAGTTTTATCATTTTTCCTTTAATGTCGTTTTTTAAATAAGAGTTTTAGTTTAAAGCTAAATGTTGTAATTTCACCTTCCTTGTATTACATTTAAGTCATTTCAGCTTTGTAATCTGTTTTAAGAGTTAATTTCATGGTTTGGTTAAAGTTTCATGTTTCATGGCTACTGTTGAACATTTCCATTTCAAATTCTTTTGTATAAGCTTTAGTTAGCTTATTTATAAGCTCAAACAATCTTAGTTAAGCTAATTTGAGCTTTTGTTAAGCTTACAAATCAGTTTTAAGCAAATTTCATGCAAGGTCAACAAAAGTCAACCTTGAGCTCATATGGTTTGGAAATGGTTACTGTTGATGCAGAGGATGAAAATGGGTTGGATTAGTATCATTTAGTATAGGTTTGGTTTGGTTTTGGCCTGCAACAAAGCTGGAACACATGTGAGTATCTGTCTCACTTTTAATTTTCAAGCCAAATTTGCATTTTATGCTTGTAAGTGTGTATGTGATCACAACTTGCTTTTATATGTTTAATTAGCTATAATTAGGTAATTTAAACTTATTTTGATCAGTGAAAGTAGTTAGTTAAGTATCCAATTTAGTTTTGAGTTCATTTCAGTTTTTAAAGGGGTGTTTGGTTTGGCTGCACAATCTGTCCCAGAGACCTAAGCAGTGGATAAAACTTATGGTGTTATGTTTGTTTAGCCAAAGTGAGTTCATTCCTGTCTTTACTTAAGCCCACAAAGCTCAAAAGTCAATTTCACTTATAATCTGTCTCAACATGCTTACTGTTGGAATTTTTACAATTCAAAAGCTTGTTTCATGTTCAAAATCCATAGATTTAGATTGCATTACCTTCATTTCATCCATATATATCATAATCAGTCCAAAAATCATAATCAAACCTCAATTTAGTCAACTTTTCACTTTTTCTTAAAAAGTCAAAAATGCACAAACTCAGTTTTGAGCTTAACTAGAGGTATTTTTCATGCACTCATTTCTAGGTCAAATCAAGTGATTCTTGTGGCTTTTAAAACCTCTCTTGGTCTATTTTATCATCATCATTTTCGTCAATTTTTGTAATTTTTTCTACAAGCTCAAAACAGCTTATCCATATGGGATCAAATCCCCTGTGCAGGGCACTGTTGACTGCACAGGGGTTATGCATGTTTTCCAAGGTCTGCACAGGTCTCATTTTAGCTCCCCTAGGTCTCCATTTTGGTTTAGAGGTTCTTAGCCAGGTCTAGAATAAGTTCCCATTTTTGGTTTTCAGATTTAGCTTCTTATGTAGCTTGTTCTTTGGTCTAAAGTTACCCCCCAGAACTGCTTTTTAGCCAAAAGCTCATAGCATCAAATCTGTTGAGCTTGTTGTTTCAGAGGTTTAGGCTTGTTGAATCTTGTTCCATTTTAGTTCTTTTAGCATTTCATAGCTTCTGTTTTGGGTTGGTGGCTTTTGGAATCCATTTGCTTATATAAGTGCTTATTTCAATAAGCACTTTGATCTTCAGTTTCATATTCTTGCACTTAACCCCATGTTTTTCCAATTTTCCTAGCTTCCTAATATTATTTTAAACTTTTCCTGAAATTTTCAGATTTTTCTAAGGTGTTTTGCTATTTTTCTTAATTTAAATTAGTTTTTAAGTATTTTTAATTAGCTTTTAATATAAAAAATTAAGAAAAGGTTCAAAAAATAATTTTTCAATTTTCTTAGGTTTAGATAAATATAAGAAGTGAAAAAAGTAATTTTCCAGATTTTTCATAGTTTATTTGTTAATTTTTAGTAATTTAATTAGTTTTTAATAGTTTAAAATTCCTAGAAAATAGAAAAATAATCATAAAAATACAAAAATAGTTTTGAAAATTCTAGTTTGATATTTTAGACTTTTCCATTTCATAATTTTATTTTTCTAGCTTTATTTCCTAATTTCTTGTATTTTAGGTAATTATTAAATAGTTAAAAATAGTTTTTAATTAATAATAATTAATTAATTAGTTATAAAAATAATTTTCTTTTTCTAAATATTTTCTTTTATCATTAGGTTTGTAAAAATGTATTTTTCATATTTTTAGGATTTATATTTTATAAGTTTCACTTTTTATTTTGTACGTTTACGTAATTTTTATTTAAACGTAAGTTTTTAGTTTTAAGTTTTAAACGTTCATCATTTTAAATATAGTGATAGCGTTTATTTAATAGATTTTATCTTTTTAATTTCCTTTAATTTGCATTTAAGCCGTTGTAATTTGTTGGCTTTTCCTTAGTTATAATCATATTCCAAATCCTTTTCCCGTTCAAATCTCTCGATCACTATACGTGTGGTAATCCATTGCATAGCTCGCTGGGACATAACGACCCGGGGAAACACTATACTCCCCAGATCTTCATTGCATACGTGCTTAAGCAGTTTTAAGCTGGTTACGGTCCGCCATTGGCTTGTGTGATTTAGCTTGACTGTTTGGCACGCATCAATAACCCTAGTCGGTTTACAATTTGTATCCTTGTATGACAGGTAATCTAAACATAGAATAAACAAAGCTTTCCATAAACGAATATAACAGTTCTTTAGCTTTGCAGTACTTTGACTTCGACAGTAGTACTTTGACTTTCTCTTTAGCAGTACTTTGACTTTACCAGTACTTTGTCAATCTTAGTACTTTAACATTCTTCAGCACTTTCATATCCCAACAATCCTCCCCTAACTTGAATTCTACTTGCTTGACTTCAAGTTCCTTTGTAAACATATCTTTTAACAGCTCCATCTTCAAGGAAATATTGTGTCTTTGTCTTTGGATTATATCTTTGTAAACTCTGTGCTTATATCATCATTATCAAAGTATTCTTTAGAAATTATTCTTTTCAGCATCCTTGATCAGTAATCTCTTTTCAGCAACATTCAGCATGCTCCATCTTTTCAGCAACATAAGACAGTTTGTACATTAATTCAGTTTTAAGTTTCAGTCTATTCTCATCACATCCAGGTGTGTAAACTCCTGTGAGAGGTGAATCATTGAAAATTTAATGGATTTAATGTCTCTTTACTAAAGCCATTAACTCTGGAGTAGCCAAATGTTTTGATGTGTAAGATCATGGTACATTGATAACCATATGATTTTTAGCAAATCATCAGCTATCAACAGATTTGATTTGTCTTTACCAAAAGCTGTACCCTTTTGGACTAGTTAGTTCTTTCATCTATGGTGAACTAATTACCATATAATGGTTTTTCCACAGCCTTTACCACAAGCCATTTTCTTGTGGGCTAGCCAACTCTTCACATTTATTGATATGGTGAGTTGATTACCATCCAACTTATTAGCAAGTTGTCAACTATAAAACGGATTTGAGATATCTTTACCAGAGCCGTTTGCTCATGGACTAGCCAATCCTTTTGTAACCATGGTGGATTGATAACCTATTGTACTCCAGATTCTTCAAAAAATCTCCAGCTAACAATCTCCCAAGCTTCTTGGTTCGTCCAAATCTCAGCAGTGCTTTGTTCTTCAGTTTCCCAAACAGTTGTGAGATCCCCAAGTAAGACTAAACCAACTCCTTCTGATGTATTATGTTCAAAATAATCTCGCACCAAATGATATAAATGAAATAAATCCACCCTATCTATTATGTGCAATAGATCCCATAACATGTTGAATGTTCTGAAACTTTCATCTTCTCTATGAAACATCAGATAACTTCCATCCTTTGACTCTACAACTTCAAAAGTGGTTATTGGAGATTTATTCATCTTCATTTCATCATCATCTTTAGAATACTCAAATTCTACCATCCTTAAGTAATTCTTCAGTTCATCATCAGTATCAGACATTAACTCAACTTTCTTTAATGGCTGTATATCTTTAACTTCAGATTTTCTTTTTCTCTTTAAGCTTCCTTTCTTAACATCTTCTTTCTGAACATCATCATCTTTATAATCTTTGATATCTTCAACACTCTTCTTATAAGCCTCTGTAACAGCTTCATACAATTCTTTCATATTAACATAATTCAACTTGTTCAATCCAATATATCATCTACCTTTTAAATAAGCCATCATTGCATTCCTTTGTTTAATCTAGGGCTCAATGATATCTGGTTCCACTAAAAGTGCATAGCTAATCGGCGACCCAGTGAGAAAATCAATGATATCATGAAAGATCTCATTAGCTCCAGTCTTTTCTAAATTCGCCACCATGTTGTGTTTTGAAACTGTATTACGATTTGCCATTTATGATATATGTTCACAGAAAGTGATATAGCGAATAATATGGGTGAAAGAGAGAGAGAGATATGGAAAAGATTATAAGTTATCAATATGAGAGGGAAATTCGGAGAGTAGTTATTTATAGGTGAGATTTAAAAAATCACAGCCCTTAATAACAAAGTTACCGTTAGTAGTAGTTACCCCTCAATATTACCGTTGGAACAGTACTTTGATACGACACATGTGTAGTACTTCCAAAAAGCAGTACTTTCCAAATAGTACTTTCATAAAATCAAAAGGCAGTACTTTCCCATTCTTCTCTTTTCAATAGCAAATACAACAGATAAACATGAATATCCTCCCCTCAAACAATGCATAGGACTATACTTACACTAAATAGTCCTCCCCTTACATGTAGGTCAGTAGTTAATCATGCCAATGGTTACCACCAAGTGATTGAATCTTGAAACATCAAAGCCTTTGGTGAGTAAGTCAGCTACATTATCATGTGTGTGAACCTTGACCACATTAATAAGCCTTTGCTCATAACAATCTCTGATGAAGTGATGCCTAATCTGAATATGCTTGGTCTTGGAATGATAAACTGGATTCTTCACAATACAAATGGTACTCTCATTATCAATATTTATAGGAGTATTCTTGAAATTGAACCCATAGTCCAATAGTTGATTCTGCATCCACAAAACTTGTCCACAACAGCTTGCAGCAGCCACATATTCTTCTTCAGTAGAGGATGTTGCTGCAATAGTCTGTTTCTTGCATTGCCATGAGACTAATCTTCTTCCAAGATATTGGCATCCTCCAGTGGTGGATCTTCTGTCATAATTGTCACCTGCATAATCACTATCTGAAAAAGCTTCCAAGTGAAAAGGTGAATCCTTTGGATACCACAACCCTAATTTAGGTTGTTGTTTCAAATAACTAAAAATTCTATTCACTGCATTCAGATGATAGACCTTTGGTGAGACTTGATATCTTGTACATAGATAAATAGCAAACATAATATCAGGCCTAGATGCAGTGAGATACATAAGACAACCAATCATTGATCTGTATAACTTGACTTCAACAGGTTGTCCATCTTCATCTTTTCCCAGTGAGTTGATAGACTTGATAGGTGTAGTTACTGGCTTCATAGCATCAAAATTGAACTTCTTAAGTATGTCAGATACATACTTGTCTTGACTGATAAAAATACCCTCCTTTGACTGCTTAACTTGAAGTCCCCAAAAGAAAGTTAACTCACCCATTGAACTCATTTGAAATTCATTCTGCATCAGCTGTTCAAACTCCTTGACCATGGACTGTTTGGTAGCTCCAAATATGATATCATCAACATACACTTGAACCAACATGATATCCTTTTTGTCTCTCTTTATAAACAAAGTCTTGTCAATGGCTCCCCTTCTGTAACCATGTTGCAATAAGAAAGTAGAGAGCCTCTCATACGAAGCTCTAGGAGCTTGATGAAGGCCATAAAGAGCCTTAACCACCTTGTAGACTTTGTTAGGACGTGTAGGATCTTCAAAACCAGGAGGCTGTTTAACATACACCTCCTCTATAATCTTGCCATATAAAAAGGCACTCTTGACATCCATTTGATAAACCTGAAATCCCATATAGGATGCAAAAGCAAGAAAGATTTGAATTGCTTCAATCCTTGCTACAGGAGCAAATACTTCATCATAATCCACTCCTTCTTCTTGTCTGTAGCCTTGTGCAACTAACCTTGCCTTGTTCTTGATGACATTCCCTCTTTCATCTCTCTTGACTCTAAACACCCATCTTGTACCAATTACCTTCTTTCCATCAGGTAGATTACATAGTACCCAAACTTCTTGAAGTTTAAATTGAAGAAGTTCTTCTTGCATAGCTTCAACCCAACTCTCCTTATTTAATGCCTGAGCTATGTTTTTGGTATCTTCTTGAGAGATAAAGCAAGTGAACAAGCATGTTTGATGATCTTTGTGATTCAGCCTGTTTTGTTTATAAACAAAGCTAAGTAAAGCATTGTGAGGTGTAGAAAAACCCTTAGCTTTGTTTCTTGTAAGCACTCCTTGAGAAGAAGGTCCAATGATTTGACCAGTAGGATGATCCTTATGAACTTTTAAGGTAGGAGTCTGTGGAACTTCATAACTGTCATCCAGGTTTGTGTAATCAGCATCTTCATTGGGATCTGAGAAAATACCTTCATCTTTAAACGTATCATCAGTATCTTCTAAGCCATGCATGGTTGGATCATCCAAATCATGCAAAGTGCTATCAACAGGTGCAGCAGTACTTTGATCAAAAGTACTGTCAACCAAAGTACTATGAGTGAACTCTGCAGTCTTTGTCTTTTTCTTTGCTTCCTCATAAGCTCTTCTCTGGTCATCATCATAAGAATGTGCTAAAACATCTTGAAAAAGCATCTGATTTAGTTCATCTTGAATAGATTGATCCTTAGCAGACAATGAGGATTTTGGTGCATCAGTACTTTTCTTTGGTTCAACAGATATTGGTTCTTCATCAGGAACAACATCAGATCTAATATGGACTCCATGAACAACATACTATAAATCTTCTCCATTGTGTACAGGTTGATTTTCTTCTCTGACAGGTACATAGTTCATAGAAGGAGTCAAAACTTCAAGATCAAACATCCAATCAGGACCTTTACCCTTCTGATTGTCTTGATCTTCTAAAAATTCAACATGAAGACAATCTTGAACCTTCTTAGTGACTCTGTTGTACACTCTAAAGCCTTTGTTGTTGGTGCAGTACCCTAATAGATAACCTTCTTCTGACTTGCCATCAAACTTGCCCAAATTATCAATAGTATTTAGAATAGTGAGAGGACATCCAAAAGGCTTCAGAAATCGTATGTTGGGTTTAATTCCCATCAGCAATTCATAAGGTGTCTTCATCTGGGGTTTTGTGACTGATACTCTGTTAAGCACATAGCAAGCAGTACTTACAGCTTCAGCTCAGAATTGAATAGGTAAAAGAGAATCTGCAAGCATAGTTCTGGCTGCTTCAATCAAAGTCCTATTCTTTCTCTCTGTAACACCATTCTGTTGTGGTGTTCTTGCAATGCTGAATTCCCTCTTGATCCCTTTGTTAGCACAAAACTCATCCATAAGCTTGTTCTTGAATTCAATTCCATTATCACATCTAATACCTCGAACCTTGAGTCTCAGTTGGTTTTCAAGTGCTATTATAAGATTATGGATAGTATCAAAAGTATCATCTTTAAATCCTAAGAAAAATACCCAACTGAATCTACTGCAATCATCTGTCACAACCAAGCAATACTTTTTCTTGTTTAGGCTTGCAATTGCAACAGGTCCAAATAAATCCATATGTAACAGCTCCAATGGTTCTCTAATAGTCCTTTTCTCAAGCTTCTTGCATGAAGCTTTGTGTTGTTTACCCTTCTTGCACGCCAAACATGAGTGATCATTCTTGTAAGTCTTTGAAGGTAAACCTCTAACTAAATTTCCTTTGACCAGTTTGTTGACATTCTTGAAATTTACATGGCCCAATATTCTATGCCACTGATGTGCTTCTTCAGATGTTGCTTTTGCCACTAAACATGTAGCTCTTCCAGAAGAGTGAAGACTCTTCATATCCAGACTGTACACATCATTGGTTCTTGGTACTCTAAGTACTACCAAGCTATCATCAACAGGCTTGAACTCAGAGGAAAGGATGAGACATTCTGTGTCAGTGAATAACACAGGATGCTTTTTATCATAGATTTGAGATACTAACAATAAGTTGAACTTGAGCTCCTTCACATATCTACCATTCTCAAAATCTATGCTCCCTGTCTTGATGGTTCCTTTTCCAGTTATTCTTCCTCCATTGGGATCATTCCCAAATGCAACTCTTCCTCCACAAATAGATCTAAAATCTGACAGAATCTCCTTGTCTCCTGTCATGCTTCCAGAGCAACCACTATCCACAATAAGATGATCTTTAAGCTCCTCCTCTGGGTTGCCCTGCACAAAGATACGAAAGTTAGTGTCTTTTAGGAACCCAAGCCATTACTGACTTGTGTTCCTCTTGTGGAGTAACATACTCAATTTCTTTGAGTATGTAGTCTTCACAATTTTTGTAGACAGAATCAAGCATTATCTTTTGTTTTAAAACTTGTGGTGAATTTTCAGCAAAACTTTCTTTTTCAACAAAAATCTCCTTTTATTTTACCACAAAATCATCTTTATCAAAAATATCTGTTTCACCAGTACTTGTTGAAAGTACTGTTTGTTCATCATCAGTACTTTCCTTCTTAACCCATTTAGTTTTAACTTCTGGTGTAGAATCCCTTGATCTAACTACTCTTCTGGAATTGTAACTCCTTCTAGATTGATAGTAATTAGGTATCCTAGGACTCCTATTCCAAGAGGTGTTTGGTGAAAACTTAGCAGTACTTGGAGAAAGTACTGTATTTTGCTTAACAGTACCTTGGAAAGTGTTTGAAGGTACTGTAGGTTTTGAAAAAGGTCTTCTCTGGTGAGGGTGCCTGTAGTCTGGGGAGAAGTTTCTATGGTTGACCCTATTTGAATGGTTCCAAGCTGATCTATTCTCTCTTTGTTTTTGGTTGATAGATCTGTTCTTAGGGAAATTACTTAGGTATTCTGAATGTAAGTCACAGTCCTTAATCAAATGATCAGGACTAAAACAGACAAAACAGAGTTTTTGTTCTGTAATCCCAAAATTTCTTCTTCTATGTGTATTACCAAACCTATCCTGATTTCTAGGTGAATGATTAAAGCTGTTTTGACCAAAATTATCCCAAAAAGGTTTAGTATGATTGTAAAAAGGTTTTCTTAAAGGTACTGCCGAAGGTGTAGCAGTACTTTGAGGTGTAGCAGTACTTTGAGGTGAAAGTACTGCTTGACTTTTAGCATCATCTACCTTAGGTGTCTCAACTGTTTCCTGTTGGGTTTCAGACCTAGATTGACCAATAAGCTTCTTTCTAAACTCTAGGCTGTCTACACCAAAACGAGAAACATCAGGTCTTATGGGTTGATGACTACCAGTGGGATGCGGAACAGCATGATAACCCTTGTCTTTGTTATATTCTGGAGGTGGTTCACTAAATGATTCCTCATTACTAGATGTGTCAACATAGTTAATAAGCTCATCATCACTAGTAGTTATATCCTCAAAATCAAGGTCATCCTTATCACTAGGTGGGTTTTCATCTACACTGAAATCCATACCAAAACCTAGACCAGTCCTATTATAAGCCCTTCTCTATTTTTGAACATAAGAAACATGAGAAAGACCAGATTCTTTCCAGGCATCAAACTTAGCTAACAATTCATCTATCTCCTTAGTCAGTTTCTCAATTTCAGAAATCTTACAATTTAACTTCCATTCACTTAATTTTAACTGATAATCCTGTTGTTCATATTTTTCTGCCCAAGCCATTTCATTATTTTCATGTGTTATAATTTTGGCTTCCATAGACTCTAGGGTTATTTGATAACCTGCTACCTCAGACCTAGCTTTTATACAATTATCTCTTTCAATCACATAACTATTAAGGACTTTTTGATAAAAGTCATGACAATTAGAGCATACCTCAGAGATAGGGGATGAGCTTGGTGAAATAGCCATCATATCAAGTAGAATAGGATCATCTTCACTCTCCATGCTCCAGTCAAAGCTTCCAAAACCATCTTTAGACTCCATAGCAGCATGTCCAGGTTCCTCATTGAAAACTGTGCTCCAGTCAAACTCTTCCACAGAATCCTCCACAACTACCATACAGTAGATTACTGGTTCATCATCAAACTCAACACTCTAGTCAACCTCTGATAAATTCTCTTGAGCAACCAAAGCTTTTGTTTCTGTAATAGGAATTTCTTTTAACTCTAGATTTGGTTTCTCAGTAATCCTGTTTGCTTGATATTTAGCAAACCTGCACTCCCTTGCAAAATGTCCAGTCTTTTGACAATTGAAGCATTCAATCTTGGATTTGTCAAAAGTGATTCCCTGTTTTGGCTTGAAGTCAATGCCTCTTCCTGTCTTCTTCATAAACTTCTTTATCCTTGCAGTGATCATAGCAACTTGCCACCTGATATCAATTTCTTCAAGAGCATCCTCTTCAATCTGTGAGAGATCTTCTTCATAAGTAACAGGTAGAGAAGCTTGCTGTGCAAAGAAGGAGCATACAACTTCATATGAGTGGATGGTTGGTGGGGCTTGCTGAGCAGTGGGGGTATAATAGGAAACAATACTTTGAGCAACAGTACTTTGAGTAGGAGAAGTAGTACTTTTGGTGGAAGTACTGCCCCTCTTTTCAGATGATAAAAAGGCAATACTGTGAGATTTGGAACTAGTTTGACCATTCATCTCATGCTCATACACCTTCATATGATTGTAGAGGTCATCAAAATCCATAACATCTAAACCAGGTTGTCCTCTGATCATTGTAGCTATCACATGCCATGTCGATGGCAGACTACTTAAGAACTTGAGATTAGCATCTTCAACTGAAACCTCTGCTTTGTATAGCTCCAACATGCTGAGAAGGTTTTGAAATCTGTCATAAGCAACATCAATGTTTTCTCTTTCTCCAACAGTGAATGTTTCAAACTGCTGCTTCAACAGATTTCTGTGCATCTTTTTGGAAGCATCATTACCTCCAAACCTTGTTTTGAGAGCAGCCCAGAGTTGCTTTGCATCTTTAGCATCATGGAACTTGAGAAGATGACCATCTGGAATGGCAGACAAGAGAATGTTGAGTGCATTCTCTTGATTCATTAATGTTGCTGCTGGTAAGACTGCCTTAGGTGCTTTGGGTTGTCCAGGAATGTCAATAGGTTCTGGAACGACTTCATTACCATTGACAATTATATTCCACAGTGGTTGGTCTGTAATTGCAATGTACTGCCTCATCTTCATGCTCCATAGGTCGTATTCTCCCTTCTTAATGACAGGTAACCTCATTGAGGTGATGGAAGGTGGTAGAACAGCATCAGTCGACATCTTTAGGTTTTAGGGTTTCTTCTTAGTCAGAGTTTCCACACAAGCTCTGATACCACTTGTTTGATCGATGTACTCTAACCAAACTAACTTAAATAGCTTGTTAAGGTTTAATAACCTCGGATATATCCTAAGTTATTAACAATGAAACACTGAGTAATCTTTATTAAATACGCGGAATTTACTTAATAAATCTAAGAAGAATATAACTTTAACTTTTATTAATAACTCTAAATCTGCTTGTTATGCAGATTCTTTAACAACTCTAAAACTCTAATAATAATCATACTTTATGATTCTAAAACTCTTCTCTAAAACTCATACTTCTAATGCCAATCTAGGGGTCCTTTTATAGGCTCAAGGATAACCATAGTCGGTTTACAATTTGTATCCTTGTACGACAAGTAATCTAAACATAGAATAAACAAAGCTTTCCATAAACGAATATAACAGTTCTTTAGCTTTGCAGTACTTTGACTTCGACAGCAGTACTTTGACTTTCTCTTTAGCAGTACTTTGACTTTACCAGTACTTTGTCAATCTTCAGTACTTTAACTTTCTTCAGCACTTTCATATCCCAACATACTCTAAAGAAAAGAAAATTGTACGTTTCAGTGCGCTTTATCTTCTGAAGAAGAGAAATCTTCTTATGACGTATGAACACATCAGTTCATGCCTCGTACTCTAAAGAAAAGAAAAGTGTACGTGTCAGTGCGCTTTATCTTCTGAAGAAGAGAATCTTCTTATGACGTATGAACACTACAGTTCATGCCTCGTTCTATAAAGAAAAGAAAAGGTTACGTTTCAGTGCGCTTTATCTTCTGAGGAAGAGAAATCTTCTCTATTATGAACATTCTCATCAACATGCTTCATGCTTTTTCCATGTGCTTTCGATTATCAAGTGAACCGGGCTACCGTTGATTGTTTTCTTATCCCACTTACTCAATACAATGACGATGGAGACATCATGTGCTAGTTTTGTGGGGGAGAAGTGTGAATAGACTACATTTGTTGAAGATGTTCACTTATTCAATCAAGAATTGCAACTCCGTATGCAATTCTTGACGGGGAGAAGAAGTGTGAATTTACAGCATGGTTGATTGATATTTGTGTGTAAATGGTCAAACGGCTCATAAGTCATGTAAGAACCGAGCTTCTTCTTATTGAGTCATCTTTACATGGAGTTTCTTCTTAGAGTCGTTGGTTGACATCTTCATACGGACTGGTGAGTTTAATGACAATGTGATTCCAGTTGCGGGGCTGATTTCCTTGATGAACATCTTTCTATTCTTGTTTGATTGGGAGGGATTTAAGTTAAGGGGATTTGCTTTATGTATGCTAACGGGAATGCATTTGGTGAGTTGAAGATGTTAACTTTTGATCCCCAACTGGACAATCTTGAAGAAGGTCGAGTCTACAGTCTGTTCTACATTTTCTGCTACATGTTAGAAGACTAAAGACGAGTTGCATTTAACGATCTAAAGACTTCTTCTTAATTCAAGCATTCATCATAAAGATTGTCCGTTTAGGGGAGAGCACTAATTGGGGGAGTGTGTTAAGCCAATGTTAATCCCCAATTAGACTTGCTCACATTCTTCAGCAAGTTGATTCTCACAGATTCATCTGAGCTAATGATGTTCTTCTCAAAAAGATTTCAAGTATTTGGGCTTAAAATATGTTGCTGATTCTGAAGTGTCAAAACCAGCAAGGGGGAAGGAGACACGTATCTAAACGCGAGTAATCTTGATGAGCTTAATACTTCTAAGTGATTGAAGATATCCCGGGAAGACTATTGTCATTACCGCAGAGAAAATCAAGGTTTGACTCATGGCGTTTAGTGTTCTTATTCCAACTATGTGGGGGAAGAGATGGAAGAGTTAGTTTCTAAAGATGAAAGAGGTACACAAGTGTGTGATGATTTTGATGTTATCACAATCACCAGGGGAGAGAAATTGTGTACATTGGGGATGCTCAGCTGTTTTACTTGAGGGCTTAATCAGTGATTCAGAGATATAATCACTTATTCTGGAGTGGACATCTGCAGAGATTGTCATCCACAGAGATAATCAGTGATTCGGCCTGCTTCTTCAATGTTATCGGTTATTCTCTCTTTGGGCATTCGGGTACTTCGGGTTCGTGAGCTTCATACACTTTCTTCAGGGGGAGAGAAAAGTATACATCGGGGTTATTCTTTGGCTATTGGACTTAATCTGCTACTTCGATGGTATAAGTTTCTTTGTCTTCAGGTATGTGTATTCGGGTTCGTGAGCTCTAGTCTAAGAGACCGACTGCATCAATTCATCTACTTGGGAAGTGGTCTCTTCACAATTTTTTGGGGATGCATCGCTTTAGAATTCAGTGGAAATGAAATATGAGAAGAAATTTAAAAAGTGGGATGATACGTTGCTGTTCTTTTGGATAGTATAACCTCGAACGAAGAATCACGGTGATTATTCTTAAAAGGAGCAACAAGATCGATGATAATGGTGTGCTTCTTTGTGCACCTGGCTATGGCAAGCTTGAAATAGAGCTTCGAATCTGCTCATCTAATGGATTTTCGGTTTGGGGGGAAGCTGCCAAAGTCTCTCTTTCTCATAGGCTCATGTTCTACCTTCTATTCTGGAGCCTTGGAAGCTTTGGTGGTGAAAGTTTAAGAGATGGCGATTTCTATCTTCTACAACGGGGCTGTTCGATATCCTTATCTCGGTACTCGTATCATCATCTTTCTTAAACTATATCATCTACTCTATATTTGTATATATTTATCAGAAAAACAAAGTACAAAAATATAAAACCAACAAAAAAGAAAATAGAAAAATATAAATTTTCAAAAACCTCATAAAAATCAGAAAAACATAAAAAATACCAAAAATATGTTTTCTAAAGACATGTCTTCGGATATCGATAACATCTGCGGTCTTAGAAATGTCATTCAATAATGGCACGGGACCATAGATGAAGTTCGAGCAGGAGGTGTAAATATTTTTTTTCTCAAAACATGTCACAAAATATGGCTTACAGTTACTTCAGACTGTAACCCATGCTTAAAACTATGGTTTGCTATTATTTCAGATAGCAACCCGTTCTTCAAGAAAGGAAAGTGCTGCGCTAAACCTATTTCTAAATATTTCGAGCACTTATCCTAAAAACAAAATGAGGAAAGTATGTCGAAGGACTGCTGTTCCTACTCAAATATTTTTCCGTCTAAAATTCTTCAGAAAAATATTTGTTTTAACTTAATGGTGGTAAATGAGTTGCTTGTAAATCAATCAGATTCAGAGTAAAAATTGAAAACTCAATCAATGACTTCAGCGCTTTTAAACTTTTCAGAAAAATAAGTCATTGATTGAGGGGGAGAATGTTTTCAAATCTATATCTTCTAACGGGATTATCTAATTATCCTATATGCTTAATTGAAAATGATGTTAACCTACGTCGAAGGACTAGGTGCCTAGGATATGATTGTTAGGATTAGATGATTAGAGTTTGATAAACACATTATTCCCATGCAATATATGAATTGATTGACATGTTGGATTGACTTTTATTAGTCGATTACTGTGTGGGTGATGTCGACCACCATATATTTGTTTGTGTCCACTAACATATGTAGATATCATGGTATATAAGAATGTTCCTGATCCGGATCCCGCAATTGAAGATGATTGGATGCCGAAAGGAAAGGGTAACTATATCTTGGGTTGAAAATGAAGAAACGGAGCTTAATTGGACTTCTATGGAGAGTTGGCATGGAAAAATGCAATGTAAGAGGTCTCACTGCATCAGCAGATGGTTTTCTTCATCAGCAAATGAAAAAACGGAGCTTAATTTGACCTCAGTTGGCATTAAAATGCAACGTAAGAAGTCTCACTACATCAGCAGACGGTTTTTCTTCCAAGCCCTACAGCAACAACAGAAGCTTCTCAACCACCTAACGTATCTTTGTGCAGGAAATTTTATACCATTTTTTGAAACAATTTTCAAATAATATTGTTTTTGAAAAATGGAAAAATATTGGTTTTGAAAATAAACTGGACTAAATTTTGAAAATCACCCGACTTCATTTTATCAAAACTATAAGTCACTCAATCATCGACTACGGTCATCGATTGAGGGGGAGAGTGATTTAAAATAAAGTATTTTCAAACAATATTTCTTTATAAAAGTCCGGATTGTACAAAATAAGTGGTGATCTAAAGATTTAATGTTATGTCATGGTATGATTTTTCTTTAAGAATCAAGATATTTCAAAATGAATTTTTTTCTGTTCTTGTTTGATTGTGAAATTGTTTTATTTAACTTAAAGATCTCCTAAAAACTATCATACCTGACACTAACAATCTTTAATGTCTTAAAATGGTCCATTTCGATTATTTTTCAAAATTAAATCTTGCCACGTATTTCTCCAAATTTTTCTAAAAAAAAATAAAAAAAAAAAAATAAATCAATTGGGATCACAAATCTCAAATGGTTTAAAATTTTTGATTGGGGGAGAGATCGTGATTTAAATCTCAAATCTGTTTTAATGGAATTGGTTTTAGTCCTTCAAAGGAACTCCTGCCTCCATGTGCCAAACGATCTCAATATACTTAATGCACATGTTGAGGGGGAGCATTTATCCAAAAACTAGATGAGTTTTTAAATCAGGCACATATTCTCCCATGTTTACTAAACCGTATTAAATCACTTGGGATCCAAAATCTCAAAGGGGTTGATATTTTTGATCGAGGGAGAATTTGTGATTTAATAATGAATTTTGATAAAAGGTGATCGTTTTGATTCAACTGTGCAGGCTGCTCTCCCATATGTGCTAAATGATTTTGAATCTCGAAGCATATATTGAGGGGGAGCATTTCAAAAAGAAAATAAACTTTCAAGGTACAAAGATTTCTATGTTTCAACATAAAGTACCTTGATTGATTTTCTAAATGGTTTCTTAATGGTTTTTGTGATCGTGGATGTACTTCAAATGAACTCTTTCCTCTATGTGATATTGAAGGGGAGAATTTTACCAAGAAAATCAAATGGCTTTTTCTATGAAAATTGTGATCAAAGAAAATATTTCAAAGAACTCTTGCTTCTATGTGCTAAACAATTTCAAAATCATATGCACATGTTGAGGGGGAGATTTTCTAAATGATCAAAACAATTAAGGTACAAAATGCTTTGATTTTATATCACAAGTACCTTGATTGATTTTCCAAATGATTTTTCAATTGGTTTCATGAAGGAATGAACTGTACCAAAAGACCGACCATTTTACTTTATGCATGGAGTTATAAGGATGGTGAGGTTAGGTATTAGTTCCCACGATCCGCCAGAACCGGATGGATCTACCCAGGGACAATCCACTAGATAGTGTAGAGTCCTTAGGTATATTAGAAAAAGGAGAAAAGTGAGAATTGGGAAGAGTGCGGACTAAGATAGAGCTAGAACTGGAATAAACCCAACAAGGTTCTAGTTATGAAGTCTCGGTAAGCACTGAAGGGGTTGAAGAATGAAAAAGAAATGAAATGATAAAAGGGTGAAAAGAAATAGCCCTCCATTAATTCAACCTTAGGGCAGAAACCAGGTTCAATACATATGCTACTGGTGGTTACTAAGGTAACACTGGTATTGAAGACAAGACGTCATGGACCCAGTGACGCACTGCACTAAACCTCCCAAGCTACTCAAGTTCCTCTTAAAAGGACTTGGTTCATTCTCACGGGGAACCTACATAATCTATCTACTTTCTCTTAGAGATTGTTGATATTGAAGAAGGAGACCCTCTCCCTAGTCTCCGGCATAGGAACCAAATGTGCACTATTGAGTCTAGAGCCAAGATATCATCCACAATATCTCATTAGGACACAAAAATAATGAAAACTTGCTGTTTCACACAATGTGGAAAGTGAGTATATATTAAGAGTCCTATGCATTATCCTTGTGGTATTGCCAGAACATCCGAGTGATATATAAAAGTATTCACGATGAAGATGGAAATCCTTCTAGAGCCAACATCAAACAAGCTCTTGGTGGGTGACATGTGAGATCTTTCATAAGATCAAGCTTGTGACAACTGGATAGAAACGATGGGGCGATTCAATCATGAATCAACCTTGGTCTAGGATTGGAATTGACGAATACTTTTGGAAAAACCATTCGATGTGCAAACCTTCTTTTCTCTAGCACCTCGAATGTGTATTCATATTTTCAAACACAAAAAGTATCTTTGATTGAAAAAAAAAATACTTTTGGAAAAACCGTTCGATGTGCGAATCTCTTCTTTTCTCTAGCACATCGAATGTGTACTCTTTTCAAATACAAAAAGTATTTATGATTGAAAATTGATCTTTCTTATAAAACCTTAATCGTATTGCAAAACTCTTTCTTCTAAGCAATACGCGATTGTTTTCAAATCAATTTTTCATCAATCAGCGAATCTCAATTCGCTGGTTCACTCACTCTGTGTTGTCTTCTTTGAGACATTCCGGTTTGAGAACAGCTAGAACATCTACGAAAGCCTGTCAAGGAGATTCTTAGGAATCCTACCTGATCACAGGCAGTACTTGTATCGATCAACGGGGAATCGTGGGCCGTGTACCTCAATTCAACGAAAGTGATCAAAGACACTTTCGTGTGTTTTATTGCTAACTGTTGTTTGCAGGTACATTTGGACTGTTGCAACTGATCAGAATTGAGGAGTCAATCCAAAGCCGCATGCTCACAGTATCCACACTTAATTGAAGAAATCATGACTTGTGCATATCTACATAACCTGGCTCTGATATTTTTATACTATGTTTCTATTACACTGCTGCAAATATCATGAGCCAGTAAAGCTTCCGCTACTCTGATGAAAGATGTCATGATCCAAAAGTGTGAGCATGTCGGTCCAAAAGTCACAACATCACATGAAGGCAACACAACTATGGATGAGCCAGAGAGATTTGTTGTGGCTGATGATCTCAAAGAAAGCTCGAAGATCATCAAAGATGTGGATCAGTTAAAGGCCTTCACTAAAAGTACAAATCAATGCGGACTTTGAAGAATCGCTACTAAAGCACAAAGATTGCGGAATTGAAGAATTGAAGTCTACGAGCTCAAGAATAAAGTCAAGAATAGAATGCTAGGATGCAAAATGTATTTCATGGGGTGACCTCCCTTAGGAGGAGATTGTTAGGAATTGCAAATTCCATGTTAAAGTGTCGGTCACCCTAATTATAGTCTAGCATAAGTTAGCTCGTAGACTTGTAGTTATTTACGTCATTTAGTAGTTTATTATTTAGTTTGTAGCGTAGAATAGTTTAGTGTAGCACCGCGGAGGAACGACGGGTCTTTACCCACTGTATGCCTGATCTACAGTCTGACAGGAGTACGTTAGCTTTGTAAATATAAATACCCCTTCCATCCATGGAAGGGGTGGTGGTTTTCTCATAATCTAACCTTACATTTGTGAAGCAAGTCTATACCAAGAAAACACCCTCTCATCTCTTTCTCTCTCAAATGGCTAACATGTATTTCCATCATCCAAGACCACCCAAATCATCAAACACAATAAATATAGGATCCTAACAAATTCCTATTTCCTCCACTGAGGTGTTGGTAAACCTGATGTTTTCTGAACTCTCATCAAAGGTGACATGAAAGGTTTCCTCAACTTGTTGTCTCCTTGTGTTAAATACCCTAAAGGCTTTGGAGATCAGTGAGTAATCTAGAAAGTATCCATCATCAGCTTTAGCATCAAATTTGCCTAGATGATCCTTGTGGTTATGAATAAATACAGGACATCCAAACACATGAAAGTAGCTGATATTAGGAAGTCTACCTTTGAATATCTCATATGGGGTTTTGTTATGTCTTTTGACAATGATTGACCTGTTTTGAGTGTAACAGGCTGTCTTGACTGCTTCAGTCAAAAAATGCTTTGAGAGGGCTGAGCCATTTAACATGGTTCTTCCAGCCTCAATGAGAGTTCTATTTTTCCTTTCAGCCACCCCATTTTGTTCAGGGGTGTAGGGAGATGAAAAGTTTTGGGAGATTCCCTTTTCATCACAGAAACTCTCAAGCTCATCATTTCTGAACTCAGTACCATTGTCAGTCCTGATTTGTTTAACAGTAATGTCATTCTGGTTTTCAATGTTCCTGATGAATGACATTATTGTGTTAGGTGCCTGACTCTTTTTGGAAAGAAAGTATACCCAAGTGTATCTTGAAAACTCATCAACAATGACAAGTGTATACTTCTTATGCTGGATTGATCTAGGACTGATGGTCCAAAGAGATCCATATGCAAGAGGTGAAGGCAGCTTTTGATGGATAAATTTTGTTTTGTTTTGAAAGATGCTCTTTGATGTTTGCCTTTTTCACAGGCTGAGCACGGTTTATCTTTTGCAAAAACCAGTGATGGTAAGCCAAGGACCTTGTTTTGTTTTGCCAGGTTGTTGATGTTTTTGAAGTTTAAGTGAGAGAGTCTCATGTGCCACAGCCAGTTGATAGTTTCAGTGGCTTTGTCAAAGAGACAGGTTCCATCTTGAGAAAGAGTAGACATGTCTAAGACATAAACATCATCTCTTCTAGGAGCTATCAAAACAACTTCTTTGTTGGCATTGAAAATGGTACCTTTGTTTGTTATTGAATTGCACAATGTACTTAGCATCACATAGTTGATTGACACTGATGAGATTGTATTTGAGACCATTGACATAAGCTATTCTAGAGAAGACTATTCCATTGCAGTTTACTGAACCATAACCTTCAGTGGGACATGATGAGTTATCACCAAATACTACCTTGGGTCCTGGTTCCTTTACATACTTGTGCAGATACTCCTTCACACCAATCATGCTTCTTGAGCATCCACTGTCTAGATGCCAAATAGGCTCCCTGGCGTGTCTCTGCACAAGTAGTAAACTGAATTAGTTTCTCTTAGTGACCCACTTACTGGTGGGCTTAGGTCTCAAGGTCTCTTTGAATTTGGCAATTGACTCATGGTCATTGGTTGAGTGCATTGTGCTACCACAAGTTTTGCATTTGGAGACTGAGGATGACTCAGTGACTTTGGGTTGCTTGGAACTTCTCCTTGCATGGATGACACTGTCATGCTGGGTTGTCTCTTGAGCTGGATTTCCGCAAATCTCACAGCATGTGTTCATGAGACAGTCATCCTGATGATGATCATTGAAGCCACAGTGTGGGCAAAGAGAAATGGGTTTAGCTCTATGTTTGTGAGCTGATTTGGAGGATGAAGCATACTGATGACCAACTTTGGTATAGTTTGCTTCACTGAGTGAACTTACATATTGTAAGTGATCAGAAGTTCTGTGATCATCCTTTTTGCAGATCATACAAAAAAGGATTCTATAACAGTTGTCAGTGGTATGACTGGTATAGTGGCATAGATCACACTTCTGCTTGGATTTGGGGTTTGACTTAGACTTTGAGGAACTAGAGGAAGCTGACTTTGTCTCCTTGATTGATTCAGGGACTTTTTCAATGGATTCCATCTTTTCAGTTAGCTTCCTCACAAGTTCAGTCAGTTGCTGAATTTGGTCAGCTTTAATGGGAGTCAAGGATGTGGAAGTCTCAGTGGGAGTAGACTCTTGTTGTGTTAGTTTTGTTGGCCTTTTCAGGATGGTTCTACCAAGTCCAGACCTTTCCTTTGGTGAATGAGGATTGAATTGCATTGGAGTAAGCTCAGAGCTTGGTGCAGCACCCTGAAGAGGTTTCAGGGGTGGAAGCGTTGCATTAGACTCTGCTTCAGACTCAATGTGTTCAGTACTACTGGGCACATCAGGGAGTCCAAGCATGCTCTTAAGAGCTTGACTCTTAGGCTCTAGAATTCTTCCAGAATGGAAATTAGGAAGTTTACTATCAGGATTAACCCGATCGATCCAATCACTGGGCTTGGGACTAGTCAACATACTGGTAATCATACCACTAGACACAAATGGCTTAGGACCCTGGTCTTTGTTGAGAGAGTCAGGAAGATGATCTTCACCTAAGACTCTCTTCTTGCTACTGGGGGCTCCCACAGCATCAAAGACCCTAGGATTCTTAGCAGTCCAACTATCAAGAATATCTTGAACCTTTTTGAGTTCGTCTTGAAGAGCCTGATTTCTTTTAACTAGGTCAGTGTTTTGAATTTGCAAAGTGATAGCCTCAAGCTTAGCTTGTTTTAAAAGCAGAAGTTCATCCCTACACTTATTCAATTCAAAACTTAGCTTGTTGTATTTTGAAAAAAGATTCAGTCTTTGCTCTTCTACGAACTTAAGGTCAACATTAAGATAATTCGTATAAGACTGCCAATCAGAGTCATCATCCATAGAAAGTAAAATATTTACCTTCTTCATTGTGATATTGACCCATTCACCATTCCTTGCATGATTCTTTCCAACAGCTAGCCTTTCCTCTTCTGAGAGGGCCATCAGTGCACTGACATGCACCAATTCATCATCTGATGACATTGGCTCTTCATCCCAGTCGAAGGTTTCAGCAACAAGGACTTTGTTTTTACCCTGCACAGATTTAACAGTTTGTGTTGTTTCTGAGGGTGAGGACTCAAGCAATGATAACTTAGCTTTGGCTTTCTTGTATTTAGCTTCAAAATCCATAATTTTGTTTTGATCAGATTTGTTTTGAAAATTTTGATGAGATTGATAGATCTTTGGTTGAAATTTGCTAAAGCCTGAAGACTGATTAGACCCTGATGGTTTGTAAGAGGGTTCATAAATTGTTTTTGAAAAACAGTCTTTTGCAAAATGGCCTCTTTTATGACACTTAAAGCATTCAGTGTCTTCAGTTTCTTTAGCAGTTGAAAAACATTTGTTTCTTTTTATAAACCTTCGAGAGTTAGCAAGGAGTGCCCTTTCCTAAAATTCAGCGTTCAGGTCATTTAGGTACTCCTCACTTGATCTCTCTTCAGGCTCATCATCAGAGTTTTCTTGGAAATATTGAACCACATTGTTAGAAAAGAAAGCAGTTGATATTGGCGATGAGGTGGTGGTCAGGGACTTCTTGACTTCCTGAGACTTCTTTAAGTCAGGGTATCGTCTGTTGATGAGGTTTTCCTCATAGACAAATTTCCCATAAATTTCAAGAAGCTCAAGATTCTGGATATGATTAGCATTCCTAAGTCCCTGAGAGAAATTCAACCACTTCTCAGGGAGACTATTGACAAAACCAACATTGATTTCATGTTTGGACAACTTAACACCATCATTTAACAGTTCATTTAAAAGAGTTTTGTAACGGGTGTAAGTTTGAGACAGAGTTTCTGAGTCCTTATCCCTGAAGGTATTATACTCAAGTTTCAGGTCCATAATCCTGTTTTTCTTGGTATCAGATGGACCTTCATGACTATGAACCAGGTCATCCCAGGTTTGTTTGGCCGTACTACAGCTTATAACTAACTCCATAATATCGTCAGGAAGACAATATATTATGATACTTTTGAGCCTTTGGTCCTGGTTGACCACTCTTCTCTCATCCTGAGTCCCCTGAGCTTCAGGTTTAAGCAAACCTTCAGCAGTCTTTGGGATAAATGGACCTTCATTTATACACTTGATATAATAAGGTTCCATCCCAATCAAATAGTAAAGCATACGTTTTTTCCATTTGTTGAATTTACCAACTTCAAGTCTGGGGGCAACAGCTGAATAAGCTCCACCCTTTTTATCGACTAGTTGAGGTACATCAATTTCAGCCATTTTAAGGATCATGATTTAAAAACGTTTAGAGCGGCTTAAAAACAGTTTTATAACCAGCCTTGCTCTGATACCACTTGTTGTTCCCTATTCACTATAGTATATAGACAGTTTAAGTAAAGTAAACAAAACTAATAGTGAATCAATGACTGAAAAGATATAAAAATAACACAAGAGTAATTTTCAACGTCATATTCTTATTAGAAGTGAATCAAAAGAATACGTTACCCTAGTACTTGCGAAACAGTACTAGGGATTGAAATGACAAAGTGTTTGCAACTCCTCTCTAAGCTCAGGCTAAGTCTGAGCACAGCTACAAGTACCCACTAAGCTATCTCAGGGATTAAGTTGTATTTGGAGGAGTGAAAGATGGCTTGCGTGTATGTGTGTTTTTACAATTCACAAGCTTCACCTTTCACTCCATCTCTTATGCTATTTATACAAGTATGAGTTTTAACTCTTTCCTAAGTAACAAACTGACAATTTGCAGAAGACAAAATACTAATGTATTTTGTCTCTATTTACAAAGACTATATTAGGTAAAGGGACCAAGTCACTTTGTTCAAGTCAGTACTGATGCTGATACTAAAAGGGAAATTTTCAGGATAAGTACTCCGTCTTATTCGTTTCCAACGTAACCGTTTTATCCCGCCCATTCTTCAGTCTTCATAGTCTTCAGTCTTCAGTTTCAGTTTGTCTTCAGTGTTTGTAGATGGTGAGGAGTTTGAGGGATTCAGTAAGTTATTGTCATCACTTACTGAATCCACCATCTTCTTCTTGACTCAGTCTTCACCCTTTAAGTTCCGCCTTACTGAGTGGAGAGACTTCTATGTCTCTTACTGAGCGTCTTGAAGATGGCTCACTAAGAGACTATGCACTCAATGACCTATTAGTGTTTAACGGTCTAAGCACTTAGGTTATTTTCTATTCAAATCCTAGATTAAGGGGTTTGGGTATTTACTGAACCCAACACTATTAAATCTACTGCAGACAAGGCTCAAATAAGATTGGAGATAAAGACTCATAGTATTCTCATGATGGGGATACCTAATGAGTATCAGTTGAGAATTAATCATATTCAGGATGCTAAGTCTCTAATGGAAGCTATTAATTAAAGATTTGGTAGGAATGAAGCTACCAAAAAGTCAAGAAAATTTCTTCTGAAGCATCAATTTGAGAACTTTGCTGCCTCAAGTTATGAAAATCTTGATGCTACTTATGACAGACTTCAGAAGCTTATAAGTCAACTAGCAATTATGAAGGTTGCAGTTCCTCAAGAAGATATCAATCTTAAGTTTCTAAGGAGCTTGTCATTAGAATGGAGCATGCACACTGTGGTTTGGAGAAACAAAGCTGATTTGGAAAGGATGAGTTTAGATGATCTCTACACCAACCTGAAAGTGTATGAATCTGAAGTCAAAGGGTCATCTGGTTCATCATCAAGTGCACAAAACCTAGCTTTTATGTCCTCTAATAACAAAATTTCTAGAAGTACTCAAGAAACTTTTTCTACTGCTCATGGAGTTTCTACTGGTAGCACTCAAGTTTCTGCTGCTGATTCATAAAACCCTGACAACATTAGTGATGCTTCTATTTGTACCTTCTTGGCTGATCTTACTACTAGTTCTCAAGTTATGCATCAGGACTTGGAGCAAATTGATCCTGATGATCTTAAATAAATTGATTTAAAGTGGCAGATGGCTATGTTGACAATGAGGGCAAGAAGATTCTTGAAGAAAACTGGAAGGCAACTCAAAATGAATGGACAGAATAATATGGTGTTTGATAAGTCCAAGATTGAATGCTAAAATTGTCACAAGAAGGGCCACTTTGCAAGAGAATGAAGAGCACCAAGGACTCAATAATACAAGAGTGGAGATAGCTCAAAGAAAGCTGGTGAGGATTCTAAGACCTCTACAACTATTGTGTTTTGTGATGGTTTGGGTAATTATGATTGGAGTGATCAAGCAACAAAAGGACCAAATTTGATCTTACGACTTATTCTTCTTCATCATCCAGTTCTGATTCTGAGGTATCTAATGATTCTGGTTGTTCATATAAATCTTGTATATATACATTAGAAGAACTTAAATCTTGGAATGAAATTTTAGGAGAAGAAGTTAAAAAGTTAAAATTAAACAACTTAGGTTATAAAGTTGGTCTAAAATATGTTGAGCAAAGGCTTGAATTTCTTAAAGAGAATGAGTTAGAGTATGTTGAGAAGATTAATGTTCGAGAAAGTAAGCTTTTTCTTAACGATAATGAGATTAATACACTTACTAAAAAACTAGAACAGGCTTAAAAAAGATAAGGATGCAGCTTTGGGTGAGAAAACAAACATCAGGTTAGAGTTGAAAAACAACAGTTTGCATCTACTCTAGTGCATAAGACAATTGAGAGTCAATTAATGAGGAGAGGAAGTGAAATAGGTTATAATGAGGTTCCTCCTCCTGCTAAAAGTGCCTACGCACCCTCAATAAAAGAATTGTCTTGTATAGGTGAATTAGATAACAAACTTGTAGGTGAAGCTAGTGAGTCTAGTATTGAAATACATAAGGTTGAAAAGAGGAATTCTGATGAACGCATCATTGAAGAATGGGTGTCTGATGAAGATGAGGAACAGGTTGAGTTAACACATAAGGTATATAATCAAATAGTTAAGTCTAATGTTGTGTTTGTCAAACCTGTGTTTGGTGATAAGATTTCTAGGAAAATTGTTGAGTATAATGAGAAACCTAGAAAGCAACCTAGGAAGTACAATAATAGGCCTAGAGGTAACCAAGGAAATTGGAACAACCTACTATCTCAAAGGTTAGGTAGTGATTTTGAATTGGTTAATAAAGCTTGTTATAATTGTGGTAGTTTTGAGCATTTATAAGAAGATTATTTTTACTACCCAAAACCTGTTTGGAATCATGTTAAAAGGGTGAATCACCAAAAAATTTCAAGAAAAACTCACCCACATGTTAAAAGAAATATGATTCCAAAGAGCATTATTGATGAAATCTGGTGTTACTAGATCAGTTAATATTGTTTCAACAAAAGAAAAGGTAATGATGTTAATCAAAAGTCATATTTTTCTAAAAGAGAAAATTCAACCAAAAGCAGGCCTTTTCAAAAGTAAACAGAGGTTAGTAATGCTAAGGCAAAAGTAGTGGTTTATACTGCCGAGCGAAAGTGATTACTAACACTGTTTTGGGCAATCATTTTTATGCTGTAAAGGCCTCAGCTTGTTGGGTCTGGAAACCAAAAATTAAAGTTTTAGATCATGTTTCCAGAAACAGCAGTGCATCAATGGACTTAAAGAGATTTGATTATGTTGATGCACAAGGCAGATCCAAGTCAGTGATGGCTTGGGTCCCCAAGAGAAACTGATTTTCTTACTTTATGTGCAGGGCAACTTACAAGTGGAGCTAAAGGATAAAGTTATATTTGATAACCTTGAAGATTTTGAAGCAATTGATGGTGGATATGTTGCCTTTGAGAGTGATCCTAAACAAGGGAGAATCACAGGTAGAGGTACAATTAGAACTAGTAAATAGATTTTGAAAATGTGTACTTTGTAAAAGAGCTTAAGTTTAATCTCTTTAGTGTCTCACAAATGTGTGACAAAAAGAACAATGTTCTTTTTACTGATACTGAATGTCTTGTCTTATCTTCTGATTTTAATTTATCTGATGATAAATTTGTGCTACTTAGAATTCCTAGAACAGACAACATATACAGTGTTGATATAAAGAAAATGGTTTCCAAAAGAGATTTAACTTGCCTTTTGGCCAAGGCCACATCTGATGAATCTAAGCTTTGACATAAAAGGCTTGGTCATTTAAATTTCAAAACAATAAACAAATTGGTTAAGGTAAACCTTGTGAGAGGATTACCTTCAAAAGTTTTTTAAAAAAATGAAATTTGTATGGCTTGTCAAAAAGGAAAACAACATAGAGCATCTTGTAAGTCCAAAGCAGTGAACCCAATAAGTCAGCCATTACATATATTGCACATGGATTTATTTGGGCCAACATATGTGAAAAGTTTGAATAAAAAGATGTATTGCTTAGTTGTCATAGATGATTTTAGTAGGTTAAGTTAGGTTTTCTTTTTAGCAACTAAGGATGAAACTAGTGGCATTCTTAAGGCTTTTATAACAAGAGTAGAAACCTAGTTAATCATAAAGTTAAAGTGATAAGATGTGAAAATGGAACTGAGTTTAAGAATAGGGATTTGAACCAGTTTTGTGAGCAAAAAGGTATCTTAAGACAGTTTAGTGTTGTTTGAACTCCTCAGCAAAATGGTGTGGTTAAGAGGAGAAATAGGACATTAATTGAGGCTGCAAGAACAATGTTGTCTGATTCTAAATTACCTACTACTTTTTGGGCTGAAGCAGTCAATACTGCTTGTTTTGTTCAAAATAGGAGTAAAGTAGTTAAGCCTCACAACAAGGCCCCTTATGAATTGTTACATGGTAGGAAACCTATGATAGACTTCTTAAGACCATTTGGGTGTCCTGTTACTATCTTAACTACCATTGATCACTTAGGAAAGTTTGATAAGAAGGCTGATGAAGGTCTCTTTGTTGGATACTCCACAAATAGTAAAGCTTTTAGAGTGTTCAATAGAAGGACTAGGCATGTGGAAGAGAACTTGCATGTTAGGTTTAGTGAGAGTACACCTAATGTTGTTGGAAGTGGACCAGACTGGCTATTTGATGTTGATGCACTATCAAAAACTATGAATTATGAGCCAATTATTGCAGGTACAAAAACTAATGAATATGCATGTACAAAAGCTGATTCTAATGCAGGTACACAAGCTAATAAGGTGAATGAACATGTAAAGGAGTATATTTTGCTACCTCATTGGAAACCTGATCAACCTTTCACAACCCCAGAGAAGAAGAAAAGGAGTTCACAAGATGAAGATGTTGTTCATGAAGTTCGAAAGGATGCTACAGAAGATGGTGTACATCATTCTAATGTTGATAAAGTGGTTACTGAAGATTCAGAGAAGATTAATACCACTAATGTAGGTGAAGTTCCAAGCCCTAATATTGGAAATAACACTGGCAGCACAAACACAGTTAATGTTGCTAAGCAACAAGATTTTGCTTCTGCAAAAAATGAGACTAAGCAGTTTTAACTCTATTTCTACTGCTATGCATAATGTTTCTGCTGCCAGAGGATTTTTTGATGATTTTTATTATCCTGATGATCCTAATATGCCTCCTATGGAAAACATCTATCCTGCTACTGATGATGAATATGTTAAAGATGAAGTATTTGGTGCAGAGGATGACCTTGGCAACATGTATACTATTATTTCTGTCAGTCTTATTCCAAATAATAGAGTTCATAAGGAACATCCTAAGGAACAAATAATTAGAGAGCCGCAATCATTTGTTTTAACAAAAAGTCAAACAAGATGGCTAAAAGATCTGATGAATCAAGTTTTCTTTTTAAGAACTCTTCAGTAAAGAAACAGTCATAAAGATCTTCAAAATTGCATGTTTGCTTGTTCTCTGTCACAAATAGAACCTAAGAATGCTTACAAAGCTCTACAAGATCCAAGCTGGGTGGAAGCTATGCATGAAGAGCTTCTGCAATTCAAGCTACAAGAACTATGGACCTTGGTAGATTTACCTAATGGAAAGAAGGCCATTGGTACAAAATGGGTGTTTAGGTGTAAAAAGGATGAAAGAGGTATAGTGATCAGAAAAAAGGCAAGGTTAGTGGCTCAAGGATACACTCAAGAAGAAGGGATTGATTATGATGAAGTATTTGCTCCTGTTGCAAGAATAGAAGGCATTAGATTGTTCTTGGCTTATGCTTCATACAAAGATTTTACAGTGTATCAAATGGATGTTAAGAGTGCTTTTTTGTATGGAATAATTGAAGAAGAAGTTTATGTTTCACAACCACCTGGTTTTGAAGATCCTAACTTTCCTAACAAGGTTTACAAGGTGGAAAAAGCACTTTATGGCTTGCATCAAACTTCAAGGGCATGGTATGAAACTCTGTCAACTTCTTTGTTGAGCAATGGGTTTCACAGAGGTAAAATTGATAAAACTTTATTTATCAAAAGGAACAAGGATAATATTCTACTAGTTCAGGTGTATGTAGATGATATTATCTTTGGTTCTACAAAGAAAGAGCTATGTGATGATTTTGAGAAACTTATGCATGAAAGGTTTCAAATAAGTTCTATGGGAGAACTCACTTTATTTTTGGGATTGCAAGTCAGACAGAAGACAAATGGTATATTTATCAGTTAAGATAAATATGTAGCTGATATTTTAAGGAAGTTTGGGTTTACTGATGTGAAGCCTGCAAAGACAATCATGGAATCTAACAAGCCATTACTTAAAGATGAAGATGGTGAAGAAGTTGATGTGCAGTTATACAGATCAATGATTGACTCATTGATGTATCTTACAGCTTCAAGACCTGACATTATGTTTGCAGTATGTGCTTGTGCAAGATATCAAGTCTCACTGAAAGTTTCACATCTCAATGCTGTGAAGCGAATTTTTAGATATTTGAGATACCAACCTAAATTGGGTCTCTAGTATCCAAAAGATTCACCTTTTGACTGATAGCATACACTGATAGTGATTATGCTAGAACATGCTTGGATAGGAAATCCACAACTGGTGGTTGTCAATTTCTTGGAAGCAGGTTGATTTCATGGTAATGCAAGAAACAAACAGTGGTTGCTAATTCCTCAACTGAGACTGAGTATGTTGCTGCTTCAAGTTGTTGTGGTCAAGTAATCTGGATTCAAAATAAACTTCTTGATTATGGGTACAATTTTAAGCATACCAAAATTTACATTGACAATAGCAGTACTATGTGCATAATAAGAAATCCTGTTTATCATTCAAAACAAAACATATTGAGATAAAACACCATTTTATAAGAGATTGTTATGAAAAGAAGTTGATTCAAATTGTTAAAATCCATACTGACAAAAATGTTGCATATTTGCTCACAAAAGGTTTTGATATGAGTAGATTTCAATTTTTGATTGCAAGTATTGGAATGCTAAATCTTTGAAAAACTTATCTCTTTATGTTTTTGAAAAGTTTTGTAAGGATTAGTAGTGCTGAAAATGTCAAAAAGTTGTTTCTGTTGCTAGTTATATTTAGTGTTGCTGGTTTCTGCTGTCAATAACTTTTACAACTGCTAAGTATAATTATGTGTTGTGATTATTGTGCAATATTGGTTCTTGTGTTTTTGTGGTTTTTAGACTCACCTTTTGCAAGTTAAATAAAGTGGAATGATAATTTGATTAGGAGCAAGTGTTTAGAGATTACAACAAAGTTTCTACTGCCAAGCAAAAGTTTCTGCTGCTAAGCTAAAGTTACTACTCCTGGGTTTGTACTACTATGTCTGAGAGTGTAGGGTGGATGGGTAACATTTACACTTAAGGGTTTAAATCCCTAATTCAATCAATAATTCAGTTTCTTACACTCGTAATTTCTCGCTAATCACAAACCTTAACATCTTTTATTAATCAATTTCAAAAATCCCCAAATTGCAAACCCTAATTCACAATGGCGAGGGCAATTGAATCAATACGCACATTTGCTACAAGTCACAACATGGTCGCCTTTTGGAGAAACCTAATGGTTCTGAAGGATTCACTCAGATAATCAATTTCTTGAATTCTACCCCTATTAGGTATGCATTAACTGTGAATCCTCCTATATGCATTTCTTTTATTAAGAAGTTTTTGTCTACCACTAAGGCCATAACTTTTAATGAAGAAAAATAGATTAAGGCCAAGGTAGATGGCCAAGATATACTCATAACTGAGTCATCTATTAGGGAATCACTTCACCTAGCAGATGATGAAGTGATTGAGTGTCTCTCAAATGCTGCCATTTTCAAAGGTTTAAATAAAATGGGGTATGAGAAGAAGAATGAAAACTTAAAATTTTACAAAGGTTTCTTCTCACCTCAGTGGAAATTCTTAATTCATAGTCTCTTACATTGTTTGAGTCCTAAAACTACAGGCTGGAATGAGTTTGGTACTTCGATAACATCTGCTGTGAGTTGCCTTACAAAGGAAAGCCTTTTAATTTTTCAAAAATGATTTTAGAGGGTATGATTAAGAACTTGGATGATGGAAATTCTTTACTATATCAAAGATTTTTGTAACTAATCATTGAAAACCAAATGACTTCCATCAAAGTTCATAAAGGAACTTATTCTACCCCCTTACTTAAAAAGAAACTATTTGTTAATATGTAAAGGGATGGCAAGGAAAGGTTACACCACTTTTTCCATATATGGTGAACCTTCCACAAAAAAAAGGGTGAAGGTGCAGAAAACACAACTGCTACCCAACATACACCCACTTTTGACGCATCTACCTCACAACCCCAAAAGACCTACACCCGTAGGAAATCACAAAATAAGGACATTGAGCTACCTCAAGCTGATGTCAGGATGACTACAGATGAGGCTGTCATGGGTGTGGAGCATGACATGTTGGTGAGGGCTACCACTACTGCTGCTAGCTTAGACGTAGAGAAGGTCAGTGATAACATAAATAAGACCCAACCTAAGGCAACATCTGATGTGTTGAGTTCATATAAACTTAATGCAGATGATGGTAACCCCAGCCAAATGGCTCATATAAGGGGCTCAGACGCTGAAACTAGGTTTGAGACAGAGTTTACACCCACTGATTTACCTCTTAGGGAAGGTAACACATCCTGAAGTGATGAGGGTAGATCTGAAACAAATGAATTGATGGATACTTATATACACAATGTCAATTCCAATGATCCACCTCTCAGGCTAGGTAACACAAGCCGAAGTGGTGAGGATAGCATGAAACTTATAAAGGAATTGATGGACACATGTACCAAATTGAAAAAGATTGTTATTAGCCTCTAAAAGCTCACAACTTCACAAGATGCATAGATAAAAAATTAGAAGCTGAGGGTTA
This sequence comes from Chrysanthemum seticuspe, assembly GCA_019973895.1. Lineage (NCBI taxonomy): Eukaryota > Viridiplantae > Streptophyta > Magnoliopsida > Asterales > Asteraceae > Chrysanthemum > Chrysanthemum seticuspe. The sequence continues at coordinate 159,290,565 of BPTQ01000005.1, read as the reverse complement.
AATATTTAAAAAGTCAAAAGAGGTCAAGAATAACTCAGTTCAGCAGGTTGAAGAAGGTGGGCACAATACGAAGAGTTACTTCCTCTGAGGGTACAAGTTTGGGGAAGGATACTCCCAAACAGGGGAGGAATGATAACAAAGTCTCAAGGGAGGATACAAATGTTGAAGGTACGGGTGCATACAATGTGGATGCTGGTGTGGATATGGGTATGGATGTTGATAGTGGTGATAATTTGGCTAATGAATTTGTGGTTGCTAATAAGGAAGGTAATGAGGTTGTGTTGGAAGAAGTAAACAAAGAGCAGGTAGTGGAATATCAAGCGGAACAACTTGTACCAGCTTCAAAGATCATGTTGGTGATAGTTCAAAGTTTGGGAAATGTTGCTGCTGCTAGTGATGGTGAAACTATTGAAGAAATGGCTAAGGTGGATAGTGCTGCTGATGTAAATATTTCTGTTGCTAGTGAGCAAGTTCCTGTTGCTAGTACAAAAGTTTCTACTGCTGCATCAGAAGTTTTTACTGCTAAGGAGAAAACTGTTTCTACTGCTGATCTTTTGGATGATGAAACAAGTTTGGCTCAAGCCATGATTCAACTGAAAACATCACAACCATCATCACAACCATCAAAACCATCATCAAAAACAACAAAGGCACCTGTTGTCACACCCCCAAATTACCTGTTTTGCAGCGGAATGGAATTCCTGGGGATTGACTGTCATAGCATCACAATCATAGTTATATTGAACGACCTAAAGTGTCGTTTGGAAAATACATCGTTTGATTTAATAAAATAATCAGAGTTTACAAAGTAGGTCCCAAATGTAAATTAACTTGTGCGGAAATAAGTTTGTACAATTCAAACGATGTTTTAAAGTATGTAAAACCCAAGTGTGACGCGTCGTCATTGCGACTCCATGATGTGTCCAAATGCATGCCATGACGTGAAAGCCTTAGATACCTGAGATAAAACATGCTAAAAAGTGTCAACACAAAGGTTGAGTGAGTTCATAGAGTTTGTTTTGAAATGTAAAGCCTTTAGAAATTGTTTATGCAGCAAAGGCATTGTGAATCCACTCAGTTCCAAGTCCTGCCCATACAAAACTTGCAACCTGTGTGTTCACAACCCATTGCCAAGATATGTATAGTCAATGATAATCCCAAGACATTCAGCACAATGATAATCCCAAGACATTCAGCACAATGATAATCCCAAGACATTCAGCACAATGATAATCCCAAGACATTCAGCACAATGATAATCCCAAGACATTCAGCACAATGATAATGATATAGAATATGACTACTCAATAAGTTCAGTTAAGCATGTATTTTCAAATAATCAAGATAGTCATAAAAATAGTTGAGCATGTATCTCCCCCAAAACATTTATGAAAACAAGTAAAAGTAGGGGCTATGAAAACTCACTTGGTGGAATGATGCGAAGACAAAAGTGAGTACACCGAGATGTAATGTGATACGTTAATCTTGACCTATTGTGAAGGATATGATACGTCATGTGTTGCAATGTAGTGCTATGCATGCACTTCGTATGTTATTTATACCATTTACGGGTTTTTGAAAATATTACTCGTCGACGAAAAATACTCTTTTGACGTCTTGACCCTTCAAAAATAACTTTACATGTTTTTACGTCAAAATGTCATCCTATAAGGGTTTTAAAATGATTTTTGGTGAAATTACCACTTTTTGTCGCAAAACAATGTCGTAGGAAAAATCATGAAATCAACAAAAATGGCTCCGGAAAAATAGTCGTAAAATGGTGTACGTCGATCGTTAGAGAACGAACTCGACGGTTTTGGAAAGTTTGTATCGATATCTAAAAGTTTCAGTTCAGGAGTTTTCGTCCAAAAGGTCTCGATCATAAAGATATCAAAGGCTAAAGATGGTGGTTTTTGCTAATTGTGTGCAGAAAATAAGTTTTGGCCAAGTTTGAACATCCGTAAATAATATACTATGACTCCGCTTGACAAACGGCTTTTTGTTTTGAAAAATATGGCCGATGAACTTGATTTTACTAGAAGACACTTTGTTATAAAAAGTTTCACATCATGGTTAAAAACTGCCGCAAACATAGCCCTTACAGCTAATGAAATACTTGGATCGTAAAAATAATATAGTTTTTCAGAAAATAATAGTTACGGCAACTTTATAAAAACGTGCATATATTTGTCGTTTCAAATCCGTTTTCCACGTAAAATATGTCCTTAGCTTCGTATCGAAGTAAACTAATATATTTTTGATAAGTCGAAATAATTTGTGAAGCTTAAGGCTCGTTTTTGACCCGAAATATGTAAAAACAGCAAGCTGAAATTTTCAGAAACTATTCGTTTCGTCGTCAAACTTTAAAAATTCACCACGGCTTCGTTATAACTCCGTTTTTATCCGTTCAAAAGGCCACGGATTCGTTTTAAAGTATATTTTCTAAATATCAAGGCCAAAATGTCGTACCAACTGTTGGTTTTTCCAGAAATTCGAATTAAGGACAGAACGTATATATATAGTTATCGAAAATAGTTTTTCTCGGACAAAACCTATTCTAATCCCTTCAAATCAACTCCAAACTAATCTAACCCTACCATACACCTTCTTAGGGTGTCATGGGTTCCTAATCACCATCAAGACCAAAGAATACCATGGGAGTAATTATAGCATGACCATAATTATATTTATAACTCAAAAATCATAAGAAAATGGTATAAATCACATAACATGCATATAAGCTCCAAAAATGAAAAGAAACATATGAAAATGAAGAGGAAACATAAAAATGATAAGAATATGCTTACTAGTGAAAATGAAGAGGTGCTAGGTAACAAGGATTAACTTAAATATCCTTGGTTTTTATTTCAAAACCATAAAAAGGATATGATCTAGGTTGATAAACACACTTGATTTAGCAAAAATTTGATCCCTTGGTTCTTGTTGATGCTTGGCCGGTTCTTGAAGACTCAAAGAAAGGAGAGAACTAATTTTTAACACTTGTGAATGAAATGAGAATGAATGAGAAAAGTAGTAGTAGTAGACTTTTAAGTTAAATGAAATAATTGAGAAAACATTCACCATTCCATATTAATTGCCTCCCCTCCCCCTTGGTCGGCCAAGGGGGGAGGTAACAAGATATTTATATATATATATTTTTTTTTATTGTATACTTGTATTATTTGTAAGACTTTTGATAACAAGTGTAAGAATTTGTGTAAGTATATTTCTTTTTATAAGGTAAATGGGAATTTTTGGTGCAAGTAAGTTTTTAATAAGTCAAAATAGATTGTATTGAGATGATAAAAATTGTAAAAATACTTTCCTTGTGAGAATTGAGTGATAAAACAATTATCGTACAATTTTTAAGAAAAACGACGTAATAATTAAACTTTAATGATTAATATACGAAATAAATTTGAAACACTAGGAAAACTAAAAATATAGTTTTTATGAACTAAATGCAAGTTTAAAAATACCTCGGGATCATTTTTGAAAGTAACGGGTTAAATATACAAAATAATAACTCACGCGATATAGTTTATTAAATATAAAAATTACGCGTTGAAGGGTGAAATGAAATGTCGTGAATGTACTAATGAGATGCACATGATGTCAATGAAATGTAGACTAATCATAGTCCATATGAAATGTACGTGATGTCATGATCATGAATTCGCCGCTAAACCTCCAAGGTTACGCGAATTTGAAACAAGTAAACCAAGTTTACTAAAAATGTTGAAATAATGAGACATGAACTGTCGAGAAATAACCTGAAAGTACGGGTTGTCACACCTGTCAAAGGCCTGCCTCTGGTATATGACATCTGCTAATCTCCTTAAACATCACAACCATCATAAAAAACAACCAGCAGCAATAGAGGTCTTATCAGCAGAAACTTGAGAACTGAACCTCCCAAAAGCTGAGACATCTGATCATCTCCTTAGACGTTTCAAAGGCCTGCGTCTGGTATATGACATGTAAGATGTGTCTTGAACTGGAATCTCATCATTAACCGCAGCCTCCTAGAAAGAAAAATCAAACTCCTCCATTGGTGCAGGCTCTGCATCATCTGTATTGGCATCAGCTAGTGAGACACTTGCCAACACGTGAAGTGCATCCATGTCAATATCATCCTTTGGTGCTTCCTTGTCATCCTCTGTGTCAGAAATCACAGCAGTTCTCTTGCGCCTCTTAAGTTGGCCCTCTAAATGCTTGACTTTGGCAATCAAAGTAAGAACTGCACGACCAAGAGTTTTCCTGGTGACCCTGAGTTTTGACTCCAAGGCATCAACCTTCTACATACACCTTTCAAGTAAAGAGGACATAGACGTGAGAGTATCAGAATCCTCGGATCCACCAGCAGGTTTACCCGGTGAGTGTGGAGCGTCATTGGACCTTGAAGGAGAAGCATTATAAATACCACCTGAAAAGGTATCATCCTCAAAAGGCTGCCTAGTTGGATTAGGAGTGGGGTGCCTTGTAGAGGTGGCTGGGTCAGCATAGGTGGTATGTCTAGGAGATGATGGGGGATTAGCACCAGCAACATCAGCTGCACTAGGATTAGCAGTCTCAAGGGAAGAAGGTGGTATATTACCAGCAGCAACAACAGCTACACCAACATCATCAATGCCAGGTATGGGAGGTGGTATATTACCACCACCAGTAATTTCTGCACCAGCACCATCATTTCCAGGTGTGGGAGGGGGTATATTACCACTAGCAGCAATAGCTGCACCAGCACCATCATTGCCATTAGGCAACATAGCTGGCGAAAGAGGCATAGGTTCCCCAACAAACTTAGTCTTCATGGTGGCAAACAATTTTGAAGTAAGCCTAACCATTGGTCTGGGTGATGTGTCAGTGGTCTGAATACCTAGTATCATTTAGAAAAACCTAGGATACATGAGAAATTTAGTCTTAGTAGCCCCTAGGTTCCCAACCATCTCCCTAAAAATATACCTAGAAAAATTGTAGGTCCTCCCCTCAGAAAGACAAATAACACCAGAGGCAAGAGAGCTGGAAAATTGATCCCAACCTCCTAACTTGGGACTGAGGCACTGAAGTAGGGTGTGAACAAGAAATCTCCATTGTGGAGAAATCGGTTCTTGTAAAAGGTAAATGTGCCATCAGTTGGATAACCAAGGGTGGTCATACCCCCAAGTATCTCGGTCTGGGTAAAATCAAACAACCCTTCCTCATCATTTAGTTGAAGATGAGTCCGAACAGAGGACTCAGTAATCACACATTCCCTACCATTAACAATGGCTACAATATCTTGGGGCCTACCCTCAAGAGTTCGTGTAGAGGCAGTGGCCTAGAATTGCCTGACCAACGAGTCATAGACAATGGGAGGGCAATGTCTCAAGGCATACCTGATTGAAGAGTGGTTTAAAAAATCAAGAATTTGATGACAATCCTCACTCCCTTTTGATTTATCCAGATAAGCCACCTTGTTATGATCTCCCTTGAATTGTAAAGCCGCCATTTGAAATAGGTACCAGTAGATTGATGAATTTGGTATGAGAGGAAAGAGAGGGTATGCTGATTGAATAGTCAAATTTGATATTGGGGATTATGGAAAGTTGCCAAATTAAATGGCAAGTATCTCGCTAAAAGAATCTTTTACCAATTTAAATGATGTATTCCTAAAGATGACCCTTTTTTCTTGTGACCAATAGAAACACAAGTCAATCCGTAGGAAAAAATTGGTTGACCATGAAATTTGTTCTACCAGTAGAAACACTTAGCCACCAGCAGAAACCAAAATCTCCACAATTAGCAGAAACACAGGAGTCAGATTCCAAGTCTCCAAATTCTACATACATAGAAGATGAACTATAACAAAAGATAGAATACAAAGTATACAACAATAAGCCTCCCTTTAACAACAGCAACCAGGGATTGATCAACCCAATGCTCACCACTAAAAAATTAAACCTAGGACCATCAAAAGCTTTAGTCAATAAAGCAGCCACATTATCATCAGTGTGAATTTTAAGCACTTGAATAAGATGTTTCTCATGAGCATCTCGAATGAAATGGTGCCTAATTTCAATGTGCTTTGTTCTTTGGTGAAAAACTGGGTTTTTAACAATGCAAATTGTACTTTGGTTATCAATAAAGATTTTTGTGTTCTTGAAATTGAACCCATAATCTAGCAGTTGATTATGTATCCAAAGTACTTGGCCACAATAGTTAGCAGCAGCAACATATTCAACTTCATTAGAAGATGTAGCCACAATGGTCTGCTTCTTACATTGCCAAGAAATCAACCTCCTACCCATAAACTGACAACCCTCAGTAGTGGACTTTCTATCAAGGTTTGCACCAGCATAATCACTGTCACTGTAATCTTCCAACACAAAAGGATAATCTCTTGGATACCAAAGACCCAGCTTAGGTTTTCCTTTAAGATACTTGAAGATTTTCTTGACTACATTTAAGTTAGAAGTCAAAGGTGTGACTTGATGTCTGGAACATGCACTAACAGTAAATATGATATCAGGTCTTGAAGCTGTTAAATACATAAGGGAACCTATCATAGATCTGTAGAGATGAACACTAACAACATCATCAGGTTCATCCTTGGATTTAGGCTTTGGAGCTTCATATAGAGTTGTAGCAGTCCTCACATTTTCCAAATCAAACTTCTTAAGTATGTCTTGCACATATTTGTCCTGGCTGATAATAATCCCATCAGAATTTTGCTTGACCTGTAGGCCCAAGAAAAATGTGAGCTTACCTATAGCACTCATCTCAAATTCACCTTTCATCAATACCTCAAAGTCCCAACACCAAGCCTCCTTTGTGGAACCAAAGATAATGTCATCCACATAAACCTGGACTAGGATGATATCCCTGGAATTTTTCTTGATGAATAGTGTCTTGTCTATAGTACCTCTTCTGTATCCATGCTTCAATAGGAAGGTAGATAATCTGGCATACCATGCCCTGGGTGCTTGAGGAAGACCATAGAGTGCTTTGACCACTTTGTAGACCATCTTAGGATTCTGAGGGTCCACAAATCCCTTGGGTTGAGTCACATATACTTTCTCTTCAATTTCCCCATAGAGGAAGGCACTCTTTACATCCATCTGGTATACCAAGAAACCCATATAAGAGGCAAAGGCTAAAAACAGTCTAATGGCTTCAACCCTTGCCACTGGAGCAAATACCTCATCATAATCAATACCCTCCTCTTGCTTATGACCTTGAGCTACTAATCTAGCTATATTTCTTACCACAACACCTCTAGCATCCCTCTTGTTCTTTAGAATCTATTTTGTCCTAATTGTAGTCTTCCCTGCAGGCAAAGGTACAAGCTTCTACACATTTTGATTCAGAAACTGTTCCTCCTGCATAGCCTCTATCCAAGCTGAATCTCTTGAGATACACTGGTTGGTTTAACTTGAGACAGAAAGCAATCAAAGAGGAAATGTTGATAATCTGTGTGATTGTTCCGTTGCTGATGATGAATATAGGTGACAAAAGCACTTTCACCATACTTTGTCGGCTTCACTGCACTTCTTGTCTGAACAGTTGAAGTGGGATATCCAAGAATTAAGGATTGAGGATGCATAATGTTGATTCTTTTAGTAGCAATTGGGTTGACATCAACAGTGGGGGCAAGGTTATTGAGAGTAGGACTAAAGTCATGATCATATGAGGAGGAGGTGAAAATGCCTGTACTTGGGTGATGATGAATATCTTCCATCTCAGAGCTTGAAGAGAGTGAGTTATCAAGATCAGACGGGCTAGGATATCTTGTAGGAGGAACAGTGAAACCCAATGAGTGATCAGAAGAAATGGACTGAGGAGCAGCAGGAACAGATGCATTAGCAGGAGAAAGTGATGCATAACCAACAAGATCCGGATGAATAGCAGAAAGTGGAACACTACCAGCGGGAAGTGACGCACTACCAGTGGGAAGTGACGCACTACCAGCATAATCCATATTCCTGCGGGCTTCAATAGTAGCTTGCCTCAAGAGTTCCTCTGTGTCTTTTGTAAACTCAAAGACAAGCTTGTCAGCAGCTTCCTTAGCCTCATGTTCTTGTCTTTGAAGCCTAGCAAGATCTTCTGCATAACTTTCACCCACATCAGAAGTATCTTTGAACTCAGTACTTCAAAAAAGGGTTAGAAGGAAAGGAAGGAACAACAATGGATTATTCATCACACTCAGAGTCTGAATCATCTTCTAGGTTACCTGCATTATTAATATGAGAATCTTGTGTACATGCAGAATGGTTAGCTTTGAAATGAGTATAACCTAAAGAATCAGTAAGATAGTCAAGGTCAAAATACCATGCATGACCTCCCTGAGTATTAGTTTTATCCTCAAGTTATCTCAGATTGAGTGTCTCTTCTATCCTTTTAGCAGATAAATTATAGACTCTGTAAGCCTTACTATGTGTAGAGTACCCAACAATAAACCCCTCATCTACTTTCCCTTCAAATTTACCCAAGTGGTCACTGGTGTTAAGGATGTTTACATGACATACAAAAGGTTTAAAGTTACTGATGTTGGGGACCTTCCCAGACAAAAGTTCATAAGGTGTTTTGTTGTGAGGACTAGTGACCAAAACGTTGTTCAAAACATAACAAGCAGTACTAACTACTTCAGCCCAAAACATGGTAGGAACTTAGAATCAGCTAGCATAGAACTTGCTGATTTTATAAGGGTTCTATTCTTTGTTTTAGCAACCTTATTTTGTTGTGGATTTCTGGCATTACTGTAGTCCTTTTTAATCCCCTTTGACCCACAGAGTTCTATTAATTGAAAAATTTTTAAACTCTGTCCCATTGTCACACCTTATAGTTTTAACCTTTTTAGTCAGCTGGTTTTCAATCAAGGCAAAAAAGTCCTTAATAATATGATAGGTTTCATCTTTAGTACCTAAAAAGAAAACCAAACAAAACCTGCTAAAGTCACCTATTATTACCAGGCAGTAGTACTTATGGTCAATACTCCTGATGGAAGTAGGACCAAAAAGATCCATATGAAGTAGCTGGAGAGGTGCAGTTATGGAGCTCACAGCTGTGATGGCCTTTGCCTTGTGTTGCTTTCCTTTGTTGCAGGCAACACAGTTATGCATTTGTGAAGAGTTTGGAAGGAAGCCCTTTGACCAATCCATGCTTTGCCAGCTTGTTGATGGTTTTGAAATTAACATGAGCCATCCTCCTATGCCATTTTGTACATTCATCTAAGGATGCCTTTGCCACCAAGCAAGCTAAATTACCCTCAGGCTGGAGATCATTCAAATTGAAACTGTAGAGGTTGTGATTTCTTAGAACTCTAAGAACAACCTGACTATCATCAGGTAACTGAAAATCTTTAGACAACACAAGACATTCAGTCTTAGTGAAGAGGACACTGTTCTTCTTGTCACAAATTTGGGAAACAGAGAACAAATTAAAATTTTGCAGCTCTTCCACATAGTAGACATTCTCAAAGTCCATCTTGGAAGTCATGATGGTTCCTTTACCAGTTATGTAACTATCTCATCCTCCAAAGGGCACAATACCTCCTTTAATTTTCACAAAGTCATCCAACCTCTTTGTTCCCTGTTATGCTTCTAGAACATCCACTATCAACAATGCCTAAATCTTTATTTTTATGAGGATTATCCTACAAGAAAAGAAATACAACAACATTAGTTTCTTTGGGAGACCTAAGTCATGACTGACTTGGGCCTGCCTAGTGGATCAGTAAGAATTAGACTATGTAGATTAATGAGATCCACCATTGTTCTTGGATCCCCCTTTAAATATGGTCTATTATGTTTTCAAAAACAACTTGCTGAGGACTTAATAGCAGTTGCCCGTCTATCCTTCCCCATATCCATGTGGTCATAAGTAACAGACATATAATAATTTTGAAAGTAAGAGCTTGTAGGTCTGGTTAATGGTCTAGCAACACTCCTTCTCCAACCAGTAGGAACTGGAGAGAAATTCCTTCTACCAGTAGGAAAAGAATTACCATCAGGAATAGGTGATGGCCTATTTATACTACCAATAGGAAAGGCAGATTTACCAGTCCTTACATGTGTTGCTTTAGGGACAAAGGGGGTAATATTCTCAATGGTTTTCCACAAGGGTCTAGATTCCTGTTGGCTACTATACACATTCATCCTTTTCTCATTAAAGTCACAGTCTTTAATAAGATGAAAGAAACTTCCACAAAAAAAACATGATTTATTACAAAAAGAACTGTTTTTAACATGACTTATCTTATTACACAAAATCCTATAACAATAAAAACTAGCAACAAAAGGAGTGGAAATGTCTTCTATAGTAGCTGTACTTGAATTGGATTCATCAGCAACTACTCTTGAAAAGAAGTCATTAGACTTGGGTGTGGGTGACTTGTCATTTGAATCACAGGAGGCAAAGTCACTGGTTTTGGGTTCTGAGGACCTATCACTGAAAGAACAAGACACAAAATCATTAGATTCACTAATAGTTTCAGATAAGTCATTTGTCTTTTTGTCATAGGTCATTTGTGATTCATCAAAGTCTGTGTGGATAGAGGTAGGCTTAAATTTCCATGTTATAGGTGGGGTGACAACATTCATTCCTCCTGCTTTAACAAACTTAACATGAGTTGTAAGATCCACATCTTCAAGGGTAGAGTCAAAAATACTTAGCATACTTGGGTCATATACTTCATTTGGCCCTATATAGTCCCATATCCCAACCCATTCTTAGTTCTTATAAATATAGAGCTATTAATCAACTTGGCTAGATTTTTAGATGTTTCTTTCCATTTATTGAACCTGGCCAACGTATTATCTAGCTTAGTCTCCAAGTCCTGACTTTCTAAAATTACCTTAGCATTAACACTTTCAGAATATTTCAATAAGTTATAAGTGTTTTCCAAATCTCTTTCCAAAACCTTAATCTTTTCCTCATAAGCTAACTGATTAGTTTGGTACCAAGCCTTTTGTTTTTCTAAAGTTTGAAGAGTACTTTTAAAAGCTTGAACTTGTATGTAATACTCTTTATATTGAGTTTCTAAGTCATCAAATTCTTTTTGAAGATTAGCATATTTATCATGACAACCAAAAGGACAAGTTTGTACCTGAGAGGAGACACCCATTAGAGCAAATTCTTCAACCACTTCTGTCTCATCCTCTATTTCACAATCTGCAACCATACTAAATGTTGGAGTATCACTACTTTCCTCATCTTCTACCTCATGATTTGACCAGTTCACCATTGAATCAACAGATAGCAAGGCTTTGGGCTCTTCTGAGTTCAATTCGTGAACCTTGAATGTAGAGTATCTAGCATTATCACCTATCTTCTTTCCAGTGCATTCTCTTGCAAAATGACCCAGTTGAGAGCATTTATAACATTTAGCCTTCCTTTTGTCAAACCTTGCTGAGTCTTTCTGATTGAATTGAATCTTCCTACCAGCCTTCTTTTCAAATTTATTCACCCTTACTGAAAGCATTGCCATTTGCCATTTGATATCCAATTCTTCCAAATCTTTCTTATCAATCTGTTCAAAGTCTTCATATGCTAGCTATTGTTTTGGTTCACTTTCAACAACAAAAGAATAAAGAACATCTTCAATTAGATTACCAGGATTTGAATGTGATCTTGGTACAATAGAGGTATATGAAGTTGATGATGATGAGCTTAGGATATCAACATATGTCATCTTGTTATTAGTACTGGTAGTACCAACAAATGCTGAGTGGGTTGGAGCAGTGGAGTTATTCACAGAATAGCTTGAGCCTCCTTTAATATCAATCTCAAGAGACTTGAGTTTGTAATACATGTCATAAAAGTTCAAGTATTCTAGACCACCCTTTGCTTTAAGAGTGATGGATACCTGTGACCAAGAGGAAGGCAATGCCCTCAAGAACTTGACATTGCAGTCTTCATTATCTGGTCTTGCCTGTAGCTGATTGAGTTGGCTCAAGATTTTCTAGAACCTGTCATACCCTTTATACAGACATTCAGATTCAGAGATCTTGAATTCTTGAAATTCCTGCTTCAGCATGGACTTCCTCATCTTCTTTGATTCATCATTCCCTCTAAATCTGGCTTTAACTGCCAACCAGATGTCCCTTGCATCATCTAAGTGATGAAAATCACCCATGTGGTCTTCAGGGAGAGACTGAAGAAGTAATGTTCTTGCCTTGGTCTCCCTCTGAATAGCAATATGTTCTTCTGTAGAACAAGGGGAAGAATTATGACATTCCCTTTTGAATCTCTTTCTGTCTTTTTCTTGCTGTTTCCATTCAGAATGATGTTCTAGAGATTGTAATCACTGTTTGTGATCCAGTACTCCATTTTCATGGCCCACGTCTCATATTCATCCTTCTTCAGGTAAGGAAATTTTGCATTATTGTTTGTTACAGAGGTTGTGAGAATTTGTTGGACATTCTGTGTTTGTGATATTTCGTGGTTGTTTGAAGAATCATCTGATGTGGATGTTGTCATTAGATAAAGGTTTAACAGATTTGTTTAAGAGGTTTCTTCTTTTACAAAGACTCTCACCAAGCTCTGATATCACTTATTGAATCAGTCCTAGATAGATCTTTTAAGCCGGTTGGAATATGTAGAATACTTATGTAATCACAAGCAAACTACAAGAGAGCCTCTAATGATAAACTGATGTTTATGCGGAATATAAACAAAAGAGCTAAGAAGTGTTGGAATCACTCCTAACTTGTATTTCAAGTGTTAGTAATTAATAAGTAATAGGTTGCTTAAACTAGGCTTTTATGTTAGTTACTAAAGGCTAGTCTCATGTAGAAAGCCCATGAGCCTATGCCAAAGCCCAATAAGAACGGAAGGGACTAGACATATTTCCCTAGCTCCCTTCCCCTATAAATAATGTTGTAAACTCCCATTTGGGAGTTGGTTGTTCACTTTAATACATTTTATACGCATAACATTTCTACATATTCATACGTGTGTGTTTGAGTGTTCATCCGATCACTTTCTTTCCTATTTCTTACATATTGATCCTTGTGTTAACTTATGGTGACCTAACAGTGGTATCAATCGCCATCTAGTTGGGTGAAACACTTTTGTTTTTGAAGTTTTGTACTATACGCGTGGGTTTAGCGTCATACATTTTTAATACGCTTAAAGCTTTGATTTTTACACTTGTAAACTCAAGATTCTTGTGGTTTAAGGTTTATTTAGTGTTAAAGTTTCAGTTTTTAGCAAAATGTTTCAAACTTTACGTGTGTAGTTTAGTTTTTAAACTTGGTTTGATTCGTGTATCATTACTTACACGTAAGGTGAAAAACGGTTTTGGATCATCAAGTTTCAAACTTTCTTGTTGTTTTGGTGATTTTGAAGCTGTTTCATCATTAAAATCAGGTCTACAAAACGTTTTTGGGCATAAAAATCAGTTTTGGTAAATTTTGTACTTCCTACGCCTAGTAAAACCCTAGTTTTACGTGTAAGAACCTACTCCTAAGTCATTCTACGCCTAAGCAGTTGTCTACGCCTAAGATTTTCTTCATTTGATCTTCTAAGCTGTTGCTTTACTCAGTGTTTTCTTGCTTGGATAAGCCTGAAAACACTTCAACTTTGGATATCCTTTACACTTGGATAAGTGTAAAGGATTTTTGGGTAAAACCCTAGTTTTACGCATAAGCATAAAATCTTACGAGTAAACACTTTACGCCTAAGTTATTCTTATGCATAAGTTCATCTTACGCCTAAGGTAATCTTACGCATAAGGTTCTTACTACTAAGCCTTTGGTTTACGCTTAAGCTTCAGTTTTACCTAAAGTTTACGCGTAAGCAGTAATTACGCCTAAGCTTTTGTTTACGTGTAATAGGAGGTTACGCGTAAGGATTCAGTCTACGCCTAAGATGGGTTTCTACTCCTAAGTGTACTTCATCAACAAGTTTCATTCGACTACAAAGATCCATCCTCAACACAAGTTTCAAGATGTCTCAACCACCATACTCTAACTACTTTCCTCATGAGTATCCTCAATAATAACAACAACAAAAACAACAACAATTTCAACAATATCCTCCACAACAATTTCAACAATATCCTCAACAACAATTTCAACCACCATCTCAAATGTACTTTCCTCAAGGAGCAAACCCTCTTCCACCACAGATGCCTCAACCAAACCCTCGTCAACAAGTTTAACATTGTAACTACTTCCAATATCAATTTCCCGCTAAGTATGCTATGAATGTCACAATGCAAAAGGAACTGTCTTGGTTTGCAGAGATGTGTGAAGGTTTAAGTAGCCAACAATCCATTCATGAAGCTGGATCTCTTGATAGACCTCCATTGCTCACTCCCAGAAACTAAGATCAATGGGTAATAAGGTTTTTAGGTTTTGTGATCTCAAGAAACCACATGGAAAGTTTTTGAAGAAGGTCATACTTGAAGGTCCTTTTCAGATACCTACTATCACTATACCCGGAGATCCGACTGCTAATCCACCAAGAGATGATGTTACCAACGTTGTCAGCCTCGATCAACTTACTACTAACCAAAATTTTCACTTAGAAGCTGATGAACTTGCAATGCTATATATCCTTTTGGGTCTACCCAATCCGATACTTCGTAGTGTTGATGCTCAGAAGACTGCTAAAGCAATGTGGGAGCACATTCATCTTCTAATGAAAGGCACTGAACTCAATCAAGAAGACATGGAATCCAAAATTTACTTAGCATATGAAAACTTCATGATTGAACCAGGGGAGTCATTAGAGTCATACTATCATCGGTTCTCAGACATCATCAATGACTTGGACAAACATAATATCATTATGCCAAGGATTGAAATCAACACAAAGTTCCTGAGCTGTCTTGGTCCTGATTGGGAGAAGTATGTTACATTCATCCATCAAGCGAAGAATCTTCATCAAGCTACTTACGGATTGTTGTATGACTATTTGAAGCACCATCAAAAGGAAGTAGACAAAGACAGAATCATCCGTGGAGTCCTTATTTCTCCATCACTCCCGGATAATCAAACTCTTGCTTTGTATACTCAAGCATGTTATCCTCAATTTCCAAAATTGCCAACTGTCTTCACAAATCTTCCACAACCAACTGCTCAAATTACACCATATGATCCATCACAACAACAATCACAAGAAACTCAATTGGTTCCATACAACAACAACAATGATCAAGCACTCTACAGTGAATAAAATGAGGACGCTAAATCCTTCGATGCATTGAATCAAGTATTTTTCATGATTGCTAGAGCCTTCGGGAGATTCGCAAAGAAATTCAACAATCGCATTCGTACCTCCTAAAACACAAGAAATCAAGCTGTTGTTAACAATTGGAGAGTTGAGGTTCAGAACCGTGGAAATGGTCGTTAGATGGGTAGTGGTCAAGGGTTTAATGTTCATGGAAGGAATAACATGGGTGCTCCATAACAAAGGGTTCAAATGATTGATCAGGGAAATGCTCAGACTGGGATTAATGGTCTTCGATGCTACAACTGCAATGAGAAGGGTCATCTGGCTAATGCATGCCCAAAGCAGAGAACAAGAGGCAGCGCTTATCAAAAGGAGGCTTTACTCTTGGCTCTCAAGGATGAAGCTGGTGGAACACTTACCAACAAGGAACAGAGCTTCATGATTGATGCAGATTCTGATGATGACATGGAGGACTTGCAGGCTAATGCAGCTGTGATGTTAATGGCAAACATGCAAGAGCTCCACATGAGTGACACAGGCCCAGTGTATGACACTGATGGCTTGTCTCAGGTACTGGATCCTAACATACTAACACATGATCTGATATCCCTGCCAGCATCTGCATCAGACGAGGCTCAGAGTGCTCAACATGAGTCTTCTACATCTCATTACGACGATAATCAAATGAATCCCGTAGATATATTTGATGATTAAGATGACCTTATGGTTAATATTGATAATCAAGTTGACTCCGTGGTCATATTTGAGGATCTAAATAATGATTATGTTGAGACTCATGTTGAACAAGATGAAACTTTGTCTCATCCAGGTCTTGAGCTCATGACCAACTTATTTAAAACCAACCAATCTCAACTAGAAAAATGCAATGAGATCAATAAGAAACTTCAAGATAAAATTGAACTGTTGACTAAGGATAATGAATGCTATAAGTTCTAACTCAACATTTTTGAAACTAAAGAGAAACGTGAACACAGTTTTGAAGTCGCATTTGCAAAATCATACCAAAATGAAAAATCTTTGGTAAAACAGATACGTTATCTAGTTAAATCCAAGAATTCTTTGCTGTCTCAAATAGAACAACAAAAATTTGATCATAAACAACAACTTAACGCTCTCACTTCGGAAACTCAAAAGGCCAAGTCTAAGCTGTTAACTTGTCAAAAACAGTTTTGTGAGTACAAAAAGCATTCGAGGAGACAAATTGATGAGTATCTTGATGAAATTGTCGACTTACAAAACAAAATCAAAGAATTTCCAAATGTTGTTTACAAACATGGTGAGTCAATCACAACAATTCAGAAGTTTTCTTTTGAACCAAATCCAGATTGATATGGACCAATTCTTGCTGATTACAAACCAAGTTTTTCACATAGAGCATTCAAACCAAATCCTCAAGTTTACAGTGCAGAATATAGAATTGATGATTCGATTATGAGTGTTGTTGAATATAATCGTGATGAGGAAACAGATGCTGATGATGAGAGTCGATTAAAAATGGAAAATGTTGAATATAACAAACAATTCGATTACTCAAAGATCATACCGTTTGTAAAAAAAAGGATAATACTAACACACCTTGGGTTATCACACCAATTCCTGAGTCCTCTTCTTACGATGGTCCCCGATACAATGTTGCACAAATTAATGGTCCTTTACCTTCCGTCAGTGAAGTAAAATCATTACCCGAACGATGTCAAGTTCTTAAATATTTTGATACATTCATGTCTGACATCAAACTTTTAGAACGTGAAATCGAAGTTAATTTTGAAATAAAAGCTGAACATTTTCAATCGCCACATGCGTGAAATCAAAGAGATATTTTTCAGAAAAGACTTTTACCCCATGTTCGGAATTTGAAAATGTGTGCAATCTATTGGGAACGGGATCTTCAGAAGGAGATTGGGCTTATGAAAACAGTTTTTGAGAAAACAGAAACACCGATTTCAAATACTAAACGTAAAAAGAAAATGTTAAGAAATCATGTTGATCGACTCTTGGAAGATGTTATATGTGCTGATACCATCAATGTGGTGTTGTTACATATGGTTGCATATGCATTTGATTATATTGTTGTTGACTCTGTTGATAATGTTGAGAATATCGATAATGTGCTGCAAATCGAGTCTTTGAAAATTGGAAATGAGCGTTTGTTAAATGAACTTTCGAATGCAAAACGTCGTCTTCAATGGTGTCAAAAAGATTGTCAAAATTGAGAACTTGCTTTGCAAAACAAAATCAACCAGTTACGTGCAAAATCTTTTGATCTAAAACTTGAACAACTGGATGATGAAAGCGTGTCTTTAAAATGTCAAATTTCAAAATATGAACAAGAAATTGCCAAAGTCAAAACTGAATATGGTGTCATATTTGATTTGCTAAAAAATACTCGTGCTAAGGCATCACAAGAACTTAATAATCATCTAGAATACACTAAAGATGTCTTAAACATTAGTGGAAACATTTGTTGGATCGATATACTTTAATCAAACTAACTTAACTAGCTTGTTAAGGTTTAATAACCTCGGATAAATCCTAAGTTATTAACAAAGAAACACTGAGCAATCTTTATCAAGTACGCGGAATTTACTTAACAAAGCTAAGAAGAATAACTTTATTATAAACTCTAAATCTGCTTATTATGCAGATACTCTAATACAACTCTAAGATAATCGAACTTTTCTCTAAAACACTAATTCGTAAACTCTAAAACTCTTTTTCTGAAATCGTACATCTAATGCCAATCTAGGAGTCCTTTTATAGGCTCAAGGATATCCTAGTCGGTTTACAATTGATAACCTTGTACGAAAAGTAATCTAAACATGGAATACAATACTTTCCATAAACAAGAATATAACAGTTCTTTTGTTCTAGCAGTACTTTGACTTCATCTTGCAGTACTTTGACTTTGTCTTTAGCAGTACTTTGACTCTTTGACTTCTTCCAGTACTTTGCAGCTTACAGTACTTTCATATCTTCAGTACTTTCATATCTTCAGCACTTTCATATCCCAACAATCCTCCCCTAACTTGAATTCTACTTGCTTGACTTCAAGTTCCTTTGTGAATATATCTCTAACAGCTTCATCTTTAAAAATGGATTGTTTCTTAGTCTTTAGATTGTATCTCTGTAATATCTGTGCTTGTCAAAGTATCTCTTAGAATTGTTCTCTTCACAGCAGCATCCAGCAACCTCCATTTTTTCAGCAACACAGCAACATATGACAAATTGTACATTAATTCAGTTTAAGTTGCATACTATTCTCATCACTTCCAAGTGAATCATTGAAAATTTAATGGATTTAGATCTCTTTACCAAAGCCATTATCTCTGGAGTAGCCAAATGTTTTGGTGTGTAAGACCATGGTACATTGATAACCATATGATTTTTAGCAAACCACCAGCTATCAACAGATTTGTTTTGTCTTTACCAAAAGCTGTACCCTTCTGGACTAGTTAGTTCTTCTATCTAATGGTGAACTAATTACCAATAATGGTTTTTCCACAGCCTTTACCACAAGCCATTTTCTTATGGGCTAGCCAACTCTTCACATTACTGATATGGTGAGTTGATGACCATCCAACTTATTAGCAAGTTGTCAACTAAAAACGGATTTGATATATCTTTACCAGAGCCGTTTGCTCATGGATTAGTCAATCCTTTTGTAACCATGGTGGATTGATAACCTATTGATGTTATCATCACAAAAACCATTTATTCAACCTTTATTTCAAAAATATTTATTACTTAGCAAAAAGGTTTCTTCTAAAATTCATTTAACTGGTTTAGTTCAGCAAACAGTACTTTGATGAAAGTACTGTCTGATCAGCAGTACTTTGAATAAAAGTACTGATATTTCAAAAAGTATTTATTCAAATAAAATTCATACCAGTTATAGATCATTCTCAGCAATGGTAGTCCAGTCTATAAACAAATTGATAACCATGCAAGCAGTTTCATTAGCCTCTTCTACTTCCAATCCATGCTCTAGCATTCTTCTCATGAGATCAACTGTAAGAGGATATCTTCTTTCTGCAAACATGTGTATCATTGTTCCATTTTCTAGCTCCAAAACATGAACTCCAGATTCTTCAAAGAATCTCCAGCAAACTATTTCCCAGCTTTCTTGATCCTTCCAAATATCATCAGTGCTCTCTTCTTCAGTTTCCCACATAGTTATGAGATCACCATTTAAAACCAAACCAATCCCTTCTAATGGATTATCTTCAAAATAAGTCTTCACAACATGATATAAGTAGAATAGATCTACTCTATCTATAATATGCAGCAAATCCCATAGCCTTTTGAAAACTTTGAAGCTTTCATCTTCTTTATGAAAAACCATATAATCTCCATTCTTAGATTTCACAACTTTGAAAACACTAATCTTTGATCTGTTCATCTTCATGTCATTATCTTCCTTTGTATAATCAAAATCTACCACTCTGAGATAATTCTTCAATTCATCACTAGTCTCAGATCTTAATTCAACCTTTTCTTTCTTTGAAAACTGAACATCTGTAACTTCAGTTTTTCTTTTTCTCTTTAAGCTCTTCTTCCTTTCAGCTTCAGTCCAATGAGCTTCTTCTCTAAAGTCTTTAATGCCTGCAACATCTTTCTTATAAGCTTCTCTCTCAGCATCATATAATCTTTTCATATCCACATAATTTAGCTTCTACAATCCTTTAAATCCTCTGCTTTTTAAATATGGCATCATTGCATTCCTTTCTTTAGCTAAATTAGGTCTTCTTTGCATATATCGAACAGGTGTAGGTGACTGTAATGGTTCAGTAGCTTCAGCATTCAATTCCTCATGTAATTTCTGAGCTGCTTCTCTATTCTGAGCTTCTTGAGCTTCCTGTTCTTCTTTATATTTAGCATTTAACTCTTCTTGAACTTTTCTGGCTGCAGCTTCATTCCTAGCAACTTCAATTGCTCTAAGTTCTGCCAAAGTAAGTTTCTTTTTCTTAGTTTCAACCAGAATACCTTTCCCTTTGTCTTTAGGATCAATTGCAGGTTGAGAAGCTCTTGGTTGTTCTTCTTCTTGTACATCTCTAATAGTAACTCCTCCTCTTGGTTGTGACAAATCTAAAATAGTAGCAATTAATTCATCATCACTTGCAGAATGAATAGGTTTGAATGTAGCTTCCTCCTCTTCTTCTATAACAGTTGTAGAAGGACCAGCTTCTTCATCAAAATTCAATACCCTTGGAGTTATTGGTGTTATTACTTCTTGCCTAGATGTATCATGAAAATTAGTACTTTGATGTTCAGTAACTTGATCATCAGTACCTTGAACTTGCACTTCTTCTTCTTGTTTCTCAGAATCTGAAATAATCTTTTCTGCAGTACTTACAGATTCTTTCTTCTTTGTAACATCTTCTTTCAAATTTTCCTTTTCTAAATTCCTCCCCAAGTTGACAGAAGATGATTTAGGAACCTTCTTTCGTTTTAATTCCTTTCGAAGTTGTTTACGACGTTTGTTTTCCTCTTTATCCCATAAGTTGAAACCTTGAATATAGGGTTTAATAAAATTCCTCAACCAGATATATTTTCGTCTCAACTTCCTAAGTGCTTTAGCTTGACTCTCAACAGTCTTGTTCAACCTAACTAGCTCCTTTGTCAAAGCATAATTATCCAAAGTCAAACCTTCACGAGGTATAGTATGATCATCACCTTGAAGATGTGAATGTGCCTCTGAAACAGGAACAGAACGTTGAGGAGATGGAGTAGGTGTTCTCTCAATCTATGCTTGAACCTCAGGGCTTGGAGAAACAGTACCTTGTAAAGATGCAGTACCTTCAATAGAAGCAGTACTTGCAGATGCAGTACCCTGTGAGGCAGCACTTTGTGAAGCAGTACCTTGTACAGAATTAGTACCTTCACTCTCTTCATCCTCTCCAGCTTCATCACGCACAGCTTGAACAACTTCCATCATTGTAGTAGTTAATGGAATGTCTCCACCTCTGAACAAATCACTTCGCCTAGCCATGAAGGTAAATATTTTGGCTTGTTGCACAATGACAGGTAACAAAGCAGCAGGTTTTGGAACATCAGCTAATTGCTTGTTTAAGAAAACCTGTATAAACCTTGGGTACATCAACCATTTTGACCCAGAGGAGATATGTGATAGCATCCCATCCAAAATAAGCCTTGAAAAATTAAACATCCGATCAGTAGCTAAACCAACCACTGCAGATGCTATATTTGACCCAAACTGCTCCCACGAAGTACTTTTAGAACTTATGCAATGAAGCAATACATGAATCAAGAACTTCCATTGAGGACAGAATAATGCTTTCTTGAATGTTTGTTCTGTCAAAGATCCTTCATAACCAAGATTCCCAAAAGTATCCCAAATCAGTTGCTTGTCAAATCGAATAGCCCCATCTTCATCATCAAATAATAAGTCTTCTCGAATAGAGGCTTCTGTAATCTTGATAGTCCGTCCAGCAACTGTTGATCTAATATAATATTCATCCTCCTCCATATTATCCCTAGCATTAGCCCAAAATTCTTGAATCCATGGTTCAATTATTTCCGGCTCAACTAAAAGAGCATAACTAATAGGCGACCCAGTAAGATAATCAATTATATCATAGAAAGCCACATTCGCCTCAGTCTTGTCCAAATTAGCCACCATATTGTGCTTCGAAACAGTTAAACGATTCACCATTGTTGAAAAAATGAGCACAATAAAGATTGTATCGAATAATAAAGAGATGGTGATTGGGAGATAAGTATGGAAACGATGTAAAGTAATAATATGAGAGGGAAAATCGGAAAGAAGTTATTTATAGGTGGGATTTGAAAAATCACAGCCTAAATAACAAAGTTACCGTTACTACCAATTACCCATCAATAATACTGTTGTAACAGTACTTTAATACGACAAACAGTACTTTCCACATAAGCAGTACTTTCCCAAGCAGTACTTTCCAAGCAGTACTTTCAGGAAAAACAGTACTTTGCCAAATACCTTCATATAAACTAAGTATAAACAAGCATCCTCCCCTCAAGCAATACACAGGACTATACCTAACACCTTATAGTCCTCCCCTTAAACATAGCTTACTAACTAATATGCCTTCAAATCTGAAAGAAACTCCTTGTCTCCTGTCATGCTTACAGAACAACCACCAATAACAATAAGATGATCTTTAAGCTCTTCTTCTGGGTTGCCCTGTCTAATAAGATGAAAAAGCTAGTTACTTTGTGGAACGCAAGCCATTACTGACTAGTGTTCCCCTTGTGGGTTGACATACTCACATTCTTTGAGTATATAATGTCCACTGTTCTCTAAAGCATGATCCAGCATTATCTTGTTATTCAAAACATGTGGTTTTTGAACAAAAATCTCTTTTGCAAGTTCATTCTCCTTTTCTTGTATCACAAAAACATCTGATTCACTTTTTGTTGAACGTACTGTATGTCCCTCAGCAGTACATTCCCTTTTAATCCATTCAGTTTTAACAGGTGGTTCCTGTGATCTAGATCCGCTATATGAATTGTGATACCTTCTAGGTTGATAGTGAGATCTCCTAGAATTCCTATTCCAAGCAGTGTTATCAGTACCTTGTTTCTGAGCAGTACTTTGGAAAGTACTGTGAGATACTGAAGGTCTTCTCTGATGTGGGTATCTATGATCTGGTGTGAAGTTTCTGTGATTAACCCTATTTGAATTAGTCCAAACTGGTTTGTGCTCTCTAGGTTTCTAGTTGGTTGACTTATTCCTTGGAAACTTGCTTAGATATTCTGAGTGTTTGTCACAATCTTTGATTAAGTGAGTAGGACTATAACACACAAAACACAGTTTTTGACCCATATGACCAAAGTGATTTCGTCTATGTCTATGCCCAAAATTATTTTGCCTTCTTGATGACTGATAAAATCTGTTTTGACCAAAATTATCCCAAAAAGGTTTAGCAGTACTGTTTTGAAAAGGTTTTGCAGAAGGTACTGCTTGTTGAGCAGTACTTTGGTTTAAAGGTACTGCTTGATTTTGAACATTGTTTTTAACAGTTTCTTTGGGTTTCTCAGACCTAGATTGAGCAACAAGCTTCTTCCTAAACTCTAGACTATCTACTCCAAAACGAGAAACATCAGGCCTAGAGGGATGATGACTAATGGGATGAGGAACATCATGATAACCATTGTCTTTCTTATATTCAGGAGGTGGTTCACTTACTGAGCCCTCATTACTAGATGAATCTACATAGTTAATGAGCTCATCATCACTAGTGGTTATGTCCTCAAAAATACCATCATCCTGATCACTAGTTTGGTTTTCATCTATGTTACTAAAATCCATTCCAAATCCTAAGCCTGTTCTAATGTAAGCCCTTCTCTGTTTTTCAACATAAGCAACATGGGACAAGCCAGACTCTCCCCAAGCAGCAAACTTAGCTAACAAATCATCTCTTTCCTTCGTTAATTTCTCAATTTCAGCAATTTTACAGTTTAGTTTCCATTCACTAAGTTTTAACTGGTAATCCTGTTGTTCATACTTTTCAGCCCAAGCCATTTCATTATTTTCATGTGTTATGATTTTAGCTTCTATAGACTCTAAAGTGATTTGATATCCTGCTACCTCAGACCTAGCCCTAATACAATTATCTCTTTCAATCACATAATTGTTAAGCAGTTTTAGATAAAACTCATAACAGTTTGAGCATACCTCAGAGATAGGAGACTGAGTTGGTGAAGTAGCCACCATAGCAAGAAGAACAGGATCATCTTCAGTTTCTTTGCTCCAATCAAATCCTCCAAAGCCATCATCAGATTCCAAAGCAGCATGTTCAGATTCTTCATCAAAAGCAGTGCTCCAGTCCAATGCTTCCACTGTGTCTTCAACTGTATCTTCCACTGCTACCATACAGTAAGTCACTGGTTCATCATCAAACTCTTCACTCCAGTCAACTTCTGATAACTTCTCTTGAGCAACCAAAGCCTTTGTTTCAGTTATTGGAATTTCCTTGAGCTCAAGTTTAGGCTTCTCAGATGTTCTGTTTACTTGATACTTAGCAAACCTGCACTCCCTTGCAAAGTGACCAGTATTTTGACAATTGAAGCATTCAATTTTAGATTTGTCAAAAGTTATTCCTTGTTTTGGTTTGAAATCAATACTTTTGTCTGTCTTCTTCATGTACTTTTTGATCCTTGCAGTGATCAAAGCAACTTGCCACCTGATATCAATTTCTTCAAGTGCATCTTCTTCAATCTGTGCTAGATCCTCTTTATAAGTGACAGGTAAGCTTGCTTGTTGTGCAAAGAAGGAGCACACAACTTCATCTGAGTTCAAAGTGGTAGATGGTGGGGCCTGCTGAGCATATGATGGTGGATTGTAAACAGCAGTACTTTGAGAAACAGTACTTTGAGGAGAAGCAGTACTTTTGAAAGTACTGCTCTTCTTTTCAGATGATAGAAAAGCAATACTGTGAGATTTGGAATTGGGTTGACCACTCATCTCATGTTCATACACCTTCAGTTGATGATAGAGATCATCAAAGTCCATAACGTCCAACCCTTGTTGTCCTCTGATCATAGTAGCAATCACATGCCATGTAGATGGCAAACTCCTTAGAAACTTCAAATTATCATCCTCAACTGATACTTGTGCCTTGTATAACTCCAACATGTTGAGGAGATTCTGAAACCTATCATATGCAGCATCAAGACTCTCTCTTTCTCCTACTGTGAAAGTTTCAAACTGTTGTTTCAACAAGTTTCTGTGCATCTTCTTAGAGGCTTCATTCCCTCCAAATCTGGTCTTGAGAGCAGCCCAGAGCTGCTTAGCATCTTTAGCATCATGAAACTTGAGAAGATGACCATCTGAAATGGCAGACAAGAGAATGTTTAGAGCCTTCTCTTGATTCCTTAGTGTTGCTGCTGGTAAGACTGCCTTTGGTGCTATAGGTTGTCCAGGAACATGAACGGGTTCTGGAACAACTTCATTCCCATTCACAATTACATTCCACAGAGCATGGTCTGTAATGGCAATATATTGCCTCATCTTCATGCACCAGAGATCATATTCTTCCTTCTTGATTATTGGAATTCTGAGTGAGGTGATTGAGGGTGGTGGAACAGCTTCAGTCGACATCTTGAATATTGTTGAAGTAGGGTTTCTTCCTAGTCATAGTTTCCACACAAGCTCTGATACCACTTGTTGGATCGATATACTTTAATCAAACTAACTTAACTAGCTTGTTAAGGTTTAATAACCTCGGATAAATCCTAAGTTATTAACAAAGAAACACTGAGCAATCTTTATCAAGTACGCGGAATTTACTTAACAAAGCTAAGAAGAATAACTTTATTATAAACTCTAAATCTGCTTATTATGCAGATACTCTAATACAACTCTAAGATAATCGAACTTTTCTCTAAAACACTAATTCGTAAACTCTAAAACTCTTTTTCTGAAATCGTACATCTAATGCCAATCTAGGAGTCCTTTTATAGGCTCAAGGATATCCTAGTCGGTTTACAATTGATAACCTTGTACGACAAGTAATCTAAACATGGAATACAATACTTTCCATAAACAAGAATATAACAGTTCTTTTGTTCTAGCAGTACTTTGACTTCATCTTGCAGTACTTTGACTTTGTCTTTAGCAGTACTTTGACTCTTTGACTTCTTCCAGTACTTTGCAGCTTACAGTACTTTCATATCTTCAGTACTTTCATATCTTCAGCACTTTCATATCCCAACAACATTCGCTCTGAAAATCAAGATTTGTTGCACACTATAGCTGAGTTGAAATAGAAGTTATGGAAATGTGAACAAGATAAGACTAGTAACACAAATGTCCTTGCATCTAGAATGTTTAAAATTAACACTAGAACACCTAATGACAAACCACAAAATACTAATGTGATTCTTTCCACTTCTACAGGAATAGTTGCCTCTATCCCTAACGTTAGCACTTCACAGCTTAAGAGCAAAAACAGGAAGAATAGGAAGTTTCAACGTAAGAGAAGAACAATAAAGACCTCTGAAGTAGAAGAACCCCTTAGGACTTTGAATAAAACTCATGTTGCACCCACTTTAGACATTGCGTTAGACAAATGTAATAGAAAAAGTGATGTAACGAATGCTGAACCTTTAAGTACTTTGAATGTTTTGTTTGAAGCATCTTGTGTTGGTTGTCGTAAAAGCATGTTCTCTGGTTGTCATTGTTAATACAAATAAACCGTAAAAACGTTTATTTATATTTTACGATCTTCTAATGTTTTGTCGATAACAAAAGTAAAGATCATTTTAAGGAAACAAATAAAATACGTAAATGGTTTGAACTAATAGTTTCTAACACACTTACGCTTTCACATAAAACACTAAAACTAGTATAAGTGATTTTATGATATACATATGTTGACACTTCTCTACCACCACCATCATTCTTGGTTGAGTCATTCTCAAATGAACCTCCACCAATCCCTTCATCGTTTGAAGCTCCACAAGCCGCTTCACTTGATCCTTCGCATCAAGCCATTTCATTTCATCCACCACCACTACCTAGCCATGACAAAGATTGCTATCATTGTCAACATATTGAAAGTTTGATACATGAAGTACGAGAAGACCAACGTTTCATGTTCTATCATCTCCTCGAACGTTTCGACGAGATCAAACCTAAACAAAACTTGAGCTAGAAAAATTTTAGTGGTGTCCTAGCATCAAGCGTTAGTTGGTCTAGAAATTCCTAGTCATGTATTGTCTATTTTCTTATTTTTAGAGTCATGTATATCATAACTATTGTTTTATTAAATGAAATTACATGCTACTTGCTATATTTCTGAGTATATGAGTATTTGATATAATCCATATTTCATTTTGGTATTAACATTTCTTGTTACACCACCATTTGCTGATTTTATTCATCAGCCAAACGGATCCCTCAGAATTGCCTAGACGGATCCCTACTAGGAGGGAACCGTGGGGTCCGTGAGACAGGAAACTTTTTTCCCTATTAACTTGGACCACATTTGCAGGAAATTGTGAATTATACTTGTTTTCTAACCTTTGTTTTGTAGTTATTCAATTAACACATGAAGAATTTGACACCCTAAAGCTAAGGGGAGCTTGGTGTCAAAACAATACATTGCAAAATTACTTGCAATCTTAGATTTATATCTCATGACTTTCCGTTGCAAAATTGCAGTCATCTAGGAGGAGCACACCCGTCACATAGACGTAATCTTTTGCAAAAAATTGCAAATGAACTAGATTAGCATTACTTTCTTGACGCCCTTACTTAGGGATGGACTCGTCAAGGGGGAGTAACGAAGAGATCCTTTCCCGTTACTTGTTTTTTATTTCTTATTTCTTTTCTATTTTTCACACATTTTTCTTAAAAACAAAGTGTTGCTTTCTTTCAAAGCTCTTTTTGTTTCGACAAAAAGGGGGAGAAGAAACTAAAAACTACAAATTCAAACTCTTACGAATTTTAGCTTTTCCTTAAACTAATCTTATGTTTTGTCATCAACAAAAAGGGGGAGATTGTTAATACAAATAAACCGTAAAAACGTTTATTTATATTTTACGATCTTCTAATGTTTTGTCGATAACAAAAGTAAAGATCATTTTAAGGAAACAAATAAAATACGTAAATGGTTTGAACTAATAGTTTCTAACACACTTACGCTTTCACATAAAACACTAAAACTAGTATAAGTGATTTTATGATATACATATGTATAACAACTAGTGTTTACATATTGGGATAACATATACTTAATTAAGTATACACTAAAATGGGTAAAAAAAAAGTATATACTAAAATGGGTAAAAAGAAGTATATACTAAATAGATAAAAACTAGCAAATGGTTTTGACCCATAACCCATGGTTTTACTTATACCACTTAACCAAGTTCATTGTATCCTTAAGATACATTGAATCTAGAAAGAAAACCATGGATCAACCCATAACCCATGACCCATAACCAAAAATACCCATGGGCAAAGAGGAACGTACCACGGATCCCTAGCTTTGTGCTAGCCGAATCTCTTGTGGTAGGGATCCGTGGGATCCGGAGAAACAGTAGGATTTTCCTCTATAAATAGTGAGCCATTTCTTCATTATATCTCACCCTTTCAATCCCTTTCTAACGCACTTTCTCCCCTGAGTTAAATCTCACTAACCTTAGATCCAAGAGATCTATGTTTGTAGTTTTATTTTTGTGTGATCTTCTAGGTTCCTCTTAAAGGCAAGATCACCACCTTTGAAGTCGAGCAAGCTCAAGTCCATGAGTTGCCATGCATCCTCATCATCAAGGCTATTGAAGTCCTCTTGTTGATGATCTCTTTCTTTCTTCAAAGAAGTGTAGTATTGAAGACATTAGTGAAAGATGTCTCAAATATCAAGACAAAGATATTAGTGAAGGGTATTTATCGTCTATAGGATAAGCACTTGTGGTAGGTGCTTAGAAGTCACGACAAGAAGCATTATTGAAAGGTGCTTAGAAGTGAAGACACAAGACATTAGTGAATGGTGTCTTGTAGATCTAGTCAAAGGCATTAGTGAAAGGTGCCTTAGATGTACATTCGATATGGTGTGTTTCGATGTACTAGATAGACTAGCATTAGATCCAAGGATATTGATGTCCTTGATGATGTTGTAAAGGAGTAGATCTCCTTTGGGATTAGTCTTTGGTGTAGTGTGAAAGTAGTTCCTCCATTGCAATGGAACTAGGTGCTTAGCCTAGTACCTAATAAAGGGTAGGCGACGTTGTGAAGGTGTAGTTCACCTTGGTGTGAAAGAACTAGGTACTTAGCCTAGTACCTTATAAAGGGTAGGCGACGTTGTGTAGGTTTGGTTCACCTTGGAGTGAAAGAACCCAGTGGTTAGCCTAGCACCGAAAAAAGGGTAGGCGCCGTTGTGAAGGCTTCTCCGCCATAAGGAGATTGGTGTAGTGTTTACGAACTCTCGAGTAGGTGACTCGGGGAGTGGAGTAGGGCAAGGAAGGTGTCCTTGTAGCCGAACCACTATAAATACTCACGTTGTGGTGTTGTGCTTCTTACTCTTATCTTTTGATTACATATCTTTATATGCTTGTTTATCAGCATCCAACACACACAACTAAATAGATTGACATAAGTCGATCTAAATAGTTTAAAAGGAAGTTTTAATTGGTAAAACTATTCAACCCCCCCTTCTAGTTTTCCACAATTGGTATCAGAGATTCGTTACCAAGTTTCTTGAAGTATATTGTACTTTAAAAACTTGATACGATCCATAGTTAATTGAAAACTACAAAGAAGGTTTTTCAAAAAAACAAACACCATGTTTTTTCAAAAACTATATGTTTGGATGTTGACTTGATAACAACATATTTCTTATTTTCTTTTTCATTTAATTGTACTAATCTTCCTTGTCATGATGATTAGTCAAAGCTCATACCCACCAAGCTTTAGGAGTCGCTTGGTAACAAGAATACCTTCCTTAAGAAGGTATCTTAAACGCAAAGGAGCGGGAATCGTCTAAGTGACATTTGTTGTGTCATTTGTAAAGACATTCCTAAGTGCATTCGAGGTATGACTTTCCACTTATATCTAAATGATATTAGTTTAATAAATAAGTGTTATTTGTTAGGCATTTATTTGAGTAGATTTTGTGTTTACACATGTTTTACATGTAGCTTCATTAGGAAGCTTTTTCTCACATATGTGTCACTCCTCCGTCTAGAAATCATGGTTTATAATAATCGTGTTTTATCTCACTTAATCCAAAAATCATATCTTCTAATAAAACAAAACACAAATCTCAAAATTCCTCCTTCCCCATAAATACTCCCACCGTCGACCATCTCATCAAACCCTCATTTTTTCAAATCTTCCAATTTCAAAAATTCCCCTCATTCAAAAACTTCATCTTCCTCCTCATTCTATCTCAATCGAAACCAAGAAGATCCATCATCAACATGGTTTACATCGCACTCGTGCTCATCGCTCTAACACTCATCGCACTTGTGTTCCCTATGATGAAGTTCACATACGGAGACATTTACTTTGTGTTGTTAATCTATATTGGGGTTATATACCCAATCCTTTGTATCATCCATAGTATTAAAATGCAATATTATTAATCTAGTTTATCTAGGTTACTATTATGTGTTTGTCATTTCTTTTGATTTATATGTTTTATATTTTTTTCGTGATACATTAGAGGTCATGTATGCATGCTAAAAGAAAATGTAGGATAAAACATACTTCGTGGTATAAAAACTGTAAAACCTATGCTTTTATCAAATCTGTTTCTGTTACTACAGATCCACGGATCCCGGAAGATATACAAGCCAGATCCCTTTTGTAAAGGAACCGTGGGATCCGTATTACTGAAAAACAGTTTTCATGCAAGATTAAAAACCACTTTTTTCTAAAAGTAATAATCCACTAGAAAATCAAAACCTTAAGTAGTTGGAGTGTTAAAAACCATTGTTAATAAATATCTAGTAAAAACGTTAGATAATCATTGGTTAATCTCAAAACATCTCTTTCCTTTAACTCATCTTCTCTATAGGTTTCGCTATGTCGCATGTATATGAGTTTGATTTTTCATTCTCTAGCATCTATACTCCGAACATCTCTCTTGAGCCCAACACCCCTGGCAATCATGTCCGTGGGTTCAATAATCTCGAAACCCGTCGCTTCCATGAAGGACGTATTGTAGACACCTTTCTACAATTCGAAGAAGGTATCAATACCTCCTTCCGAACCATAAGATTGGAATGTCTTCTCGAAATTAACGAGAAAATATGTCCAAGGTTTTTATTGGAATTCTTTCGTCAAGTCGAACTCGTTCGTAACGAGGATCGTTCTTTATCTCTTTGGTTTTATATCAAAAACCTAAAGTTCACTCTAACCCTTGGGCATTTTGCTCATATCCTCCGGATTCCAAACCATGGACAATGTGCCTTCACCGAAGATTGGTCTCTTGATTCTCTCTTCAACTTTCGTGAAGAAAATAGTCCATATTGTTCACACATACCCTCCCCGGAAGATTTAAATCGCATAATATGCAAACCTCGACCATATTACTCTGATCCAAACATTATCTTCACAAGGGACATCCGAGAAGAGTACAAACCCCTGGCACTCTTTCTACGTGAAAATGTTTGGAGTCTTAGGGGAAATCGAGAAATTCTTCCCGCTTGTTGTGCTCACATGTTGTACTGTTTGCTAACACAACAACCATACAATCTCGCCTATTTCTTTGCAAGGCGAATTGTAAATCTTCAAAGCTCCAAGAACAAACTCATCCCTTATGTTATGTTCTTAACGCGTCTCTACCATAATGTTATGCACTTCCATCCTTAATTTCAAAATCCGTTGTATGTACTTGTGAACCAGATGATGGAACCGCTAAACATATCTCTCATAAAGACTTTCTTCATTCTTGACTCCACCAACACTCGTCAATCACATAATGATCCTTCTAGCGAAAACACTCAAGGAATTTAGTAGTATTTCAAATAGGATCAATTCTACTCTACTCGTGCTTTATCAATGTAATCCTATTTAATTCATGAAATAAAACATCTTACATTTGATATCATAGTTTTAGAACTCCTTTAACTAATCTTGGAATATAATGCATTGTCAAGATCATTGCACACCTTTAGTAAAGGTTCTGCCTAGCAGATGAACGGATCCCAAATGTTGTACTAGACGGATCCCTATCTTTAGGGAACCGTGGGATCCGGCAAACAGAAATTGCAATTGCAAGCATTATATCTCAAAACATATCCTTAGAACATCTCACTAAACTAAACATAGGGTCTTAAGGCAGATTAAGTCCTTATCAAGATAGGTTGATCTTTCCTACTCATTCCAACTCACATAGATCACATTCTAAGACGTTCATAGATCTATCATTTTGTTTTAATCCATCACTCTTCCGCTCTCAAAACTCACACTTCATTCTTTTTTACTTGATCCCTCACATCTAGTCTTAAGAAATCTTTCGATTATGGCAAAGTTGATCATAAATCATCCTCACCTCAAAATTGATCAAAGTTGATCAAATCCTAGTTTCCCCATCTCAAAACCTTTATGATACTTTCCAAAACACAATCCTAAGTCACAACCTGATCTCTAGGATCATTTAGCTTCAATTGACACTCTCATCTTTAGTGTCATCCTTGCTCATTCATTGGCACTGATGAAAGTTCCAAATCCTTCCATAAAAGACAATCATTAGCTACATCACTCACCACCTTCAAGTACTTAAGCACCCCTTCATTTAAGACACTTAGGAAGACTGAAACACTCAAGATGTTATAGGTCTTAGATCTTAGAAACATCATTTCCACTCTTTCATAGCTGCTGATAGCCGGATCCCTAGGATTAGCCTAGATGGATCGCTCTGAGGAGGGAACCGTGGGATCCGGATGACAGTTTAGGTCAAATCTTGCTAAAACAATCATTTCAACTCATCTTCCTAATTCAAACACTCCATCTCATCTTAAATGAGTTCCTAGATCAGTGCAACCTCTGAAGTTGACTCTTGTGCATGTTAATCATCACATTCCAATGAATCCTAGTGGCTTAAGGCTTAAATGCACTTGCCAATTCTCTTGGTTTATAAACCACTTTGTTAGGACCTCCATAGTCATCACTCTCACTCTAACTTTCAGCTCTTGAAATCATCTTATCATGAGGAAAACCCCAAGTAGTAACGTATCTACTAAAGAACCTCCCATGAAAAAGGCTCGTGTTATACACGAAATCTCTTCAACCGAATCATCTCCGGTCAAGCCAACAAATGATAGAATCCTTCATCATCTAATCAAACCAATTCCAAAAAGGATAGTACCCACAAAATTACCTATGCCAAACACCACCATACCTCCTAGGCCAAACAATATCATCTCCACTAATCCATCACCATTGATTCCTAGAGCTATATCATTTACATCCCCTCTATCATCACCATACCTCTACAACTTAGAGGACTTGCCTCCTAGGCCGTCTCATCCTCTTCCACCGACAACATTCTCCTCATTAGGAGGAATAATGGTTCAAAATCAAGGTGTTGAGTCATGATAACGCTACACGCGTCGTTCGGGGTCAAAGGAACTTCCTTTTCGTCGAGCAAGTTTTTCAACACCCTAGGCAGTGAACCTAATCGTTGTAGTGTAGTATTAGGGTAAGCCACGGGAATTGATATCATTCTCTAGGGGAATAGGAATGCTAGTAAGAAGTTACTACGCTAAGGTTGGGGTTGAGGAAGATTATTTTCTTATCTTTTTATATTTTTTATAAAATGGAAAGGTACGAATCTCGGGGTATTGGATTTGGGGGGTTGGTATTGCTACCGATTACTTCTACTATTATCTAATCTAATTAACTAAGCTAAGGTGAGGATAGTCTATGTCTATTGTTGTGTGCTCGTATGATAGTTAAAGATGTGTTTACCTAGATGCTACTACTCCCTAGTTATCTCCTATTGATGGTTGAATTGTCACGTCCTTATTCTTAACGCGTTGTGTTTTCTAAGGTCGTAAGGTGTGCATTCCCTAACTCTTTGAAGTCACCTTTAAGTGTAGTAAACAAAATCCACTAGGTCATTCATAAACTAACTTTGAGGTTATCTTTGGGTTTAGTAAACGAAATCCATTAAGTCATTCATAAACTATCAAAGATTTCTCAAGTATTAAACACAACGATAGCCTAGTCGCACTCCTAAGCCAATTACAATTAAGATAAGAGACAACCTAACAATAATTAACAACTAGGTTTCACATATCTAAGCAAACACACAAGTAATTTAGCCGGACATGGTAAACATGCAAGCATACACACAATCAATCAAACATAGGATAGACATAATGATAAATTGAATATATGGATTAAGATATAATCAACAAACCATCACAAGATGTTTTTGGAGTGATTGAAACCTTCAAAGTTGCTGGAAAAACACCTATCTAATCCCTGGAATCGAAGTTAGGGTTTAGAGCCTCCAAAAAGTGAAGTTATAATGTTCTATTTATAGGCAGATTTTCTGTCGGCAAAGGGTGACGGCGTCACACTTATAGAGTGACGGCGTCACGACCATTTTTTCACCAAATTGTATATTTTCTCGTTCTGGTCGCGTGGGCTTTTGAATCACATAAATCCGAGTTCGTATGCAAAAGTTATGGCCAAAACAGTATCAGCTACTTCGCGCGTATGTTGTGACTTGATCAGCTTGTGACGGCGTCACCTTATGGTTGTGACGCCGTCCCCTTCAGTTTATGACGTCGTCTGGATCAAATCTAGGCCGTCTGAGTAGCAACAGCCTACTCTTTTAAAGCCCGACGTCGTCACTTGAAAATAGGGTTTTTGGCTTCTGTATCGTCACAAAAATCCTCCGACGGCGTCGCAATTAACACCTGACGCCGTCGCCTTCTGTTTTCAGCAGCTTTGAGTGTCTCGATTCTGACTTTGGCTATTTTTTTCGTATATTCGCGCCTTTTCGTCCAAATAAGTGCCATTCCAGCATTTTGCCTTCAAGAGACCTAAAAAGTGAAAAGGAACGATATTAAGCAATAACGAATACAAAAGTGATCAAATAAGGACTTAAACGACCCCTCAAAATGGTACCTTTTAAAACCTTATCAAATATCCCTACACTTGTTATTTGCTTGTCCTCAAGCAAATGTGCTTTTAGCCAATTAATTTATAAGTTAGGGGTCATGAAGCATTAATTCAAAACGGTCCACAACACATATAAGCCCCGCAAAAGTCATAACAAGCACGGAAATTACATACTAGCACCTCACATGGGGTGTTTGGATACTCACATCTCTCTCGGGTGTATATATGAAATATAACAAATAGGAAATGCAAGATAAACA
Source organism: Chrysanthemum seticuspe (assembly GCA_019973895.1). Taxonomy (NCBI): domain Eukaryota; kingdom Viridiplantae; phylum Streptophyta; class Magnoliopsida; order Asterales; family Asteraceae; genus Chrysanthemum; species Chrysanthemum seticuspe. The sequence goes on along the minus strand of BPTQ01000005.1, from coordinate 159,255,546 downwards.
CTCATTAACCGGTCCTAGTACATAGATTACCATAGGCTTGAAAATAGATCAAACCTCCATCGCTTTGGCGTAAGCACCTAAGAAAGACTATCAAAGAGGTCTTTTAAAGGGTTGTAATGTTAGGCTTACGGTAGGGAAACAAAGGGTTTGGTGGGATAGGCTATTTAGTGGTGGCAAGTCAAAAATCTCTATGTTAAATGCATACGAAGAATGGCGTTGCTAAGCCTAGACTCGACACTCTAAACTCTAGATAACTGAAATAAATAAACATAAATTCAAAGATAGATGTAGGATGGTAGCCCGTTTTTTTTTTTTTTTTTTTTTTTTTTTTTTTTTTTTTTACACTCTATATATATATATATATATATATATATATATATATATATATATATATATATATTTTTTTTTTTTCTCTTTTTCTATGTTTTTTTTCGATTTTTTTTTTCTTTTTTTTTTTTTTTTTTTTTTCTCTCATACACTTTTACTCTACCATCCTCTATGATAACATCAAAATACTAGGGATTTATAGGCATATCCCTACACTTGAGTTTTTATTACTCTAACACTAATTTGACCCGATTTGAAAAGATCAAAACACTTGGGGTACATTATTATGCAAACAAAGGGAATTTGAATTTAACGTTCCCTTCCCGTCATTTCATAAACTTTAACTTTTCCCATGAATCCCAATCATCCCAAAATTGTATACAAAGGATATGACTCGACTTAGCAACTTATGCAAGCAACTAGATAATTGAACTAAGGGTTTAGGGTGATAACAAACATTTGCACTAAAAGTGAGTGCATAAGGGGTAGGCTAAGGCGATTTGGGTGTATATTTGGGGGTGGGGTGTAAACAATGCTCTTCATTGATATTCCGGAAAAACCGAAACATCACGAGAACCGCGAAAAGGATAGGCTCTGAGGGGTTAACTAGGGGTATCGTGTACTAAAGATGAGTACAAGGCAAAGGGTGTGGGGGAATTACTCAACAGATATGGAAGAAGTAATTATATTACAGGTATCAAACAAGGGTTATCCTAATGCCTCTTATCATTTAGTTATTCCTAACTACACAAGTGTAGCCTCACTTGCGATCTCGGAATGCATCACAAAACAAGTTCTAGAATCTAATATACTACCGGTTCACACTCTAAGCATTGAAGATGAATGCTTTTAATTCCTACTAATCTAAGGGCGATCCTCACATTTTGGTGGAATTTGGGTGGTAAAGGGTTTTTGTGCTAGTCATGCAACTTCCTATCCATGAGACGCTTTTGTTAAGACTAATGGCCCACTCCTATATGTCATGAAAAATTTTAAATTTGGTGCCAAAATTACCCTAACCGACATTTCCTCATGGTTTATTTCACAATCACAATTGGACAAAGCAAATAGTCAAGGATAAGCATAGTTTCAAAGTTCCCGTTTTATTTTCCCTCCCTACACTTAAACTGAACATTGTCCCCAATGTTCCCCGAAAGTATCAAAGTTATGATAATGGAAGGTAATTAAAAACGAAAGAAACTAATACTCCCCTGATTAACTTGGTAGGATCGGTGTGTGAAGTAGTGGTTAAATCCTTTCCAAGAAGAATTTATGCATGAAAAGCTCTTTCCAATCTTATGTAACTTCTTCTTGATAAGTTAAACCTGCACATTTGAAGAAAACAAACGGCCCAACGCATCAAACCGAACAAAGAAAAATACAACAAGATGTAATTCCAGACTTAAATAAGATATAATGCTTGTGGAATGGATGTTTGCAGATTTTCTAAAAAATTAAGACCTGTAAAATTCCAAAAATTTATAAGTAGCACAGAAAACGAGAAAAAGTTAGAAGCTGTTTCTGCTCCTCCTGACGCCGTCAGGTTATCATGACAGAAACTGGTCTGCGATTTTCTGGAAAAAATTCTGGAAAATTTTTATCTTTAAAAGCTGGAAAAATTTCCTGCAATAACATCCATTATGACTCGATACAAGCATTTGACTCTAACAAACACACATATATATCTTTTTCAAGAATTATAATTCTCATGTTCACGTTCTTTTTAAAACGTGTGTAATCCTCCCTACACTTATCCCTTTTGTAAAATACATTTATATGTAATTAAGACGAGGTTAAAGACAAAATAAAGCATTTTCACAAATTCAAACATGAGAATAAACAATCAATGAAAAGATGTATGACACACAAATAAGCAAACAATTAAGCATGGGTTGGCTCCCACGAAGAGCTTTTCTTTATTTATGAGTCTTGTAGCTAGACTCGAAGTCGTGCCCCTACGTGACTTCATTGCCGTTCTTCTTTTCTTCCACTAAGCCTTCATCATAAGGTTGTAGACGTTGTATGCTCACTGTGAATTCTCTTCCAACATTGTCTATTATGATAACGGTTTTATTTTTTAGATTAGTTTCTTTCACCGTATAAGGTCCAAACCATCTTGGCTTATTCCTTCCCCATAATGCTTTTATTCTTGATTTATACAAAAGCACCTTTTCTCCATTCAAAAATTCCTTAGGGTTCTTTTGAGTTTGTGGTATTGTGGTATAGTTATTTCCTAACTTTTTATCACGTTTCCACAATGTCGCATTTAACCCTTGAACCATGAATTCTCTAAGCCCTTTTTCCCATTCAACAATTTTTTTTCTGAACGGCATTATTGGAGACCTGCGAATTCATATCTTTTACCTTCTCCATAATCTTCAAAGGATATCTCGGAACAATAGGTACCCTAACTTGTCCTTTTCCACTTTTGAGTATCATAATCGCTTCACCGCATTTGATGGTTGCCTTGGCGGTGGTCAGGAAAGGTGCTCCCAGGATTAATGGCAGGTTTTTATCTTCCTCAATGTCTACAATTGCGAAGTCCACCGGATAGACATTATTGGAAACCTCAATTAAGACATCCTCTGCTATTCCTATGGGATAAACATATGAATGATTTGCTAAGGAAAGTCTAAGATTGGTCTTGGTCGGTTCCTCCTTAGTCAACTTATTATAGACTGACAGCGGCATTATGTTTACATCGGATCCCTGGTCGGCCAAGGCATTTAGGTTCTCTAAGTCACCTATGCTACATGGAATTACAAAGTTCCTAGAGATCTCTTGCTTCTTAGTTACTGGCTTTCTCAGAATCGACTCATACATAGGTCCAATAGGCATGGTGTCATACTCTTCCTCTCCTATTTCACCTAAGAGGGCTTTCCTAAGAACATCATTGCACCTAAAGTTTTTCACTTGGTTAACAATTGTTTTCTTATTGATCTCATGCTTAAGGTAATGCTTGATGAATTTGGGTTCATCATCAGTCCGAGTCTCATTCTTATCCTTACTATCTTTGCTGCTCTCAGGCTCCTTCTTCTCAACTGCTCCATCCTCATTGGAAGTAATGGAAATGGCGTTAACAGACAAAGTGGTGGTGGCATGCTCATCGTTCCTCACTAGAACCTTCTCGGTAATCTTCGTCTTAGTGTACTCTTTCACTAAGTCCATCATCTCCGCCATTTTTTTCTGTGTTTCATCCCTTTGTCCATTGAAGGCTTTTAAGAGGGTGTCGATCTTGGTTGTCATCTCGCTTTGTCGTTGCTTGAAATTGGCTTCAAGTTGCGTCAATCGAGCTTCTTGAGATGACATGAATTTGGACACCATTCCCTCAAGACTAGTGGAAGTTCCGGTGTTTGGAGGGTTGTTGTAGGATTTTCCTAAGTTATTTGGCTCGAGCTTAGGAGTCTCGTAGGAGCTCATTAGAAATTTGGCTTGATCTTCAAGTTCGATCGTCCTACGATTGGAAGGTTGTGAGTCAATAGGGGGCAAAGAGACTGCCTTATCAGTTTTGGACAACTCACGGAGGTCATTCCAACATTCGTTTTCATAAAGGGCAAGGTCCTCTATTATACCCCACGATTCTTCCACGGTGATTTTACTAAGTTTACCACCGGCCGCTTGGTCGATGGATTTCTTAGTTGAGAAGTTGACACGATCATAAAAGATTTGGACTAGAAGCCAAAGATCGATGCCGTGATGAGGGACTTTGTGGAGCAAGTCCTTAAATCGAGTCCACGCCTCGTACAGAGTTTCACCTTGACATTGTTGGAACATCAAGATGTCATTCCTAAGTTTGGCAGTTCTCTCCGGTGGGAAAAATTGGGCGAGGAAACGAGTGGTGAGATCTTCCCAGCTTGAGATGGATCCGGCGGGAAGTCGGTCAAGCCAATTACTAGCTTGGTCCCGTAGAGAGAATTGGAAGAGACGCAGACGCGTGGTCTCCCGAGTAGTAGCATCAAGGTCGATGGAATCGACAATTTTAAGGAAATCCCTAAGATGCTAATTTGGATCTTCGGAACGAAGTCCATGGAATGCACATCCGTTTTGCACCAACCGGATGGTGTCGGATCGCAGGGCCGTAGTTTGGGCTTGGTCGGGAAGCTCAATGGTGTTCCTATAGCCTAAGTGGCTTGGTCTCGAGTAATCACCAAGAGTACGGGCTCTTGGCGGGTCATTTGGTGGTGGGTTGATGAGTGGTGGTTGGTTATCATCTTCCATGATGAAAAGTGATGGGTGTTACGAACAAAAGTCACGAAGAAGAGGGATAGACTAAGAGGAAGCTAAAAATGAGAAAAAATTTACTTGATAGGAATCAAGCAAAGAAACCTAAACGAGGCGGACTACTAACTAGCTATTCTATTCCCCGGCAGCGGCGCCAAAAACTTGATAACGCTACACGCGTCGTTCGGGGTCAAAGGAACTTCCTTTTCGTCGAGCAAGTTTTTCAACACCCTAGGCAGTGAACCTAATCGTTGTAGTGTAGTATTAGGGTAAGCCACGGGAATTGATATCGTTCTCTAGGGGAATAGGAATGCTAGTAAGAAGTTACTACGCTAAGGTTGGGGTTGAGGAAGATTATTTTCTTATCTTTTTATATTTTTTAGGAAATGGAAAGGTACGAATCTCGGGGTATTGGATTTGGAGGGTTGGTATTGCTACCGATTACTTCTACTATTATCTAATCTAATTAACTAAGCTAAGGTGAGGATAGTCTATGTCTATTGTTGTGTGCTCGTATGATAGTTAAAGATGTGTTTACCTAGATGCTACTACTCCCTAGTTATCTCCTATTGATGGTTGAATGGTCACGTCCTTATTCTTAATGCGTTGTGTTTTCTAAGGTCGTAAGGTGTGCATTCCCTAACTCTTTGAAGTCACCTTTAAGTGTAGTAAACAAAATCCACTAGGTCATTCATAAACTAACTTTGAGGTTATCTTTGGGTTTAGTAAACGAAATCCATTAAGTCATTCATAAACTATCAAAGATTTCTCAAGTATTAAACACAACGATAGCCTAGTCGCACTCCTAAGCTAATTACAATTAAGATAAGAGACAACCTAACAATAATTAACAACTAGGTTTCATATATCTAAGCAAACACACAAGTAATTTAGCCGGACATGGTAAACATGCAAGCATACACACAATCAATCAAACATAGGATAGACATAATGATAAATTGAATATATGGATTAAGATATAATCAACAAACCATCACAAGATGTTTTTGGAGTGATTGAAACCTTCAAAGTTGCTGGAAAAACACCTATCTAATCCTTGGAATCGAAGTTAGGGTTTAGAGCCTCCAAAAAGTGAAGTTATAATGTTCTATTTATAGGCAGATTTTCTGTCGGCAAAGGGTGACGGCGTCACACTTATAGAGTGACGGCGTCACGACCATTTTTTCACCAAATTGTAGATTTTCTCGTTCTGGTCGCGTGGGCTTTTGAATCACCTAAATCCGAGTTTGTATGCAAAAGTTATGGCCAAAACAGTATCAGCTACTTCGCGCGTATGTTGTGACTTGATCAGCTTGTGACGGCGTCACCTTATGGTTGTGACGCCGTCCCCTTCAGTTTATGACGTCGTCTGGATCAAATCTAGGCCGTCTGAGTAGCAACGGCCTACTCTTTTAAAGCCCGACGTCGTCACTTGAAAATAGGGTTTTTGGCTTCTGTATCGTCACAAAAATCCTCCGACGGCGTCGCAATTAAAACCTGACGCCGTCGCCTTCTGTTTTCAGCAGCTTTGAGTGTCTCGATTCTGACTTTGGCCATTTTCTTCATATATTCGCGCCTTTTCGTCCAAATAAGTGCCATTCCAGCATTTTGCCTTCAAGAGACCTAAAAAGTGAAAAGGAACGATATTAAGCAATAACGAATACAAAAGTGATCAAATAAGGACTTAAACGACCCCTCAAAATGGTACCTTTTAAAACCTTATCAAGTCAACACTTGCTCTGGCTTCCTTTTCGCCATTTCCATCATATAATCCCATTTGGATTATGAGAAATCATCAAAGTCAACCACCCGACCATATGGATGTTGACACTTCTCTACCACCACCATCATTCTTGGTTGAGTCATTCTCAAATGCACCTCCACCAATTCCTTCATCGTTTGAAGCTCCACAAGCCGCTTCACTTGATCCTTCGCATCAAGCCATTTCATTTCATCCACCACCACTACCTAGCCATGACAAAGATTGCTATCATTGTCAACATGTTGAAAGTTTGATACATGAAGTACGAGAAGACCAACGTTCATGTTCTATCATCTCCTCGAACGTTTTGACAAGATCAAACCTAAACAAAACTTGAGCTAGAAAAATTTTAGTGGTGTCCTGGCATCAAGCGTTAGTTGGTCTAGAAATTCCTAGTCATGTATTGTCTATTTTCTTATTTTTAGAGTCATGTATATCATAACTCTTGTTTTATTAAATGAAATTACATGCTACTTGCTATATTTCTTAGTATATGAGTATTTGATATAATCCATATTTCATTTTGGTATTAACATTTCTTGTTACACCACCATTTGCTGATTTTATTCATCAGCCAAACGGATCCCTCAGAATTGCCTAGACGGATCCCTACTAGGAGGGAACCGTGGGGTCCGTGAGACAGAAAACTTTTTTTCCTACTAACTTGGACCACATTTGCAGGAAATTGTGAATTATACTTGTTTTCTAACCTTTGTTTTGTAGTTATTCAATTAACACATGAAGGATTTGACACCCTAAAGCTAAGGGGAGCTTGGTGTCAAAACAATACATTGCAAAATTACTTGCAATATTAGATTTATATCTCATGACTTCCCGTTGCAAAATTGCAGTCATCTAGGGGGAGCACACCCGTCACATAGACGTAATCTTTTGCAAAAATTTGCAAATGAACTAGATTAGCATTACTTTCTTGACGCCCTTACTTAGGGATGGACTCGTCAAGGGGGAGTAACGACGAGATCCTTTCCCGTTACTTGCTTTTTATTTCTTATTTCTTTTCTATTTTTCACACATTTTTCTTAAAAAAAAGTGTTGCTTTCTTTCAAAGATCTTTTTGTTTCGACAAAAAGGGGGAAAGAAACTAAAAACTACAAATTCAAACTCTTACGAATTTTAGCTTTTCCTTAAAATAATCTTATGTTTTGTCATCAACAAAAAGGGGGAGATTGTTAATACAAATAAACAGTAAAAACGTTTATTTATATTTTACGATCTTCTAATGTTTTGTCGATAAAAAAAGTAAAGATCATTTTAAGGAAACAAATAAAATACGTAAATGGTTAGAACTAATAGTTTTCTAACACACTTACGCTTTCACATAAAACACTAAAACTAGTATAAGTGATTTTATGATATACATATGTATAACAACTAGTGTTTACATATTGGGATAACATATACTTAACTAAGTATACACTAAAATGGGTAAAAAAACAAGTTTATACTAAAATGGGTAAAAACAAGTATATACTAAATAGATAAAAACTAGTAAATGGTTTTGACCCATAACCCATGGTTTTACTTATACCACTTAACCAAGTTCATTGTATCCTTAAGATACATTGAATCTAGAAAGAAAACCATGGATCAACCCATAACCCATGACCCATGACCCATAACCAAAAATACCCATGGGCAAAGAGGAGCGTACCACGGATCCCTAGCTTTGTGCTAGCCGGAACCCTTGTGGTAGGGATCCGTGGGATCCGGGGAAACAGTAGGATTTTTCCTCTATAAATAGTGAGCCATTTCTTCATTATATCTCACCCCTTTCAATCCCTTTCTAACACACTTTCTCCCCTGAGTTAAATCTCACTAACCTTAGATCCAAGAGATCTATGTTTGTAGTTTTGTTTTTGTGTGATCTTCTAGGTTCCTCTTAAAGGCAAGATCACCACCTTTGAAGTCGAGCAAGCTCAAGTCCATGAGTTGCCATGCTTCCTCATCATCAAGGCTATTGAAGTCCTCTTGTTGATGATCTCTTTCTTTCTTCAAAGAAGTGTAGTATTGAAGACATTAGTGAAAGATGTCTCAAATGTCAAGACGAAGATATTAGTGAAGGGTATCTATCGTCTATAGGATAAGCACTTGTGGTAGGTGCTTAGAAGTCACGACAAGAAGCATTAGTGAAAGGTGCTTAGAAGTGAAGACACAAGACATGAGTGAAAGGTGTCTTGTAGATCTAGTCAAAGGCATTAGTGAAAGGTGCCTTAGATGTACATTCGATATGGTGTGTTTCGATGTACTAGATAGACTAGCATTAGATCAAAGGATATTGATGTCCTTGATGATGTTGTAAAGGAGTAGATCTCCTTTGGGATTAGTCGTTGGTGTAGTGTGATAGTAGTTCCTCCATTGCAATGGAACTAGGTGCTTAGCCTAGTACCTAATAAAGGGTAGGCGACGTTGTGAAGGTGTAGTTCACCTTGGTGTGAAAGAACTAGGTACTTAGCCTAGTACCTTATAAAGGGTAGGCGACGTTGTGTAGGTTTGGTTCACCTTGGTGTGAAAGAACCCGGTGGTTAGCCTAGCACCGGAAAAAGGTTAGGCGACGTTGTGAAGGCTTCTCCGCCATAAGGAGATTGGTGTAGTGTTTACGAACTCTCGAGTAGGTGATTCAGGGAGTGGAGTAGGGCAAGGAAGGTGTCCTTGTAGCCGAACCACTATAAATACTCGCGTTGTGGTTTTGTGCTTCTTACTCTTATCTTATGATTACATATCTTTATATGCTTGTTTATCAACATCCAACACACACAAGTAAATAGATTGACATAAGTCGATCTAAATAGTTTAAAAGGAAGTTTTAATTGGTAAAACTATTCAACCCCCCTTCTAGTTTTCCACAGTCATGATAAACGTGTTGCTAAATCTATCTTACCTCGTAAGAGGAATAATAGAAAACGGATTACCTCTAGGCCCACTAATGCTTCTAAGTATGTGCTAGGAAACCGCACTCTAGTGTTTTTGCTACGATCATTGATGTACCCATAGAACCCACTTCACCTCCTAGGAAGAAAATATCACCTAGTGCATTCACTAAGACCAAAGAACGAACTAGTTGTACTTGGCAGAGATGGTTACAAAATACAACTGGATTTAAATGGATTCCTAAAATCATTAACATGTGTGTTTCAACTGTAACTGTAACGGAACCCTCTAACTCTTCGGGTTGCACCTCTACTTCTATTCCACCTGTGTCGTTTGTATGTAATGTAGGTGATACAGATCATCCTTTGGATTGTTGGTATCGGATGTTCCCGACACATGACATGCAACCTCAAACTGTTATCAAACTTTGTCTCAAAGTTCATCAGCACTGTCAGGTTCGGGAATGATCACTTCCCAGCTATCATGGGCTACGGAGACTACATCAATGGGAACATCAAAACTAGAATGGTTTATTAGGTGGAAGGTCTCGGTCACAATCTCTTTTCAGTCGGTCAATTTTGTGATGGAGATTTGGAGGTTGCTTTTAGGGAGAAAACTTGTTTCATTCGTGATCTACAAGGAAACGATCTTATGTCTGGAAAACGCACATCAAGCCTTTACACAATCTCAATGCAAGACATGATTGCTTCATCTCCTATTTGCGTACTTTCTAAGGCAACATCAACAAAATCTTGGCTATGGCACCGACGACTTTCACAGTTGAACTTTCAAAACATAACCAATCTTGCACGATACAAACTAGTTGAAGGTCTTCCAAGGTTTCGGTATTCTAAAGATCATCTACGCTCAGTTTGTGAACAAGGAAAAAGCACTCGTGCTCATTTTTCTTCAAAGGTGGAACACATCTCTCAGCATGTGCTTCATCTTCTTCACATGGATTTGTGTGGCCCGATGCATGTACAGATGATTAATGGCAAACGCTACATTCTAGTAATTGTTGATGACTACTCAAGATGGACTTGGGTTTATTTTCTTCGAAGTAAAGATCAAGCTCCACAGATGATCATTACCTTTCTCACAGTCAGATAAATTAGAACAGACAAAGGAACTGAATTCGTGAATCAAACTCTTCGTGAATACTATGAGAAAGTAGGAATTGAGCATCAAACATAAATTGCACGAACACTAGAACAAAATGGAGTTGTCGAAAGCTGAAACCGTACGTTAATGGAAGCTGCAAGAACGATGTTGATCAATGTAAAACTTCCAGATTACTTATGGGCAGAAGCCGTGCCAACTGCATGCTACACTCAGAACCGTTCTATGATAACCAAACGCCACAACAAAACACCTTATGAGCTTATCCATAACCATAAACCGAATCTCAAACACTTTCATGTATTTGGTGCTCTCTGTTACCCAAATAATGATTGTGATGACTTTGGAAAGCTCAAGGCTAAAGCTGACATTGGAGTCTTCGTTGGATACTGTGAAAACTGTTAGGTCATTAAGTTTACAACACAAGCATCAATAGAAAGAGTAGAGAGGAGAAAGAGGTCGGATGAACAACAATCAAACACACACACACGATATAATGAAGACAGTTATGCGTAGAGTATGAGAGTGAAATGATTTGAACAACCAACCCTCAAGTGAGGGTTATTACAAGGTATTTATAGGAAGGGGAGCTAGGGCAACACTCCTACTCCCTTCCTTTCCTTAATGGACATGGGCCTAAGCTCATGGGCCTTCTACATAAGCTTCAGCTAATAACAAACATAAAGGCCATAATTAAGCTAACTATTACATATGAATCACTAACACTTGATTTAGGTTTAGGAGTGATTCCAACAATCTCCCCCTAAGTGTTGGTGATGAATGAATATGAACGGTGAAGGCGTTGATGTAATAGTAGCTTCCACGTCTTCTGACATTCTTCTTTCTTGTGAGAAGAATTTTCTTGATTTGAACAATCTTTAACTTTGTTCTTTGATCATTGTTCTTTGTGATGGTAGTGATAGTATGTTGTTGTTGTCTGCATCAAGTCTGCCTCAGGTCTGCTTCGCTGCTCCAGTGTCTCCACGTCATTCTTCAACATGCTCACACGCTCTTTGACGTTGGATTTCAGTACTGATGAAGTTCTTTAAGTCTTTAACTTTGTAGATTCTTTTGCTTGACGAAGAATCATTCTGACTTTTGTGTTGCTTTTAGATAGAACTTCCATTAGGGATGATGTTGGCATGAGCATGTGAAGAATCTGCACGATCATTCTGCTCCAGAGCTTCCATAAGAAGAAAACATGAGAATGGTTAGTAATAAGCGGATTCCGGCACTTACAAGTTTGAACTTCGAGAGTGTTATCAGCATAGTGTGAAAACACAACTCTAATTCTCACAGAGGCCGTTCCTGAACTGGAGTCCCACAAGTGAGATAACGCGATGTACCAAAGTACACCTACAGTTCAGATGAGTCGCTGAGGTACACCGAAGCATCACCTCACGACTGTAGACTGTTTGAGACACACTAAGCATAATCCACGAGGAGTTACCGAAGTGACCTGCTGTCAGGGCTGTTTGATGTTGACCCTGGCAGGAGTTTCCATTCAATCACTGAGAATCACAGTTGTGAACCTCTCATAAATGTTCTCGACAGATTGCTAAGATCTGTGAAGGACTCGATAACGTACCACAGATGTTCTTATTATTGAACACCAAGTGATGAAATTTCAAGTGTACCTAAGAGATCTTTTGATGAATCTCATGGCTCTAGACTCAATAGTGCGTTTTGGTTTTCCTGAGCGGAGACTAGGGAGAGGGTCTCCTTCTTCAATATCAGCAATCTCTAAGAGAAAGTTGATAGATTATGTAGGGTTCCCTGTGAGAATGAAACAAGCTTCTGTTGAGAGAAACTTGAGTGGCTAAGAAGGTATAGTGCATGCGTCACTGGGTACATGACGACTTTTAATCTTCAATACCGACGTCATCAAGTGACAACCAGTAGCATATGAATTGAACCCGGTGTCTGCCCTAAGTTGAATAATTTGGAGGGCTATTTCTTTTCACCCTTTTCTTTGCATTTCTTTTTAATTCTTCAACTCCTTCTTTCTCCGATTCTCATTTTCTCCTTTTTACAATCATACCTAAGGATTTCTAACTCTAACTATTGGTAGTGTCCTTGGGTAGATCCCTCCGCCTCTGGCGGATCATAGGACGGTTATTGTAAGATATTGGATTTCACATACACATCAAACCATAACACAAAGTAGGCGTACAAGAGGTTTTAGAGAGAGAAAGTTAGAGGTTTAGGAAACTTTAGTGAGAGAAAGGAAAATCTTATTATGAGCTCCAACTCTCAACCTTGCAAGGTAGAGAGTATTTATAGTCTTACAATAAAACGCCACACAACGGGCTGTGGATCAGGCATACAGTGGGTAAAGACCCGTCCGTCCTCCACGGTGTTACTTAACTAAATACTACTTAGCTTAAAATAACTACGACTACGAGATTTCTAACGATTACATATACTTGAGGTGACCGACTCTTTAATACCTGTAATTTCTAATTCCTAACAATCTCCCCCTAAGGGAGGTCACCTCAAACATAGACTAAACTTACATTGAATACAAACAAATATTACATTAACAATTGTTCTTGCATTCTTGATGTGGTACATTGCTCCGAAGCTCGTAGTCATTGATTCTTCTCATTGCATGTTTGGTTAATCCAACTGGAGGTCTTTTACTGATCCATGTGATAATAATTTTGAGCCAGCTTTTGAGATCATCAGCTAACAAAAATCTCTGAGACATCTATTGTGGTGTTGGTATTATGTGATGTTGTGACTTTCGGACCGACATGCTCACATTCTGGATCATGATATCTTCTCATCAGAGTAGCGGAAGCTTTCGTTGATTCATGATATTGGCAGCAGCGTAGCAGAAGCATGGAGTGAAAATATCAGAGACATTGATGCACTTATCATGATTTCTTGAGAAATGAATGTATTGTGTGAGCATGCGGCTATGGATTGACCGCTTCATTCTGATCAGCTGCAAACGTCGGGTGTACCTGCATACAGCAGTTAGCAATAACTCGCACGAAAGTGTCTTTGATCACTTTCGTTGAATTGAGGTACACGGCCCACAGTTCCCCGTTGATTAGTACAAGTACTGTCTGTGATCAGGTATAATTCCGAAGAATTTCCTTGACAGGGTTTCGCAGCTGCTCTAGCTGTTCTCAAACCGGAACGTCTCAAAGAAGACAACACGGAGTGAGTGAACCAGCGAATAGAAATTCACTGATTGATGAAAAGATATTTGAAAAACAATCGTGTATTGCTCAATAGATCTTGTTTTTGCAATACAACGAAGGTTTTAATGAACATCAATTATCAATCATAAAACACCTTTTGATTTGAAATATCCGTACACGGTCGATTTGCTAAAGAAAAGAGTTTTTAAGCACAACGACCGGTTTTTCAAAGGTATCCGTCAATCCATAACCTGAACCAGGATTGATTCAAAAGATTGAATCTCCCCATTGTTACTGTTCAGTTGTCACATGGTTGATCTATAGTTTAGATCTCACATGCCACCCACCAGGAGCTTGTTAGATGTTGGCTCCAGAAGGCTTTCCATCTTCATTGTGAATATGTTAGCATATCACTCAGATGTTCTGGCAATACCACAAGGATAATGCGTAGGACTCAAGATATAATCTCTCTTTCCACATTGTGTGATACAGAGAGTCTTCATTGAAAGTGTCCTAATGAGATTTATAGATGATCTCGTGGCTCTAGACTCAATTTGTGCATATTTGGTTCCTGTGCCGGAGACTAGGGAGAGGGTCTCCTTCTTCAATATCAACAATCTCTAAGAGAAAGTCAATAGGTTATGTAGGTTCCCCGTGAGAATGAAACAAGCCCTTTTAAGAGGAACTTGAGTGGTTTGGGAAGTTGTAGTGCAGAGCGTCACTGGGTCCATGACGTCTTGTCTTCAATACCGATGTTACCATCAGTAGCATATGAATTGTACCCGGTTTCTGCCCTATGGTTGAATAAATGGAGGGCTATTTCTTTTCACCCTTTTCTCATTTAATTCCTTTTCATTCTTCAACCCCTTCAGTGCTTACCGAGACTTCATAGCTAGAACCTTGTTGGGTTTATTCAAGTACTAGCTCTGTCTCAGTCCGCACTCTTCCCATATCTCATTTTTCTCCTTTTCTCATTATACCTAAGGACTTCTACACTAACTAGTGGATTGTCCCTGGGTAGATCCCTCCGGTTCTGGCGGATCATGGGAACAAATACCTAACCTTATCATCCTTATATCACCGTACATAAAGTAAATTTGGTTGGTCTATTTGGTATTGTTCATCTGCCTTTTGAACCAATTGAAAACCATTTGAAAATCAATCCAGATACTTGTGATATTATCAAAGCATTTTGTACCTGAATTGTTTTTGATATTTTTAGAACAAGTGCTCCCCCTCAACATGTGCATCAAATATTTGAAATCGTTTTGCACATGGAGGCAAGAGGAAGAATTAACTTCTTTGATTACCATTTTCTAAAAGATATCAACCTCACTTCCCTGATTAAATCAAGTAGATAAAGCATTTTGGGAAAGGATGAGGTTTTCATAATTTTGCTCCCCCTCAATATGTGCCTCGAGGTTTGAAAAGAGTTTTGCACATACTAGAGGGAACCTGCACATTGAGATAAATGATCACGTTTCAAATCATTGTGGTTTAAGATAGATGCTCCCCCTCAACATGTGCATGGAAAATTTGAAATCGTTTGGCACATGTGGGAAGGAGAGCTCGTACAACCTTATAACACCATTTACCGAATTATCAGATTAAATCTAATTTAAATCACAAATTCTCTCCCGATCACAATTATCAAATCCTTTGAGATTTGTGATCTCTTGTAGATTTAAATTGATTTTGAAAGCTTTTTAAGGAGAATTGTGACTTGATTTTCAAAGCGTTTTAACTGATAAGGATCGGATTTTAAGACTTTAAACTCCATTGATTAAACATGCATGAATATCTTTTGAAAACAATTGAATGACAAATAACTTTTTTAATTTAATTGAAATCATTCTCCCCCTCAATCAATGACAAAGGTTGTTGATTGAGAGATAGATATTTTGACAAATAAGTCGAGATGATTATCAAAAATAGAGTACTAGTTATTTTTCAAAGCAGTTAGTTTTCAACAGATAAATGTTTTATAGAATCAGAGCATGGAATTTTGAAAACATGATAAAGTGTAGCTCTGTTCTTTCTTTAAAAAGCGGGTTACTGCCTGAGATGACAATAAACCATTGTTTTACTTTCTCCCAAAAATATTTTTTGATTTTTTGATTTTTTTTAAACCTTCGAACAACATCTAAAGTCCCGTGTCATTCTTTGAATGACATCACAAAGACAGTAGATATTATCGAATAGAGGAAAACATGACAAAAAGACAATATTTTTGGAATTTTTCAAGATTTTTCAATTTTTATGGATTTTTGAAAGTTTTATATTTTTTCTATTTGCTTTTTGAAGGTTTTGTAATTTTGTATTTTGATTTTCGAAAAGATATTTACAAGAGATAGATGAAGGAAACCTTTTACTCCTCTTCTTCCTGTTGAATACGTTTGAGTGTTTCAGGTTGAAGGCTTTTAAGGCCAAGTCGTGGAAGAATAAACTCAAAACGTTCTCTAGGAAGAGCTTTGGTGAAGATGTCTGCTAACTGGTATTCAGTCCTCACAAAGTAAAGTTCCACCACATCGTTTTCCACTTGTTCCCTGATGAAATGATGTCGAATGTCGATGTGCTTTGCTCTTGAGTGTTGTACGTTGTTGCATGAGAGAGCAATAGCACTTTTATTATCACAGTACAGAGGGATTTTGTTAAATTCAAAGCCATAGTCAGATAATTGAGATCTCATCCATAGGATTTGAGCACAACAAGAAGACATGGCTATGTATTCAGCCTCTGTAGAGGAAATAGAAGTACTTATTTGCTTCTTTGAAGACCAGCTCACAAGCTTATCACCCAAAAACTGTGCACCTCCAGACGTACTTCGACGAGTATCTTGACATCCTGCATGATCAGCATCTGCATAGGCTGTTAGTGACATACCGGTGTCCTTCGGGTACCAAAGTCCCATATTGATGGTTCCTTGGAGATACCGAAAGACCCGTTTAACCGCTTCAAGGTGCTTTTTAGTAGGCTTAGCCTGGTATCTAGCACACATGCAAACAGCGAACAAGATGTTTGGTCTACTAGCTATGAGGTACATCAGGGATCCAATCATACTACGATATTTCGTTTGGTCTACCATGATCCCTGAGTGGTCCTCATCTAGTTTGGTACATTCAATCATGGGAGTGTCAACAGGGTCACTTGAATCAAATCCAAATTTCTTTAAAATCTCATTTGCATATTTAGATTGATTTATGAAAATTCCTCCGGGACTTTGTGAAATTTGTAGTCCTAAGAAAAATGACATTTGTCCCATCATTGACATTTGAAATTTAGAACCCATTTCATTTGAAAAACGGTCACACTCATTGGGGTCAGTCGAGGCAAAGATGATATCATCAACATAAATTTGAACATGAATTAAATGTTTGCCTGACTTCCTGGTGAACAATGTTGGATCAACTGCTCCTTTTCTAAATCCGGTAGATAGAAGGAACTTTGATAGCGTATCATACCATGCCCTTGGAGCTTGCTTTAAACCGTAAAGAGCCTTCTTCAAACGATAAACGTGAGTAGGATGCTCTTGATTCACAAATCCTTCCAGTTGGCTGACGTAGACGACTTCTTTAAGATCTCCGTTCAGAAATGCCGTCTTTACATCCATCTGATAGACTACCATATTCTTACTAGCAGCATTAGCCAAAAAGATTCTGATTGCCTCGATTCGAGCAACTTGAGCAAAAGATTCTTCAAAGTCAATACCCTCCTCTTGACGGTATCCTTTAGCAACTAATCGAGCCTTGTTCTTCAACACATCACCATGCCATCAAGTTTCACTTTGAAGATCCATTTTTGAGCAATGATCATAGCACAATCTGTAGCAGGTACTAACTCCCATACATCGAGTCGATCAAACTCATGAATTTCATCTTGCATAGCATTGAACCAGCTGTCTTCATTCATGGCAGTTTTAACATCCTTTGGTTCGATCTTAGAGAGTACGGAGTTGAAGAAGCACCATAAGGCATCGGTTGCAAGTTGTTTCCGTGTGGATACTGGACGAGAGGGATTTCCAATGATGTTGTCTAATGGATGATCGTGAGTCCATTTTCTAAGGTGTTCATGTGGCAGTTGTTGAGGGACTGAGGTAGCAGAGTCGATGTCTCCTGAAGAAGATGGTTCTGATGATGATTCAGGAGCAAATATGTTTTCAAATGGAGCATCTTCAGGAGTAGCAAAGGGATTAACTTCATCATTGATGCCAGAAGCAGTTCCATGATGTACATTCGAAGATTGATGATTTGTTGATGAGACTGAGTTATCAGCAGCAGGCGCTTCTTGACTTAATGACATTGAGACTGAAGGATTGACTTCATTCTCAGGAATATGAGCAGCCTCTGTTGTGGGAATTGACAGTTCATTAGCACTTGGCTCATAGAGTTCATCAAACATAGGATCAAACAATTTCTTTAAATCATCCTTAGATGGAGGTACATATGGAGTTGCTGGAGAAGAATTTGGTACAAGGGATGAACCAATGAGACTGTTTTGAAGAGAGGGTCCTGAACTGGATTATCCAGGAGCCATTTGACCGGTCAGCTCATCAAACGTGACGTGAATTGTTTCCATGATATTTCGGGTTCTCTTGTTATATATTCGGTATCCTTTTCTGTTTGGTGCATAACCTACAAATACTCCAATGTCTGCTTTAGCTCTAAATTTGCCTAAATCTTGGCCCTCATTAGTTGGATAACACAATGCACCGAACACACGAAGGAATGAAAGATTAGGTTTTCTGTTGTGGACAAGTTCATACGGAGTTTTTCCATGAGTAGTGTGAATCAGGGATCGATTTTGGGTGTAGCATGCAATGGCGATGGCTTCACCCCAGAGAAACATTGGAACTTTTGAGTAAATCAGCATTGTCCTTGCGGCTTCCACAAGAGTTCGATTTCGTCTTTCAACTACACCGTTCTGTTGAGGAGTTCGAGGAACACTTCTTTGATTACTGATTCCAATACTCTCATAAAACTCACTAAGTTGTTTGTTAACAAACTCAGTTCCATTGTCTGTTCGGATGATTCTGACCGTTTTGTTGAGACGAACCTGCAGCTGTTTGATGAGTTTGATGATGATATCTGGAGTTTCATCCTTTGTCTTTAAGAACTTTACCCAGGTGAATCTAGAGAAATCATCAACCACAACTAACACATATTTCTTCCCAAAGATATTCTACACTCTCATGGGTCCACATAAGTCCATGTGAATTGTATGAAGAACTTCTGTGACAGAGTTAGTAGGTTTGGGTTTATGGGCATTGATGACGTACCCTCTGATCAGGTCGAAGGACCCCCCTTCGGCCTCAGTCGAAATTACATTACGAAGACCCAAGTCTTTCTTCATAAGTCATTGGTGGCGTAAAACCATTCATCATTGACACGGTTACCAGTTGGGAATCCGCCAGCCGAAGGCCTATGCCCTTTGGTGTCTTCCCTTGAAGATGCCAAGACAAATAAGAACCTTGACTTGGTCTTCCCCCACGTTCCCACTATGTCCTTAGCTTCCCCGCCAAGTCCGAGATAGTGGGGATGAAGCCCTAGCGGTTACCATAAATCAGGGGACGCCCCCATGATCTCCTAAACGTGTGCTAACACTCTCCAAGCTATTTTCATCACCTATAAATAGGTTGGACGAGTCATTTCAATGGTATGTTCACTCAACACAGTATTTCACATACATCATATTATCCATAACTCATATCACATACTTATTCACACGCCGGAGGTGGTTCGCAGGGCCCAACCCCTGCGCAATCACTTAACGAAGTGTCTACTATTTCTTATTGCAGATTGACTACAAGTTTGGCGCAAGCATATCACCCTTCATACCCTTCGATCACCATCGAAGGCCTGGTCATACGAATTATTGTACAATCAGTGGCGCCATCCGTGGGACCCGCTACTATTGGTCTCGTTATTCCAAACTTACACCCAGTTAATCACTCTCACTAGTTTTACGGCATGACTCAAGGAAGAGAAGATACACCTCCACCGGGTTTCTCGACCTTGACATCAATTCCAGTCAACGATCTTAACAGCCTTCCCAACATAACCGCATCTACTTTTACCATACGATCTCACCCTAAAATAACCCCCAACAACCATGCTTCAAACTTAGCTAACCCTAAACTGGTAATTAGTCCGGCATTTGTTAAAGCTAACATCGAAGCATTAGAATCTTTACTAAGAGCTCGAAGGAGGCCAGCTCGGAACTTGGAGATGCGAAGGGAGTTAGAATACTCAAGCGATGATTATGACGAAGAGTTGGAAATGGAGACTAGGCCCTTGGCTCTTGGTACTACTCGCTCAGCGCTAAGGATAGGGTCTCCGATCAGTCGAAGGCCTAGCGGAAGGTCGGTTGTTTTCGGAGACGTTCCGGAGAGGGCTCCGACTAGGCGGGAAGGCACGATAGAAGGCTCCAATGGAAGGAGTCACCGAAGGGAGGCTACGGAGGTTAATCAACCACCACTCTTGGCGGCTCATCTGGGAAGAACTGAAGTGGGGGTTCCACTGCAGCCTTCTCGCGCATCCGGCGTAGAAGGCGATCCACCTCAAATGAATGGGGGAGGAAATCTTCCTCCTCATGGTATGTACCCTCCTTTTCAAGCTCAATCTTACCCTCAAGGGGTTTATCCCCCACCTAACGGGCAGGCTAGTAACCCCAGTTTCACTCAACCATACGGAAGTATGCCCTACGGACAACCTATGGTATACCCTTCGTACCCTGTAGGAAGTCACCCACCTTATATACCTACTGCTTACCCTCAATATGTCAACAAAAACCCTGTTGGATTACCTCCAAATCATAACCCGTACAATGCTGTCCCTACCTACATGCCACCTTATAACTACCTTTATTCGGAGCCCATGGGCTCCACAACACCCTTCGTAAGATGGATAGAAGACTACCCTTTACCCGATGGGTTGAAAATGCCCGCGCATTTTGGTACCTACGACGGGAAAGGGGATCGGATAACTTTTTACACATGTTAGAAGGGGCTATTAGAATGCAGAAGTGGGTTATGCCTGTCGCTTGTCATATGTTTACATACACCCTACGAGACTCTGCTCGAATATGGTGGAACGGGCAAAAACCGGGTAGCATTGTGAATTTGGATGATCTCAAGGCCAAGTTCAGATCACATTTTAGCCAACAGAAAAAGTTCACAAGGACACACCTGACAGTACACAACATCAAGCAGAGGGAGAATGAGAGCACCAGGGCTTTCATTACCAGATACACTAACGACACATTACAAATAATGGGCTTGCACGAAGACCAGCGCATTTCAGGTTTTGTGCATGGCTTACGAAACAGAAGTCTGGTCGAATTCCTCTCCACCGACCTCCCTGCAACCTACAAAGGCTTGGTGGAGAAGGCTTACACCTGGATCGAAGCAAAAGAAGTATCTACCAATGGGACTCCAGTCGAAAATAAAGAAAATCACAGTAAAGCCCCGAAGCATCCTTCGTGGGAAGGGTCGAGGAACAAGCACAAAAATAAGGACAGGTTCACACCGTACCACAAAAACATCAACCATGGGCTCTTGGCTAGTCTGTCCGAATCTCCAAGGGAGATACTTGCTACGGAAAAGGTTGCGAAGGCCTTTGATCCTCCTCCTCGCTTGGCAAACAAAGGAAAGGCCAGAGATACTTCCAATTTTTGCTACTTCCATGACGATTACAGACATGACACCAACAACTGCAGAGAACTCAAGAAGCAGATAGAAGAGGCCGTAAAGTCCGGCCAATTGGGACATTTGGTGAAGGGTATAAAAAGAGGTAAAGACAAAACCTCTGACACACAGTTGGGGAAAGATACCACACCTGCCGAAACACCCATCCTCATGGTATACAAGGAAGATTCTAGTTCAAAGAGGAAAGAAACAGAGGAAGCCTTGTGCGGAGTAGGAGATGTCACTTTTCCTTCAATCACAGGGAAAGTTCTTTCAAATGACCCCGTGGTCATCAAAGTCTTGATCTCCAATAGAGAAGTAAACAGAGCCTACCTTGACTGCGGTAGCTCCTGCGAAGTTATCTACGAGCGATGTTTCCTAAAGCTCAAACCTTCAATAAGGTCGAAGAGAGTAGATTCAAAGGTACCCTTAGTAGGGTTCTCAGGGGAACACTCATGGCCCTTGGGAGAAGTCCCTCTAGAGGTTACGATTGGAGAAGGGAGGCTAAAAAGAACAGAAACTCTGGTTTTCACGATCGTAAGGTCGGAATCTCCCTACAACCTATTGATAGGGAGAACAGCAATGCAGAAGATGTGTTAGCCTTAATAGTTTTTATTAGAAGTGATGGTCATTCACGTTTAGGAACTTTGTAACGCGTGTTAGATATCGTGATAGAATAGTCAACGGGCTCGTGGATTGGATTAAGCTAAATGGGTATTAGTTTAGTTAAGCTTGCCTTATATCAATCCATGTCCAATCCAATCCAAACGAGCCCATGCCAAGCCCATTAGGGCATCTTCTACTTGTACTATATAAACCCCTCAAATTCTCATTTGAGGGGTGTGCTTGAAAGTGTGTGTGTGTGTGTGTATTTTCTCTCTCAGGAATATACAACTTATTGTTTGCATATCTTATTCAGAACATATACACGGTTTTTGTATAAACATCAAGTCACCATTCATCTTTATCTTTTCTTTGTTTTACGCATATGTTTGTGTTTGGGTTTCACGTTTTATACGCGTAACTTGGGTTACGTGTGTTGGGTTTGCTTGGTAAAGTGATAAGGTTGATATTTGTAAGGTCCTACTAGATGGGCATCGTTGTCTCAACCATACATGCCGCGATCAAATTCCAAACACCTTTCGGCATTGGAACGGTTTTCTCCAGCTATAAGGTGAAGGAGTCTACACCGCGATCAAATTCCAAACACCTTTCGGCATTGGAACGGTTTTCTCCATCTATAAGGTGAAGGAGTCTACAGCAGAAAGCAAGAGGGTCAAACAGGTTTCAGAGGAACCTTCAAAAGACGTTCTCAGTTGTGCTAACGCTGAAGAACGCATTGTGGTAAATGATCTCTACCCCGATCAGACAGTAGTAATCGGAAAGCAGCTTCCAACCTCCTTTAAAGCAGAATTGGAAAAGGTACTTCGTGCTAATGCATATGTCTTCGCATGGACCTATTCTGACATGACGGGGGTCCCCAGAACTCTCACCATAGACGGAAAGCCCTTCGGCACTGAACACAAGCTCAATGAGTTCAAACATATTGAACCCATCAAACAAAAGCGTTGAAGTCTAGCTCCTGAAAGAAATGCCGCTGCATGCAAAGAAGTGGACGAACTCGTACCAGCAGGCATACTCAGAGAGGTGAAGTATCAAACTTGGGTGGCCAATCCGGTGATGGTCAAGAAGCATGACGGAGGATGGAGAATGTGCGTAGATTTCACTGACATTAACAAAGCATGTCCGAAGGACTACTACCCTCTGCCAGAGATTGATTGGAAGGTGGAATCCTTGTCAGGGTTTCGGCTAAAGTGTTTCCTAGACGCTTATAAAGGTTACCATCAGATACAAATGGCCGAAGAAGACGAAGAGAAGACAGCCTTTTTTACAAGAAAAGGCATTTATTGTTACAAAAAGATGCCTTTTGGTTTGAAAAATGCAGGTGCCACCTACCAACGATTGGTGGACAAAGCCTTCCACAAGCAAATAGGTAGGAATCTGGAGGCCTACGTAGATGATATGGTCATTAAGAGTAGATCGGAGGAGGATATGCTCTCCGACATCAAGGAAACCTTCGATCAGCTTCGCGCCATCAATATGAAATTAAATCCCAAGAAGTGTTCCTTTGGTGTGGAAGAAGGACAATTTTTGGGGCATCTGATCACTAAGTAGGGTATTAAGGCCAATCCTTCGAAAGTCAAAGCCATCACAGATTTGCAGCCTCCTAAGTCCCTAAAGGAAGTGCAAAGTCTTAACGGAAAGCTAGCAGCCCTCAGCAGGTTCTTATCGAAGGGTGCAGACAGATCTTTGCCGTTCTTCAAAACACTCAAAGGATGCACAGACAAAAAGACGTTCCAATGGAGCATAGATGCAGAAGCAACCTTTCAAAAGCTCAAGGAGTTCATGGCTATTCTACCTACACTTACGGCCCCAATCAAAGGCGAAGTGTTGTTCATGTATATTGCAGCCTCCTTCGAAAGCATCATCGCCGTGTTATTGGCAGAAAGGGAGAAGAAGCAAATCCCTATATACTTCGTTAGTAGGGTACTACAGGGAGCTGAGCTAAATTATCCAGCATTAGAGAAGCTAATTTTGGCTTTAGTTCATGCTGCGAGACGCCTTCGAAGGTAATTTCAAGCTCACCCCATAACCGTACTTACCGACAAGCCAATTAAGCAGATACTTTCAAAGCCAGAGAAATCTGGAAGGATAGCTAAATGGGCTATCGAGCTAGGAGAACATGATATTGAATACAAGGGCAGGAGCTCGGTCAAAGGGCAAATACTGGCAGACTTTTTAGCAGAAACACCCTCCGAACCGAAACATGACAAAAAGGTTGTTGAAAAGGAGCCCGCTAAGGCAATCGAAGGGTGGAAACTTTATACTAACGGAGCCTCCAACTCCGATGGTTCTGGCGCAGGTCTCATGCTCGTTGATCCCAAAGGGAAGGAATACACTTACGCACTTCATTTCGAATTCGATGCTACGAACAATGAAGCGGAGTACGAAGCTTTGTTAGCAGGTCTCCGATTGGCCAAAGATATGGAAGTGGAAGACTTGGCTATTTTTGTTGACTCACAACTAGTGGTCAACCAGATAAAAGGCTCCTACGAGGCAAGACAACCTGTGATCAAGCAATATCTGGATAAGGCCAAAGAAATGCTCGAAGGGTTCGCATCTTACAACATAGAGCATGTTCGAAGAAACCAAAACAAGAAGGCGGATGCACTTAGGAAACTGGCATCAATGACATTTGCTCATTTACCAAAGGAAGTTTTGGTCGAAGTATTGGCAGATAGGTCCATCGTCCGAAAGGAGGTGTCTGACGTAATCTGGAGGAAGACTCGAATTGGATGACTCCAATTAGAGAATATCCAATAAGTGGCATACTGCTGGAGGATCCAAAGTTGGCTCGAAAGGTGCGCATCAAAGCACCATAGTACAGGATCATGGGAAATTACTTATACAGAAGATCTTTTCTATCCCCTTGGCTCCGTTGTGTAGGACCAAGGCAAGCTGCCTACATCATCCAAGATATGCATGAAGGATCCTGCGGACTTCGCACAGGACCCCGCTCCGTTGTCTCCAAAGTTATGAGGGTCGGATATTACTGGCCTTCGATGCACAGAGACGCTGTCGACATCATTCAGAAGTGTGAAGCCTGTCAAGTCCACTCAAGAGTCCCAAGGCTAACAAAGCAAGATATGACTTCCGTAACGTCCGCATGGCCCTTCAGCCAATGGGGGATAGATATTGTAGGCCCTCTGCCAGTTGCTCCAGGAGGAGTAAAGTTCTTGGTCGTAGCCATCGATTACTTCACTAAATGGGTGGAAGCGAAGCCTTTGGCATCCATCACAGGAAGACACATGGAAAAATTTGTGTAGGAACATATTATATGTCGGTTCGGAGTACCTCACATCATCATTTTAGATAATGGGAAGCAGTTTGCTGAAGGGGTATTCCCAGTGTTTTGCAGGGGTCTGAATATCAAACAATCCTTCACTTCCGTTTACCATCCTCAAGGTAACGGTCAACTAGAAGTTACCAACAGAGACATCATACAAGGAATAGAACGAAGGCTGGGATACAGTCATCACGGTTGGGTAGATGAAGTACCTCAAGTACTCTGGGCACATAGAATGCATACGAAGTCAAGTCACGGAGAAACGCCTTTCAGCTTGACATATGGCACGAAAGCTGTCATCCCTTTAGAAGTAAGTGTCGAAACAGAAAGGGTCATGAACTTCGAAGCAGCAGATAACGAAGAAAGACTCCGTAGTAACTTGGACCTACTTGAAGAACGAAGGGAAATAGCCTCCATTAGAGAGGCTATCCACAAGCAAAAGATTGAAAGGTACTATAACAAGCGAGTCAGGACTTCGACTTTCAAACCAGGGGAATATGTCCTCCGACTCAATAGCGCAAGTAAAGCTGAGTACCAGGGTAAACTGGGACCTACATGGGAAGGACCCTACGTTATTAAGGAAGCCTATGGAAACGGAGCCTACAAGCTGGAAACCTTGGAAGGAGACGCTATTGATAGAACCTGGAATGACACTACTCTTCGTAAGTTCTATGTATGAAACTTACAATGTCTAAGGACACATTTTATTTGCTTTCAATCAACGTATTTGCATTCTTCTCACTTAGGGAAAGAAGCATTAATGGTAGGCGTCTAGTATTCATTTCTTAAAATGATGTAATCCTCCCTACCCACTTAATGATAATAACACATTTCCCTCAAATCTCTTGTTTCGTTCAATACAACAAAGATTTGTCCACCAAGTCGCTTTATAAGTTTCAATGTCGAAGGGATGTACAAAGACTAAACAACATGTCTTGCTCACATGCATAACATCCATCTCAACTTCACATTAACTTTCCTATATGGCCTTAAGGTATTTCAAGCCTTTCGCTACCCAAAGGATGAAGACGGAGTGGGTCGCGACCCTCTGTCAGCAATTAAATTATACGATTGCTAATATTCTTGGTGAAGTAACTACACTCAATGAGGCTATGTATCTACCATACGCCTTAGGTTGTAACAAATATTTTTTACATAAGTAAAAATAAAATGAGAAGAATCACACATGGAAAAATTCGAGCCATAGTGGCTTCATTGTAGATTAATGACTAGTTTAACTAGTCTAAAACAGGCCATAGCCTTAACGATTCAACAAAATAAAATATTGTCTTAGGCCGTAGCCTACACAAACCACAAGTTAATTGTTTCATCAGGCACGAAGCCTGGAAAGGAACACAAACAATTGTTTTAAACAGGGTACATACCACCCTGGGGATCAAATTACAACCACATGGTTGCCTTCATTAAACCTTGGAATGAGTGGGATCAGCTGAACCTGGGGATGGAACTTGGGGTGATGGAGTCCTCTTGGAGGAAGATGGAGGCTGAACTGTCCTTGGCTTCTTGGCTAGCAGGTCCTCAATTGAGGCCGCTGGGTCCTTCGTCACATCTGCAAGGAAAGGGAACTCTAAAGCAGTTAATTGATTACCTGCATCATCATATTCTTTTTCATGAGTTGCCCTGTAGTACGGAATTTTCTCAAGCACCACTGGTTCCCCAGTCTTAGCTACCTCCTCCAAAGTGGTACACTTGCCATGAAAAATGGCAGCATTCACCACATTCCCAATGGCAATCCCCACATCATCGCTATGGTAAAGTTCCATAGCAATATAGGGGATCACCTTGGTTATCAGTTCCACTCTGTCCTTCTTCAGCATCTTCAGACGAAGGTTCAATCCATCCACCTTTTCTCGGAGCTTGATCTCTTAGTCCAGCAACTTTTCCCTCTCTTAGTCCACACTTGGATGAAAGAACAAATATCTACTCCTTATAGCCAACAACCATAGAGCCTTCGACAGTTAACCTGCTGCACTCAGCCTCGCTCGTTGCTAATTGACCTTTGAGCTTTTCATTCTCAGCTCTGAGATGTTGCACCAAGGGGTTCTTATCAAAATCCTCCAATGCTTCCTCACACTTCTTATCCAGGTCTGCATACTTCTGATCCCTAGCCTTCTCCCTTCTCAGCATAACATCCATTTCTTCTCGAGCTTTGGTGACAGCACGGAGCAATTCCCTTGTCCTAGCATTGAGTTGGTTGTAAAGCATGCACTGGCGAACATAGCTTTTATCATGAAGATCGCAGAGCCTCTCTATGGACATGTTTTCCATCACCCCCTTCCACTTGGGTGGGATCACATGGCTCACGAGTTGGTGACAAGCTAGGGGATCAGGAAGCTCCTTCGTATCAGGAAGTCCTACAACAAATGTACATTTCATTAGCATATTATATTTGGTACCTAATTTTGTTTCACAGGAAAGAAACTTACCATGGATATCATCACCGCTGGGCCCTTCGATGGCTGGAAATACCACAGCCTTACCCTGGGCACTCTTCTGCCGGGTAGTTCGAGAGGGAGGAGTAGGTAGAATAAGCTTTCTTTTTGAACCAAATTTCACAGCCTTAGCACTGGCACCTTTCCTGCTTCGGACCCTCTCACCTATGCCGGAGGGTCCTACGATGGCCAATGGTCCTTCGGAGACTGGTTCGTCTGAGTCAACAACGTTCTCCACCAGCTGATCTTGTACATCTATGGGTTCCTTCGATGGAGGAGCAGAGGATACATGCTCGACAGGCTGGGCTTCCACCTCGTCTTTGTTTATGGACACCGATGGGGAGGCCACGCCATAGCTTGTCTCTTGGGGATTCTTTGGAAGAAAGCTTAGCTCTTTTGCACCTCCAGCCACAACAAAGTTCCTGAACGACATCTCTGCACAAAGAAGCAAATAAGATAAATATCAGCGAGATAAGTTTTTGTTTCTTATGTTAATTTAAAAACTACATACTTTCTCCATCACAAATTATCTCAGGTACCAACGGAGACCCCTCCCATCTTTCAGCAATGCCAGCCATGAACAGGATTGACTCAGGGAAGGTCTGGCAGTCAGCTGGATGACGAGCCAAACGCTGATACAATGGGTTTCTTCTCACAGTATAAGGCAATGGATTGGTGAACCTTTTCTCATCATATTGAAAGTCTGGGTTTAACAATGCAGAGTATCCAGGAGGGATAATGGTAGTCTAGATATAAAAGAACTTGCCTTTCTAGTTCCTTATGTTCGTAAAAGGTCTATCTATCAATATGGGCACATCCCTTTCACCCCTCTTGGCCAAGGTCAACCAATCTCCTCCCGGGTATAGATTCAAAAAACCCCTAAGCACAGTCAAGGATGGTTCAAACCCATAAGCTTTGCACATAACAATGTATGTTGTAAGCTTGGCTAGGCCAAAAGGGTTGAACCTAGAAATGTGTACTTCATAATACCAGAGGAATTCTGAGATCAAAGGATGCAAAGGTATCCTAAGGTTGGAAGTGGTGAAAGCATGGGTATACAGGCCTACATAATTTTCAGGGGCATCAAATATCCCTTGATTTTTACTCGGTAGCATTATTTTATGTTCCTTTAGAATGGGATAATCAGTGAGGAACGCTTTAAGCTCCTCCCTGGTTAGTGTGCAGCCTTGTTGTTTTATCACAAATTTTTTATTGGTAGACATGCTACCTTCTAAAGAACACAAAATGTATTTGAAATACAGAGAAGAAGAAGCGCTTTACCTTGTTTGGTCGAAGGCTTGATCGGAAGAAATTTTAGTAGGTGAATAACTTTGGGCGAGAGTTACTTTGTTAGGGTTTTACTGTTTTTTGCATTTTATATACCCTACAAATGTTGCATCTCAGCCCTATACGTGTCCGGACCTATCCCTTTTCTACCGGATTTCAAACCTTTTTTAAATTTTGAAACGATATTTACTTTTACCGGGGAAAAAAGGGTAGTTAGGATTAATCATGCATTTAATGCGCTCAATATTAACAAGACTTTTCATCTTCGTTCGTTTTTGTGACGAAGGGGAGGTTTTGTTTTTACTTCTGAGTCGTAAGCAATATTTCTTGTTCGTACATATCACTTTCGACTGGGGGGCTTGATGACGTACCCTCCGATCAGGTCGAAGGACCCCCCTTCGGCCTCAGTCAAAATTACATTACGAAGACCCAAGTCTTTCTTCATAAGTCATTGGTGGCGTAAAACCATTCATCATTGACATGGTTACCAGTTGGGAATCCGCCAGCCGAAGGCCTATGCCTTTCGGTGTCTTCCCTTGAAGATGCCAAGACAAATAAGAACCTTGACTTGGTCTTCCCCCACATTCCCACTATGTCCTTAGCTTCCCCGCCAAGTCCGAGATAGTGGGGATGAAGCCCTAGCGGTTACCATAAATCAGGGGATGCCCCCCATGATCTCCTAAATGTGTGCTAACACTCTCCAAGCTATTTTCATCACCTATAAATAGGTTGGACAAGTCATTTCAATGGTATGTTCACTCAACACAGTATTTCACATACATCATATTATCCATAACTCATATCACATACTTATTCACACGCCGGAGGTGGTTCACAGGGCCCAACCCCTGCGCAATCACTTAACGAAGTATCTACTATTTCTTATTGCAGATTGACTACAAGTTTGGCGCAAGCATATCACCCTTCATACCCTTCGATCACCATCGAAGGCCTGGTCGTACGAATTATTGTACAATCAAGCATACTTCTTGCTTTTTCCCAATTGGCATGCTAAACAAAGATGATCCCTTTCATACTTAAGTCTAGGTAAACCTACAACTAAGTCCTTTCTGGAGAGATCATTGATGGTGCCGAAGTTCAAGTGATTGAGACGACGATGCCATAACTATGACTTTGTTTTTGAAGCCTTTGACAACAAGCAAATTGGAGAAGACTTCATCATATCTTCGATAGAGATGGTGTATAGATTTGAACCACGTGAACCTCTCAAAAGTTCCTTACCATCAAATTCTCTAACGAAACAAGTATGTTTTCTGAAGGCTACTTCTAGATCAGAATCGCAGAATTGACCAACAGAGAACAGGTTATGACTAAGACCTTCTACATAATATACTCTGGAGATAACACTTTTACCAACAACATAATCTCCATAACCCATAATTGCACCGAAATGATCTTTCCCGAATCTAACTGTCCCGATGAATTTGCTCACGAAGTTCATGAGCCGCGACCGGTCGCCAGTCATATGCTTGGAACAGCCTGAGTCCAGGTACCACAGAACGATTTGAACGATCTGCAGTTGAACACAGACAAGAATGGATAACTGGATAATTGGGATCCCCATGCAGGAATGGGTTCCATTTGGTTAGTAACAATGGTTGGAACACCCACATCAGAAATAGAAGCATTCATATCAGAAATTAAGGCAATGAAATCATTATGAATAGATGCAGTACTAGTGTCAGTATTAGCCCGATTCAAAGTGTGCTCACTTCTTAAGGGAATAGTTCTACCAGTAGGTATCCATTTTCTAGTGGGCATTGTCTGATTAGTCTTATGACCAACAGGTATCCAATGATAGCCTATCTTACTAAATGTTCTTCCTGTGGGTTTCCACTATTTTCTAACTTTCTTTCGCCTTTGCCTTTTTGCCTTCTTAGCATGATACTTTTCATTGACAAGATTCACTGGGGATTTTGTTAGGTCACTAGTTTTACAAACACAAGTAATATAGAAAGAGGTTAAGGCGATTGAACAAGATTCACACACACACACACGATATAAAAGACGGTTTAGGCGTAGAGTGTATGAGAGAAAATAACTTGAACAACCAACCCTCAAGTGAGGGTTTACATAAGGTATTTATAGGAGGAAAGCTAGGGCAACACTCCTAGTTTCCTTCCTTTTCTTAATGGACTAAGGCCTAGGCTTATGGGCCTTCTACATAAGCCTAAGGCTAATTGCAAACATAAAGGCCATAATAAAGCTAACTATTACATATTAATTACAAACACTTGATTATGGTTTAGGAGTGATTCCAACAATCTCCCCCTCAAGTTTTGGTGATGAACGGTGAAGGCGTTGATGTAATAGTAGCTCCGACGTCTTCTGACATTCTTCTTTCTTGTGAGAAGAATTGCCTTGATTCGAACAATCTCCCAGTGTAGAGAGATAGTTGTCTTTGAACAGTTATGCTTTGACGTCATCTTTAACTTTGTTATTTGATCATTGTTCTTTGTGATGAAAGTGATAGTATGTTGTAGTCTGCATCAAGTCTGCCTCAGGTCTGCTTCGCTGCTCCGGTGTCTCCAAGTCATTCTTCAACATGCTCACACGCTCTTTGACGTTGGAATTCAATACTGATGAAGTTCTTTAAGTCTTTAACTTTGTAGATTCTTTGGTTTGACGAAGAATCATTCTGACTGTTGTGTTGCTTCTGAATAGAACTTCCATTATTGATGATGTTGGCGTGAGCATGAGAAGAATCAGCACGATCATCCCGCTCCGGAGCTTCCATAAGAAGAAAACATTTCAAACGGTTAGTAATAAGCAGGTTCCGGCACTTACAAGTTTGAACTTCGAGAGTGTTAACAGCATAGTGTGAAAACACAACTCTAATTCTTACAAAGGTCGTTCCTTAACTGGAGTCCCACAAGTGAGATAACGCGTTGTACCGAAGTACATCTACAGTTCAGATGAGTCGCTGAGGTACACCGAAGCATCACCTCACGACTGTAGACCGTTTAAGACACACTCCGCGTAATCCACGAGGAGTTACCGAAGTGACCTGCTGTCAGGGCTGTTTGATGTTGACCCTGGCAGGAGTTTCCATTCAATCACTGAGGATCACAGATGTGAACCTCTCATAAATGTTCTCGACAGATTGCTAAGATCTCTGAAGGACTCGATAATCTACCACTGAAATTCTTATTGTTGAACGTCAAGTGATAAAATGTCAAGTGTACCTAAGAGATATTTTGATGAATCTCGTGGCTCTAGACTCAATAGTGCGTTTTGGTTTTCCTGAGCGGAGACTAGGGAGAGGGTCTCCTTCTTCAATACCAGCGATCTCTAAGAGAAGGCCAATAGTTTATGTAGGGTTCCCTGTGAGAATGAAACAAGCTTTTGTTGAGAGAAACTTGAGTGGCTAAGAAGGTTTAGTGCATGCGTCACTGGGTCCATGACGACTTTTAATCTTCAATACTGGTGTCACTAAGTGACAGCCAGTAGCATATGAATTGAACCCGGTGTCTGCCCTAAGTTGAATAATCTGGAGGGCTATTTCTTTTCACCCTTTTCTTTGCATTTCTTTTTGATTTTTCAACTCCTTCTTTCTCCAATTCTCATTTTCTCCTTTTTATAATCGTACCTAAGGACTTCTAAGTACTAACTATTTGTGATGTCCTTGGGTAGATCCCTCCGGCTCTGGCGGATCATAGGACGGTTATTCCTAACCTTAGTCACCTTATAACTCCATGACTAACCTATGTTGCCAATAAAACCACTGTTGTGAAGAATCTCTCAAAGGGTTTGTAAATGAAAATCATGTTTGAACCACTGTGAGAGATAGGATTTTGCATAAATACTCCCCCTCCACATGTGCTTAAGAGTTTTAACGGTTAAATGCACAGTGAGGAAAGAGCGCGCACATTTTGAGTTGATCAACTCAAGATAGACAATCCCCCGCGAGACACGGTTACATTGCATAGTTAAAGAGTTACATTGTCAGCTTTTAGGTGACAAATAGCTCTAATAACTACCTTGAAGGTGTAAACAAACCTCGAAAGGTTGTCAAACCCGTCAGAGTTCCCAAGAGTTTCTCGAATGGTACTTTCTACTCGGACAAGTCCTTTGCGAGACACGTTTACATTACTAGCGAACTAGCTTGAAATTATTACCCGTCCAGGACAAGTCTTTTCGAGTTACTAACAGTTTAGTACCGTCAATTCGTAGGTTAAGTCTATTACACAAAGATTCATTTGCATTTTGCAAAACATATTTCTTATCACACAATTTTCTCCCCCTCAAAAATGGCATATAAAATGTTATTTTTGAAAAGTTGAGAATAAATATGACCATTTCGAGTGTTGCGGGAAGATGACCACTATGAACAATTTGTGAACAAAGTTTTAATACAAATACTCCCCCTCAACAAGTGATATAAACGGTTGAGGTTTTGAAAAGCATATGGGGAAGTACTTGTTCTTTTGTGCAAAACCTTGAAAAATGAAAGGTTTGATAGGTTTTACTCAAAAATAAGAAGCTTTCGCTCCTTTTATAAGGATTGAGGCACTGAAGCGTACCATAGGGTCCTTTTTTGACAATTACGGGTTGTACACTATAATGTGTGCACAAGCCATTGACATACATAATCACACATCCAAATTTATAATGAGAGAAACAATTCAAGGGGTACCAGGAAGTCCAGTGATGTCGCCAGGAGTGCGAACAGGGCGTTGATAGCCGGTGATGTTGATCCTAGGTCGACCACCAACAAAGCTTTCCATCGTTCTGAACTGATCCCTTCGAAACAACCTTTCATCAATCATTCTGATGATCCTCCTCACATCCCTGCGATCCTGAGAATTCCATCGCTTAGGAGACCCAATCTTTTGACGTATGTCCTTTAACCTATATGCCAATCCGTCCCTAACCATCTTCAAAGTGTGATCCCCAAACTTGTGAAGTTCACTACACGCCATTAAGCAGTTTCTTTGTAGTACACTACGGTAAACGACGCCGAAAGGTTTGCTGATGAGTGTATATTGTGAGAGCTGGTTGATGTCGGGAAGATCTAGCTGAGGTGGTGTGAAGTTGACACGGGTCTGATAAGATTCAACTGCCATTTGAAGATCTTCTACACGTTCCTTGATGACTATGCGTCTGATGAAGATGAGCAGTGACTTGATGAATTCACGTTGTACTTCGGTTGAAAATTGCCTCATGCGACCTTGTACTTTAGCAAGGTACATGTCTTCAATGTCGTTGATAGACAAATTCTCAAAGTCAGCTTCAGAGAAAGCATAGTCCCTTTCATCTTGTCGTTTGACCACGATATTCTTAAGGAAGGTGTAGTCCCAGTTAGATGACAGAGCAACATGTTTGATGGCAACGATATCCTTAGTACTGAACACTGCATGTTGAGACTTCTGAACCTGACAGCTTCTGTAGTAGATTCTTCGGCGTTCCGGCCAATGATGAATCCCGTACATTACATCGCGGTCGTATGCTTCCACTTTGTCGGAACACAAGTGATTGGCACGTTCCTCGATGGCTATGCAGTTTGAGTATATGGCTGCAGGAAATGGAAGTGTCAAAGATGTAGCGTATTTCTTTGATCCATCGCCACCATGTAGAAGAAATTCCAGGTCTTTGTTGAAGATATATCTGAATGGAATCCTAGGTTCATTTGGTTGGCCAATTGTTGGTAGAGGTTTTGACCAGTCGGTGTAGTATGGAGGGTTGTCCCGTTTAGTGAAGTCGACGTTTGCTTCTGGGTTGAGCCAATCCATGTTGTTAGACATGGCTCGAGCAATGTTCTCAAGGTGATATTCGACCTCGATGGCACTTTCGGAGCTGTCTTTTAACAGTTGAAATGCTTCATTCTTGATTCGCTTCAACTCGGATTTCGTCATCTTCTTCACATGGAACTTTTCTTGAAAAAGTTTTGCATGCTCCAATGTATTACCGTCTACCAAATGCTGACCTTCTTCAGGGTAGGGAGTTTTGTTAACAAGAGTAGAGAACCATTCAAATTCTTCAGTTTTATCGTCATCTAGCCATGATACGATGTCAACCATGGGTGACTTCTTCTTCTTCTTTTTCGAAGGCCTAGATGATGATTCTGGTTTCTGAACTTGTTTGGGAGAGGTGGGTTGTTGTAGGGGCTCAAGGACCTCTTCATCGTCACCACCCGTATACTCAAAGTAATCACCGGTTTTCTGAGTCAGGGGTGGTAACTCGGAATCGTCCTGAGGTTTATTTGTACAAGAACGGGGAGCAGACCTTTGTTGAGTGGGAGTCCGTTGGAGAGGAGGTAACATAGAAGATGATTCACCAGACTTCTTTTGATGTTTAGCTTCATCATTATTATCCTGATCCTTATCTTCATCGTCTCTAAGACATTTAGGCCTTTCTGCTTCGAATCTACATGCTTCTTTGAGTTGGTAGTCCAGCAATGCTTGAAACAGCTTTCTTTCATCATAAGTAAATGTCCCAGATCATTTAGACATTTGTGTGACAAGCTTGGCCACCAATTCATTATCCGAGAAAACTACAGGATCAGATGGATTGATTGTGACGGTTAAAGGTGTTGATCTTATAGTTTGCTTGGCTATCTGCATAAGATTTGGATATAGTTTTCTGGTAAACGTCTCCTTTGTGACTTTAGGAATGATATTCTGAAGGTACTTGTTAGTGTAACCTTCGATCATTTCGTTCAGTTCCTCTTGACGATGACTTCTCATGAATTCCTGGATAAACTTCCTTTCTTCTTGCATCTTGTCTTTCTCGTCATGTAGATATTGTATTTGTTGATTGAGAAAGTTTAGCTTCCTGTATAGCATGTCTTTCTTTCTGACTTGTTTGACAGCTTTCACAATTCTTTCATGTGTATGAGAAATCCAAGATCGAGGTGGTTTCTTCACTGATTTGGATGATGATTTGGTTGATCTCTTTGATGGTGGTGGTGAGGAGTGAGATGATGAATCTGATGAGGAAGAGACATGAGGAGACTCGGGGTCCTTGGGCGGTTCAGAAGTTTCCTTCTGTGAGCGTGTAGGACTTTCCAGAAGTAACTTGTCATAATCGAAATCTTTATCTTTCTCAGACTTCTCAGTTTCATATTTCTCAAAGTCATATTCGATAGTATCCTCCACAAGCTTTTGTTGTTGCACAAGAGTGGTGGCACCAGATCCCTTATCGGGTTGATTAACCGCATCAGGATCTGGTGAAGAGTGGGCAGCACCACTTGATCCTCCGGGTCCACCCATTTGGTCTTTTGCAAATTCTTCAGCTTTTTGAAGGTGACTAACGAATTTAAACTTCTTCCTGTAGGATTGATCCAGTAGCTCTTCTTCTTCTTCTTCAGAGCTCTCATCATAGGGCACAAGTGCAGGAGTCTTCCCTTTTCCTTTATCAGCTTGAGGACTTGGAGGTTTTGGTATTGAAGGATTGTCATCCTTTGCAGTTTCAGAGTATGTAATCTCTTCATCTGTGTCAGTACCTTCAGAGCTTTCGTCCAAAAGCTTTCTTTGTTGTTCGGGCTTAGGGATTGGGATGGGAGTAGCTTCCTTAGAGGGAACAGTCCTTTTACGAGGAGGATTCCTTTTGGGAAACTTCCTTTGACTTTCAGAACTTACTGCACTTCCAGCACTTCCTCTTCTTGTTCTCCGAGTAGGAGTTCCTGAAGGTTTTTCATCAAGATGACCAACTTTGCCTTCTTTTACTGCTACTAGATACCTTTTATACGTTTCAAGCTTCTTGAGTTCTTTAGACAGAAGGTGATCAGGTAATACAGCTCCCTGTTTCTTTGTTGACGATTCTTTGATTCTGACTGATAGTGTAGGTTCAGTCAACATATCGTGATTGTCTGGGTCATTGAGCCTCTGTGGAATATCGGGATTAAGTCCAAGTGCTCTCTGGATCAACAATTTTGTGTATCTGACATAGGGAATCTTTGAGCCAAGTTTCTTATGAAATGACATCATATCTTCCCATAATAGTGCTTCGATTTCGATGTCCTTTTTGTTGATTAATGACCAGAAGATTTGTAGTTCCATGAGCTTGGGATGCTCATAGCCACTATCACGACCAGAGACCGATTTGGTGATGATGAGGTAGAGGGTTCTCCATGGTTGAGGAATGTTCTTAAGCTCCACATGAGAGTGCTTAGTAGCAATTCCTGAAGCTTCATCATAGCCAATATCTATCAGGAATTGAAGAACTGTCTCCTCAGTAGGTGTGGCAAAGAAGTCAGTTGGCTCGATTTCAGGAATGAGAAGAACAGCCCGTAAGTCTGCATGAGTGATGGTGACTTGTTTGTGATTAAGTGTCACATTCGCTGCACTTTGACCAGTGATCCTCTGCATAGAATTCCAGAATTGCTGAATGTAGATTTTTGGTACTGTAGCAGAGTGTGAGAGCATGTTCTGGTAGGGATGATTCCTTAGAATATCCACAGCAATGAGACAAGAAGATTTTGAGCATGTGAGGGTTTCAAATTCAACCCTGAGGTTGTTCTTTCCAATCTTTCTAGGATAGCCATTAGGGAAGATGTCAGCAATTGTGAGAATTTCAGGTGCATCCACATTCATTTGAGCAGCCATGTCGTGATCTGAAATTACATTAGCCAAAAGAACCAACATATCGAAAGACATAATGCTAGTCAACAAAAGGTTTTATTGTCTAGTTATTGAATATACATTGTCAATGATTGTTACGAGTCCTAAGTCACTTGTTTGTCCAATAGTCCAATGACGTCGTGAAATGTTTCGTGAGTTAGTTAACTTTAAGTTTTAAAGTTTATTTTATCACTTATTGTTCACAACATATCAAACGATTAAGTTTATTAGTGACATTATTGGATTCGTGACGTTATGATTAGTTTATTTACAAGTTTGTACACGTAACAATTCATAATGAAGGTCAATCAAGGCTTAAGCGTAGAATTGGCAAAGTTACGCGTAAACAGAAGAAGTATATGCGTAGGCATAGGCTTATGCGTAGGATCCTTACTTACGCGTAAGAGATGTTACGTGCAGGAAAAAGGGGACCTTATGCGTAGGGCTTACGCGTAGGCGTATAAAGACCTTACGCGTAAGGCTTACTCGTAAGAGTAGACCTTATGCGTAGAGTCACTGTTTACGCATATCCTTCACAGGATACGCATAGTCCCATTGTAGAACCTTATGCGTAGTAGTTACGCGTAGGATTTCTCTTACGCATAACTTCCTACGCGTAAGGTGATCCTTATGTGTAGAGATTCAATGACCTTGATTCTGAGTTTTACGAGTAGCAAGCCTGAAATAAAACATCATAACATCAATCTTAACGCATATATTCATTCTAACATCAAATCATGGCATGAAAGCTTGTTAAACATTTACGCGTAGAAAGTCATACGCGTAGGTCAAAACCCTAAGGGTTATGAATTACGCATAAGATTTCTAACCATGGAAATAGCACCAAACTTTTACTGGTAGTTCTAAGATGTTGTGAGAGTATATACACCAAGTTTTAACACCCATTTCGTGATGAATCAAAAATACCCAAACTTTAGAACTTTAAACCCTAATTCCTAATTCTGAGTAAATCAGTGTTTCTGGGTTGTTATAGAACCTGGATATCATCAATTCAACATCATATAAACATAAAAAAACAATCTTTTTGACCAAGAACCTTCACATTTGAAAACACCCAAATTCACGCATAAACCCTAATTTTCAAAATCATTCAATTCGAGTTTCTGGGTTTGTTTTGAGGATAGAAAAAATATCATTGATGTTATTAAAACAATTTGACATTATCTTTTTAACCACAAACACATAACACATGATCATGTGTTCTTACGCATATGCGAAGAACACAAAATCAACCATATAAGTAGATTTGACCGTTGGATTCATTTGAAAATCAAAACCAATGTTTAAAAACATGTTAGAAACATTAATCCACTTACAGTTTGATGATCAAAAACACAGATTGGATGAACGATTCTTATGCGTAGGATCTTTTAGGTGTAAGTAATAAATGTGATGGAATAGTTAGGTGGAGAGTTTTTTTATTAAAATGACTTTAACATTTTGACAGTTTTGGTCCCTCCACCTTTTCCTTTTTCATACAAAGCCATTTAACTTTCATTTTGGTTACCAAACAAAGATTTTGAGAAAGAAACTTGACGACACTCCCCCTTGACTTAAGAAACTAATGAAAGGTTATAAATTTTAGTCCGCGGAGTGTCATTGAACCAGAAATTTTACCACCATTGATAAAAGAAACAACCGGGATATGATAATATGCAAGTACACAGATGTTTTGAAACAGTTAAGTGATTATTTTCTCCCCCTCAACACTTGATCGGGAAAATACTGAATTTTGAAAGATTAAAGTGTTGATGGAAGAAATGTACTTGCCATGTTGAAAGAAAAATAGATAAGAAGAATATTTTTGTTGTTTTATCAGATTTTATATTTTTGTATTTTGTTTTTTGAAAATTTATTTACAAAAGATATTTTGGTGTTTGACAGGTTTTTAAGACTGTTTTAGGAGGTCATCCAATTCCTCTTGTGTCAAACACCTCATACCAATCCGGTGGACCAACTCATTAACCCTAGCGGGAGGCAAGGCTTTGGTGAGTAGATCTGCCAATTGGTATTCTGTACCCACGAAGTATAATTCAACGGTACCCTGTTCCACGTGGTCCTTGATGAAATGATAGCGAAGATCGATGTGCTTTGATTTCGAATGCTGAACTGAGTTGCACGAGATCGCAATGGCACTCCGATTGTCGCAGTACATCGGGATTCTGTCAAATACGTAACCATAGTCTTTGAGTTGTGTTCTCATCCAGATGACTTGAGCACAACATGCGGACATGGCTACATATTCTGCTTCGGTGGATGACAGCGATGTATAGTCCTGTTTCTTTGATTGCCAAGACACCAGTTTATCACCAAGAAATTATAGTGCTCCTGAAGTACTTTTCCTTGAGTCTAAGCATCCTGCGTGGTCAGCGTCTAAAAAAGCGATTAGTTCAAAACCAGAATCCTTCGGATACCAGATCCCCAAGTTAATGGTTCCCTTGATGTATCGGAGGATTCTTTTAGCCTCAGAGAGGTGGGTTTCAGTTGGTCGCGATTGATAACGGGAGCATAGATAAACGGCAAAGGCAATATCAGGCCTGCTAGCTGTTAGATACATGAGAGACCCAATAATACTTCGGTATTTTGTAGGGTCCGCTAATTTCCTATGTAAATCAGTGTCTAGCTTCTTGGTATGAGTCATTGGTGTGGTATAAGTATCACAGGTTTTCATTCTAAATTTGTTTAACAATTCAAGGGCATATTTAGACTGACTCAAGAAAATACCACGGGGTGATTGATGAACTTGTAATCCTAGAAAGAATGTAAGTTCACCCATCATGGACATTTCAAAAATTTTCTTCTTTAGTTTTGCAAAAGCGATTGAAAACTTTTTATGTGTAGACCCAAAAATGATGTCATCCACGTAAATTTGAACAATTAAGATATGTACCCCGTGATATTGTATAAAAAGAGTTAGGTCAACCGAGCCTTTGGTGAAATTATTAGCAATGAGGAAAGATGATAGCTTATCGTACCATGCCCGAGGGGCTTGTTTGAGACCATAAAGGGCTTTGTTCAGTTTGTAGACATGGTTCGGGAACTCTGGATCAACGAATCCTTCGGGTTGGCTGATATAAACCGTTTCTTTCAGTTGTCAGTTGAGAAACGCAGTTTTGACATCCATCTGAAAGACCGTCATATTCATATGAGCCGCGAACGCGAGAAATATCCGAACAGCCTCAAGACAAGCAACTGGAGCAAAAGATTCTTCAAAGTCTATTCCCTCTTCCTGACGATAACCCTTAGCAACTAGACGTGACTTGTTTCGGATGACGTTCCCTTCAGCATCCAATTTGTTTTTCCAAACCCATTTGAGACCAATGACGTAGACTCCTATTGGTCATTCAACCAGTTCCCATACTTTAAGACGTTTGAATTGGTTGAGTTCTTCTTGCATGGATTCAATCCAGTTGTCTTTTGTCATTGCGTCTTTAATGTTTTTAGGCTCAGATTGGCAGACAGTGAGTGCATAAATGCAATGTTCACCATCTGTGTGAAGACGTTGTCTCGTAACGACTGGTTGATTCGGGTTGCCAATAATATTAGCCAGAGGATGGTGTTTTGTCCATCGATGTGTAGAGGGTTGATGTTGGTATACATTGTGTAGATTCTGAGGATTCAAATGGTTTGTTGATGATTCCGCAACATCAGGTGCAGCAGTGTCATTAGCAAACGGATTAAAGAATGCATTTGGATCAAAATCTGCAGATGGGGGTACTTCATTCAGAATATCATCAGCCGGTTCATCATTGTTGGAAGCGGTTTGTTCAACTGTTGTGGTTGAGTCAACTGGTGTAGGTGCATCTTCAACAGTAGTTGTTGTAGCAGGTGTATCAGGTATAGGAATATTATCAGGTTGTGCAGTGGAAACAGCGGATACACCTGGAGCACGTTCATCAATATCGTCACTGAACAGAGGAGCAAATAACCTTTCCATTTGTTGACGAGTTAGCTGGGGGCTTTGTTCAGCTGATGATGGGGGTTGAGGGAAGTTTAAACGGTTGTGACTGGGTTCTAAGCTGTTATACTCAGAAGCCATTTCCGTGAGTTCATCAAAATGAGCATGAATCGTTTCCATCACCTGTTTTGTACGACGATTCCAGATTCGGTAACCTTTAGAATTCTTACAATATCCAATAAAGACTCCAATGTCAGCTTTGGCTTTGAGCTTTCCAAAATCATCACGATCATTATTTGGATAGCAAAGGGATCCAAATACATGAAAGTGTTTGAGATTCGGTTTATGGTTGTGGACAAGCTCAAAAGGTGTTTTGTTGTGGCGTTTTGTTATCATAGAACGGTTTTGAGTATAGCATGCAGTAGATACGGCTTCTGCCCACAAGTAATCTGGAAGTTTAGCATTGATTAACATTGTTCTTGCAGCTTCCACTAACGTTCGGTTTCGTCTTTCAACAACTCCGTTTTGTTCTGGTGTACGTGCAATAGATGTTTGATGCTGAATTCCGACTTTCTCATAGAATTCACGAAGGGTTTGGTTAACAAACTCAGTTCCTTTTTCTATTCTGATTAGTCTGACGGTGTTGCGGAGCTGAACCTGTATTTTCGTGAGAAAGGTGATGATCATTTGTGGAGCTTGGTCTTTGCTTCGAAGAAAGTAGACCCAAGTCCATCGTGAGTAGTCATCAACAATTACTAAAATGTAGCGTTTGCCATTGATCGTTTGCACGCGCATCGGGCCACACAAATCCATGTGAAGAAGATGAAGCAAATGCTGAGAGCTGTGTTCCACCTTTGAAGGAAAATGAGCACGGTTGCTTTTCCCTTGTTCACAGGCTGAGCAAAGGTGATCTTTTGAATACCGGAATCGTGGGAGACCTTCAACTAGTTTGTGTCGAGCAAGGTTGGTGATAGTTTGAAAGTTTAGATGTGAGAGACGACGGTGCCATAGCCAGGATTTTGTTGATGTTGCCTTTGAAAGTAAGCATATGGGAGATGAAGCAACCATGTCTTGCATAGAGATAGTGTAGAGACTAGAATTATGCGACCCAGACATAAGGTCATTTCCTTGTAGATCACGAATGAAACAAGTTTTCTCCCGGAAAGCAACCTCCAAATCTCCATCACAAAACTGACCTACTGAAAACAGATTATGACCGAGGCCTTCCACATAGTAAACCCTGCTGATTTTGATGTTCCCATTGACATAGTCTCCGTAGCCCATGATAGCTGTGAAGTGATCATTCCCGAACCTGACAGTGCCAATGAACTTTACAATAAAGTTTGATAACAGTTTAAGGTTGCCTGTCATGTGTCGGGAACATCCGCTATCAACAATCCAGAGAATGATCTGTATCACCTGCATTACACACAGACGACACAGATGGAATAGAAGTAGATGTGGAACCCAAGATGTTAGATGGTTCCAAAGCAGGTATATTAGACATACACACATTAATAATTTTAGGCATCCGTTTAAATCCTAGTGTGTTATATACCCATTTCTGCCATCTATAACTACTCTTTGCTTTAGTCTTAGTGAATGCACTAGGTGATACTACATTCTTAGGAGGTGAAACTGGAGCTATAGGGACAACAACGCTTGACTTAGAATCTAAAGAAGGCGGTCTACCAAGCACAGACTTAGAATGATTAGTGGGCCTAGAGGTATTCCGATTCTTAGGATTCCGTAACCGAGAGATTATAGCTTTAGCAACACATTTGTCATGACAATCAGAATTCATACTTTTACGACAAATAACACAAGGTGCATCAGACTGAATATCAAAAGTGCTTAAAGGTTTAGCATTCGTTACATCAATATTTCTATTACATTTGCCAGACGCAACATCTATGGTGGAAGCAACGTGAGTCTTATTCATAGTCCTAGAGTGTTCTTCTACTTTAGCATTCCTTATTGATCTTTTCTTAGGTCGCAACTTCCTATTCTTCGATTGAGTACTCCTAGGCTGTGAAGTGCGGACGTTTGGAAAAGACGCAATTATTCCTGTTTCAGTAGAAGGAAGCACGTTAGCAACTTGTGATTTGGCAGTAGGGATTCTAGGTGCATGATTACTAAGTGTTATTGATGCTAATCTCTTAATGATGGTTGGCGGAAGTTGTTCATACTTTCCTAACATTTCTCTTAACTTAGAGATAGTGTGAATCAAATCTTGATTTTCAGAATGAATATTACCAGCAAAATTCATGACTTCTCTAGTGTGAGCAAGATAATGATCAAGTTCGTTTGATGCTTCATGACGATTCTTATTGAGTAAATCAAATATGACACCATATTCCTGTTTGACTGTTACAAGTTCTTGTTCATATTTTGAGATTTGACTTTTCAAAGACATGTTTGAGCATCCTGTTGCTCAATTTTAGGATCAGAAGATTTTGCACTCAACTGAGCGATTTTCTTTTGAAAACTAAGTTGATGATTGTGAATATCTTTTTCACACCAATGAAGACGACGTTTTGCATTGTAAAGTTCGTTAAGTAATCGTTTATTTTCAACTTT
Source organism: Chrysanthemum seticuspe (assembly GCA_019973895.1). Classification (NCBI taxonomy): domain Eukaryota; kingdom Viridiplantae; phylum Streptophyta; class Magnoliopsida; order Asterales; family Asteraceae; genus Chrysanthemum; species Chrysanthemum seticuspe. The sequence goes on along the minus strand of BPTQ01000005.1, from coordinate 159,211,667 downwards.
TAAAGACTCGATCTGAAGCACATTATCAATATTCTCAACAGTCACCACAGAGTCAACATTATCAGCAGAGGTATAATCAGATGCATGTGGCAAAGAATAGAGTAACACAACATTATGGATATCAGCACAGATAACATCTTCCAAGAGTCGATCAACATCTTTTCTTAACATTTTCTTTTTACGTTTAGTGTTAGAAATAGATGTTTCAGTTTTCTCGAAAACGACCTTCATTACTCCAAGTTCCTTATGAAAATCCTTTTCCCAAGCTAATGCACAACTTTTCAAATTTTTAACGTTAGGTAAAAGATTTTTCTGAAAAATGTCTCTTTGTTCTCGCGCCAGAGGCGATTGAAAATGATCAATTTTGATTTCAGAACGATATTCTATCTCATGTTGTAAAATTTTGAGGTCAGCCATGAAAATGTCAAAATATCTAAGAATTTTTCTATTTTCAGGTTTTGAGTTTGCTTCACTGATGGAAGGTAAAGGACCATAAATTTGTGCATAATCTGGTTGAGGATTAACATTAGAAGACTCAGGTGTTTTGATGATAACCCTTGGTGTGTTATAAGAATCCGTTGGTGTGACGAAAGTGACCAGTTTTGAATAATTAAAAGGTTTGTTGTAAACAACAGTTTTTAATTTTGATCGACTCTCGTCTTCTGCATCTAATTCCTCTTGACGATGATATTCAACAACACTCATAACAGTATCATTAATTTTATATTCTGCACTGGAAACTTCAGGATTTGGTTTGAATGTTTTGAGTGAAAGCTTTGGTTTGTAATTAGCTAGATTTGGTCCATATCCTTTTGGATTGGGTTTTAAAGTAAACTTTTCAATAGCTGTTACTGATTCACCATGTTTGTAAACAACAGTTTTAAACTCTTTAATTTTGTTTTGCAAGCCGATAATTTCTGCAAGAAGGTCATCTACCCGATTCGTTGAATGCTTTTTGTATGCGGAGAACTGTTTTTGACAAGTTAACAACTCAGCCTTAGCTTTTTGATTTTCCAAGGTGAGAGCGTTAATTTGTTTTTTATGTTCATGTTTCAGTTGTTCTATTTCAGACAACAAAGCATTCTTCGAAGTGGCTAGATCACGCATCTGTCTCTCTAAATATTTTTCGTTTTGATGAGATTTAGCAAAAGCGGCTTCAAAACCTTTTTCACGATTTTCTTGAGTTTTGAAAAAGTTGAGTTGCATTTGTAAGCATTCAAAATCCTTGGTTAACAGTGCATTTTTGCTTTTTAAGTCCTTGTTTAATGCATAACATTCCTCTATTTTGATTTGATGGTCTTGAATTAAACGAGCAAAATCTGGATGAGGCAACAGTTCTGCTTGTTCAACTTTATTCACAACATGATCATTATTTAGATCCTCAAGTACAACCACGGAGTCAATTTGATTATCACAGGAAACCATAAGGTCATCTTGATCGTCAAATGTAACTACAGGGTTTATTTGAAAATCGTCAGAATGAGATGTAGATGACTCATTTTGAACAGTCTGATCCGTGCCAGATTCAGATATTGGCGGAGATATTAGTTCAGATATGATGATGGTTTGTTCGGGTACTGAGACAAGCCATCAGTGTCATACACTGGGCCTGTTTCACTCATGTGTAACTCATGCATATTAGCCATCAACATAACAGCTGCATTGGCCTGCAAATCCTCCATATCATCATCTGAGTCTGCATCTGCCATAAAGCTCTGTTCTTTGTTTGTGAGAGATCCACCAGCTTCATCCTTAAGAGCCAAAAGAAGAGCCTCTTTGAAATAAGCACTGCCCCTAGTCCTCGGCTTTGGGCATGCATTAGCCAGGTGTCCCTTCTCATTGCAGTTGTAGCATCGAAGACAATTCAACCCATTCTGAGCATTTCCCTGTTCCACCACTTGAGCTCTGTTGTTATTCCTACCCATAGCATTAAACCCTTGACCACCTCCCATTTGACGACCATAACCACGATTCTGAACGTCAACTCATCCATTGTTCACAACAGCCTGATTTCGTGTATTGGATGAGGAACGAATACGATTGTTGGATTTGTTGGTATAACGGCTAAAAGCATTAGCAATCATAACAAATCCCTGTTGCAATGCTTCGAACGGATCGGATTCCTCATTAGTTTGACTATGAAGTGCTTGATCATTGTTGTTGTTGTAAGGAACCAATTGATTTTTTTGAGGTTGTTGTGATTGATCGTTTGGTGTGACTGAGGCAGTTGGTTGAGTTGCTTGTTGAGGAGGATAACTTTGTTGAGCATATAAGGCAAGTTGTTGATTTTCCGGTTGTGTAGGTTGAGCAATTTGAGCACGGAGAATCCTTTCCCGATCAACTTCCTTTTCATGAGGCTTCAAGTAATCGTACAACAATCCATATGTAGAATGATGCATATTCTTCGCTTGACAGAGAAAAATGACATACTTCTCCCATTCAGGACCAAGACTACTCAGGAACTTAGTATTCACTGAAATTCTTGGCATGATGATGTTGTGTTTATCCAAATCATTGATGATGTCTGAAAATCGATGATGATAAGACTCTAGTGTCTCTCCAGGTTCAATCATGAAATGTTCATAAGCCAAGTAAATTTTGGATTCCAAATCCTCCTGATTGAGTACTGATCCTTCCATAAGAAGATGAATATGGTCCCACATTTCCTTTGCAATCTTTTGAGCATCAACACTTCAAAGAATTGGGTTAGGTAATCCTAAAAGGATATATTGCATTGCAAGCTCATCAGCTTCATAGTGTAGAAGTTCAGTTGGATTTAGATCTGCAACAGTAGCAATGTTTGTTTGTTCATCTCTTGGTGGAATAGCAGTAGGATCTCCGGGTACAATGACAGTAGGCATCTCAAATGGACCTTCCAAGATAACCTTCTTTAAGAACTTTCCATGTGGCTTCTTCAGATCACAAAACCTAAAGAACCTTATCACCCATTGATCGTAGTTTCCTGGAGTGAGCATTGGAGTTCTATCAAGTGATCCAGCCTCATGAATTGATTGTTGGCTGCTTAAAGCTTCACACATATTTGCAAACCAAGTGGGTTCCTTCATAGTGTTCCTTGATGGATGTTGATTGAAGTCATTTGTGTAGGGTTGAACTTGAAGACTTGGCGGTGTTTGAACCATTTGTGGTGGAGGAATTGCTCCAAGTTGTGGAGTATGTTGTTGATTAAATTGTTGTTGATAAATTGCTTGTTGTTGATTCCATTGTTGATGTTGTGGAATTAGTTGTTGTTGTCGTTGAGGATAAGTGTAAGGGAAATAGTTAGAGTTTGGTGGTTGAGACATGTTGAAAACTTGTGTTGGTAAAAATGGATCTTTGTAGTCGAATGAACCTTTGATGAAGAAGTATCCTTAGGCGTAGAAATCACAATAGCCAAGTAGCACTTATGCGTAAAAACACCAAAGTTACGCGTAACAATAAGGAGTTACGCGTAGATTTAGCTTACGCGTAAGTAGGGAAAAGACGCTAAAGTTATGCGTAGACAAAAGTTAGGCGTAGAAAGTTAGGCGTAGGATTATCTTATGCGTAAGACTAGGCTTAGGCGTAAGAAAAATCTTATGCGTAGGATTTCTACGCGTAAGCTTATGCTTATGCGTAATTTTAGGGTTTTATCCCAAGTGATCTTTTACACTTCACAGTGTAAAAGATATCCAAAGTCGACGTATTTTCAGACTTATCCAAGTAAGAAAACACGGAGTAAACCACGAAAATAAAGATCAAACCAAGGAAAGACTTACGCGTAGTTTTAGGGTTTCACTACGCGTAGGTTTACTCGTAAATTTGATATTGCTCAAAGATGTTTCTAAACCAGTTTTTGTGTGATGAAATAGCTTCAAGATCACCAAATAACACAACAATGTGAAATTTGATGAACCAAACCTTCTAAAATAGTTACGCGTAGAACTACACCCATGAATAAAAACTAGCTCAAAAACAATGATCCATACATAAAGTTCCAAACTTTTTACCAAAAACAGTAACTTTAACACCGTATAACGTTGAAAGGACAAGAATCTTGGATTAAAAAGTGAAAAAAATACGTTTTTGATCAAGCCAAAAGTAGGGATACGCAAGTTAAGCGTGAGACCAAAAGTCACTTCAAACAATACGTTCACTCAACTATTAGGCGATTGATACCACTGTTAGGTCACTAGTTTTACAAACACAAGTAATATAGAAAGAGGTTAAGGCGATTGAACAAGATCCACACACACACACACGATATAAAAACGGTTTAGGCGTAGAGTGTATGAGAGAAAATAACTTGAACAACCAACCCTCAAGTGAGGGTTTACATAAGGTATTTATAGGAGGAAAGCTAGGGCAACACTCCTAGTTTCCTTCCTTTTCATAATGGACTAAGGCCTAGGCTTATGGGCCTTCTACATAAGCCTAAGGCTAATTGCAAACATAAAGGCCATAATAAAGCTAACTATTACATATTAATTACAAACACTTGATTATGGTTTAGGAGTGATTCCAACAGATTTGACAGTATTAGACAAAGTATTTATACCACATTCATGATTAGCAACAGAATTCAAGCAGACATCATTACAAGGTTTGCAAATAGTATCAGAATACGAATTAATTACAGTACGCATATGGCTAATACTAGAATCAACACGATTAGTTTTATTCGGCTTAAACTTAAAGTTCCTAGGTTGGTCTTCTACTCTCTTCCAATGCACATTCTTAGCTTGCGAGGTCCTGTCATTCCTTGTATTGTCTTGAGACTTTGACATGCTCGCTTTAATGTTACTGATTACTCCTGTAGAGGGAATGGGAACATTAGTTGGTTTTGCTACTCTTTGCTTCTCCTATTTAGATGTGCTGGGATCTGAACTACATGCAGACATACTAGTGTTCACTTTCTTAACACTAGAAGTGTTGGAATTTGTACTTCTAGAAGGCACACTAGAGTTCGCTTTCTTAGCATTAACAGATCTGGAATCTGAACTACTTGAAGGCACACTAAGGATCCCATTCAAAACATCGGGCATCGAATGAATATCATACTTGGCACTAGGCATAGAACATGAAATCAAAGGATTAACTCTCTCACCTAAGGACTTTGGGCATATTGTAATTAAGCATTCTAGAATTTCTTGAGATCGTTTGGCATATAAGCATGCATGCCCAATTGCATTGTCAAGTGGTTTCTCTAATTTATCCTCTTCAACAATCTCACGTAAACATTCTAGACAATCCTTAAGGGATGAGAAATATGTTTGAATAGCAAGTTTGTTATTCCTGAGATGAGGGGGAACATATTTCACAGACAAAGCATATTTGTTACTAGAGTGAACCTTTGATACACCATTCTCCCCATTGGTCATTGACATTTTCCCTTTTACCTGGCTCTTCAGATTCTCAATTTCCTTTTGCAATGAAGCTATTTGTTCATTGTTTTTGTTACGAGTGACCTTTATTGATTCAAATAACTCATTGAAATGACGTTTAACCTTTTCATTTTCTTCTACAAAACTTTCGTTTTCCTTTTCTAATGCATTTACTAAGTTTTGAAGATGAAACGTTTGAGAATTATGAGAATCTAAAGGAGGAGGCATTTGGGAGCCAGTCACATTGTTCTTTTCACCCTTTAATTGAGAGATTTGGGCTTTCAATTTTCTGATCGTGTTACAATGAGCATGAATTTGTTCATCAAGTTTGTTTATTTGAAAAACTGCATCAAACTCTGGAGCATCTGAGGATGTCTTGATATTTGAAGTTTTTACATTTTCTTTAAGATGTTGATATTTTAGTTGTAGATTAAAATGTTCAACCTCTAATTTAGAAAAATGTTTAACCACATTGTCGTGATCATCCAGTTCAATTTTCTCAGTTAGTTTAGAATTAGTCTTTTCAAGCTCAATGACACGATCATGGGAGACTTTCAGGGCAACAGATAATTCATGAAATTGAGAAGCGTTAATGGAACAATTTGTAGCAGTGAAAAACACATCTTGAGCAACACATTCAGTAATAAGAGTCTCATTCAATGTATGCAAGTTCTTCCTCTCAATCTCATTATATTTTAGTGCACGCTCATAATTACTAACCTCAACTATCATAGCATCAAATTCCTTTTCCATTTCTTTAATGTCTAAATTCATTCCCTTTTTAAGACTTTCAAAATGATCTTTTAGTTGTTTAAAGAAAAGCATGACTTCAGTTAAATAACATTCTTTTGTTTGCTCAAAACCCCTTTCCCCTTCAGTAATACTAGTGGGTGTGATCCTTTTCTTGCAAGTTTTCTCAAAATCAACAAATAGTTGAAAGATAACGTATTGACTGATTAAGGCCTTGCTTTTAGTGGCAATAGTTCTAGGAACTAGATGCATTGGTGTATTGGGAGGATACATGGTCGCTTTATGTAACACCCCCGAAAATCTTAATGACAGCGGAAGACTAATTCGGGTGTTACTTGAATGGAGATCATAGTCAATAATTATAGAAAACGACTCGAAAGAGACGTTTTATTAAAATAGTTATCATTCATCGGAAACTCATAGTTTGTTACAAAATATTGTAAATAGATCAAGTGTTTTTCCCAAAAGAAAGATCACGAGTTTGAAAGAAATGATAACTTTTATGTTTTACACCACCAGATAAGCCTTGCCATGCCCCGTTCCGCACCTTGGTCATAATCTTCACTGATTACCTGAGATAACATGCTTAAAAAGGTCAACAAAAATGTTGAGTGAAGTCCATAGGTTTAAAATAAGTTGAACACAAGTATAAGATCATGATCATTGTAAACTAACAATATCATAAGAAAAATATCACAGATTATTATGCACTAAGCTCATGGAACCAAGACTCAACTGCATACACCGAATTACCAGTGTACGTAAGTATGCCCCAAAGGAGGTAATAGCCAATTACCTAAAGAAATTCGATATGGTGCGCCCCGGTTATTTCTCTATAACCGAAACGGGGTTCGTTAATCCCCATAGTACTATTCACGATATCTACGTTCACTCGCGGTGACTAATGGTTCATGATCAGGGGACTTGTGGCTAACAACTTAGGCAGTACCAATAATCAAGAGGATCAAGCATTTATGAAAAACCTTGTGTTCTAGTTTAGAGCATGTATCTCCCTCGCGGGGTTTATAAAAATAAAGTAAAAGCGAGGCTATGAACTCACATTGATGATAATGCACACGCACAAAAAGATCAAGCACAATGTAGCGGAGGTTCCAACTCGAAACCTAAAATGATGAGATGGCGAGTCTCAGTAAATGAGCATTTTGGTTCGCGACCAAAATAATAGAGCATTGAATATTCTTATTCAATAGATCATTGGATTGTCTAATCCAATAGTGTGCGATCGTGATTAACGTTTTAAGTTAATTTATGTGCTACATTGCCTTAATTAATTATCCTCACCTACGCATAAGTGAAATGTCTTCCCCCGTTGTGATCTTAGTAAATTCGTTGATCATTTTAACGTATTAAGATTCCCCGAGTATTTTATCGAAATAAGTATATTTTTACCTATACTTTCTAATAAGTATATATTTACATATACATTTATACATGAAATAAGTTTATCATTATTCGAAAATATTACACTCATGTGATCAAAAATACTCATATGATCAAAATACTTGTTTTTACGAAATTATGATGGATTTATAAATTTTTCTAACTTTTTCCCGAATTTACACTTTTTACCCTTAAGTTATAAAAAGTACGAGTTTAGTACCTTAACATTGATAAAATGACAATTTTTACCCGAAACATACTTTATATCAAAACTTTCAGAAATGACATGTTCAACCCTTGGTAAAACTGATTTTACATAAAAAGCCCTCCTAGTTTACTTTATACGCTTTAAACTTTAACTTTTCCAAATGTACACTTTTCACCCTAAACTTTAATTATAACTAGTTTAGGCTAATTACACATTCGGTCCTTGTGGTTTTCAAGCGTGTTCATGCACGTATATATTTACCCCCTTTTACTTTCGAAAAAGTGCATATTGGTCCCTTAACTTTTCATGCATGTTTATATACGTAATATATGAACCTTTAACTTTTAAATGTTACGCTTTTAACCCGAAATTCATTTGTTTTGCAATTTGGTACGAAATACTTTTGAAATAAACGAAAACTTTGTGTAACTAGTACAAACTTATTCCTAGCTTATTTCTTTAGCTTATTAGCTTATTTTTATCATATTGGGCCGGGTTAGATCATTAATGGACTCGGATTGGGCTTAATGGGTTCGGTGTTTGGGCTTTAGGCCCATTCGTCTTGGCGTATGAATTTTAAGGTGTACGATGGTTCCTATAGGTTTTGCTACACAATTTGTGACTTGTTCGACATGTTTAACCGTTCTAGTGTGTAACTATTGAGTGAATGTACGTCGTGTTTAGGTGTTGGTGTGATCTAATGTAACATTTTCCATTTTTACACGCGTATAATCATAAGGTTTAACTAGTTACTAGAGGTAATCAACTATTCTAACGTGTAATATACATGCATAAGCTAAGAAGAGTGAGTTAAGATAACTTACTACACTCTTAAAGAGTGGTGGCGACGTGCGAGCAAGTTTAGACAACCAAGAGAACCCGTGTTCTCCTTATAACTTGTTACCCGTATTCCTTTAGTTCACAAATCTTCCCTTATAAGACCCAATGCTTCTCGTTTTTCCCTATTATTTCTCTCGAATCTAGTTACCACAGTGGGAGAATTATATAAAATATGTGTGTGTTTGAATGGAGTTGTAAGTGGTAAGATGAAGGGTGTGTATGTTGGTTGTGTGTTTTTAAAGGAAAATAAGCATGGCTCTTAATATTTCTTTAATCCTAGGTTACTTGGTCTTAGGCAACATTAGACATGTGACCCTTTGAATTTGGTCTTAGTTGGTTTGAGGCGTGGGAGGATGGCAGCCGGTCTCAAGGGCATGCAAGCCTAGTCCCATCCAAGTTTTGCAAGTAAACACTATATCCATTGGTCCCTAAAGTCAAAGCATGGTCAAGTCATATTAGGCTATTTTAATACTTGTTTAGGGTGGCCTAATGGGTGGCTTTGTCTCCTCTTTTTCACTACCATACGCAAGGCATGAGACAACATGTTTCAAGTTTAGTTTGGTTGAATCTTTGGTTAGCTTGGATTTCGTTTCATGCTCAGTTACAAAGAAAGAAAGCACAAAAATGGTAACTACAAGATTTCTAATATATGATCATGGACTAGAGGTTGTGAACGAGGCCCAAGGCCAAGAAAATATGGATGAGTTTGGGCTCCTATGTTTATTCGTGTACTCATGTTAGGCCCGAAATGGTTTTTAAGTGTGTTGGGCTTATCTCGTGGGCTCGTGAACTAAGGCTAAGCCCAAAGGGATAATGGGGTGGGCTTGATCCGGTCGTGAGGCCCATTACGTGTCGGATTCGAGTGGTGAAAATTCCAATGAGTTCCGAGGCCCTATACGAATTTTATATATTTTTATTATAATTAAATTCGTAATTTTTACAAATTTTTACGTATTCATTACGTATTTTAGGATTATCAAGATAGTGGGGAAATTTATTTAGATCACAACGGTATCTTTTATGAACGCTCAAGCTGCGTTGATCATGCATATGCCAAATGATATGCAAATGTGATGTTTAGAAAATTTTATGACGAAATAGATCGTGTTAAATTCCTGATTAAAGCGTTAAGTACATTGAAATTTTCCGGGAGCTTACAGTACCTACCCCTTAAGAGAACCGCGTCCCGCGGTTAAACTCGCAGAGGCTGTCATGGGTGATCTAGATGACCAGGTGGGGATACTTGGAACGCATTACATCCTCGCGCTCCCAGGTGAACTCTGCACCTCGTTTCTTATGATTCCATCGAACTTTAACGATAGGAATGCGGCTTTGCTTAAGCCTTTTAACTTCTCTATCCATGATCTCGACTGGTTCTTCGACAAAGCTAAGTTTGTCATTGAGCTGGATGTCCTTGAGTGGTACGACTAGAGTTTCATCCGAAAGACACTTCTTAAGATTTGAGACATGGAACGTGTCATGTACTCGGCTAAGTTCTTCGGGAAGATCAAGTTTATATGCCACTGGACCAATTCTTTGAAGAATTTTGAATGGTCCGACGTATCGAGGTTTGAGCTTTCCTCATTTTCCAAATCTGACCATCCCTTTCCAGGGTGATACTTTGAGCATTACATGGTCTCCGACTTGGAATTCCATTGGTTTTCTTCGAACATCTGCGTAGCTCTTTTTTCTATCTCGAGCTGCTTGCAATCTTTGCCGAATTTGCATTATCTTTTCGGTTGTCTCTTGGACAATTTCGGGGCCTGTGAGTTGTACTTCTCCAACTTCCGCCCAGCAAACTGGCGATCAGCATTTTCTTCCATAGAGTGCTTCAAAAGGAGCAGCTTTAATGCTGGCGTGATAACTGTTATTGTAAGAGAATTCAGCCAGAGGTAAGTGCTTATCCCATCCTTTTCCGAAATCAATCACACATGCTCTTAGCATGTCTTCCAGAGTTTGGATCGTTCTTTCACTTTGTCCATCTGTTTGAGGATGGTACGCGGTACTCATATCTAAGTTGGTACCCATGGCTCTTTGAAGCGTTTGCCAAAATCTTGAGGTGAATCGGCTATCACGGTCAGATATGATAGAGATTGGTACACATTGACGAGAAACAATCTCTTTGATGTACAGTCTAGCGAGTGTAATCATCTCGTCGTTCTCCTTGATTGGCAAGAAATGAGCGGACTTTGTAAGACGGTCTACAATAACCCAAATGGTGTCAAAACCATTAGAAGTTTTTGGCAACTTTGTGATGAAGTCCATTGTGATTCTTTCCCATTTCCACATAGGAAGTTCTGGTTGAGTTAGTAATCCAGATGGCTTTTGATGTTCAGCTTTGACTTTCAAGCATGTCAAACATTTACTGGCGTATACAGCGATATCAGCCTTCATATTAGGCCACCAGTACAAAAGCTTTAGATCTTGATACATCTTGTTGGGACCAGGATGTATGGAATACTTCGATTTATGTGATTCATGCATGATGAGTTCTCGGATACCTCCAAAGAGTGGAATCCAACTTCGATTCTTGAAACATAGCGTTCCGTCCGATCTCTTCACAAATCCATTCTCATTCTCCGGCATGCCATAAATCTTCTCATTCGGCCTATTTTCTTCCTTAAGGGCTTCGATTTGAGCTTCAAGAATTTTCGATGGTAGGGGTGAATTGATTACCATTCCCAATGATCTCACTCTAAGTGGCTTAGGGCGATCTTTTCTGCTCAAGGCATCGGCAACAACGTTTGCCTTTCCAGGATGATAACGGATCTCGCAGTCATAATCACTAAGCAATTCGAGCCAGCGACGTTGACGCATATTCAATTCCTTTTGATCTAAGATGTGTTGAAGACTTTTGTGATCAGTGTACACTATACATTTGGTTCCGTACAAATAATGTCTCCATAATTTGAGTGCAAATACCACGGCGCCAAGTTCTAGATCGTGAGTAGTATAATTCTTCTCATGAGTTTTGAGTTGTCGTGACGCGTAAGCAATCACCTTGTTCCTTTGCATGAGAACAGCGCCTAAACCCATGTGTGAAGCATCACAATATACTACAAAATCTTCGGCTCCTTCCGGTAGTGCCAAGATAGGTGCTTCGTAAAGTTTGTTCTTTAGGAGTTGAAAAGCTGATTCTTGATCGTCTCCCCATTCGAATTTCTTCGTTTTCTGGGTTAACTCGGTCAATGGTTTAGCTATTTTCGAGAAACCTTCGATGAATCTTTGATAATAACCAGCAAGTCCTAAGAATTGACGAATTTCGGTAGGGTTAGTGGGTACTGGCCAATTCTTAACAGATTCAATCTTTGAGGGATCCACATGGATTCCTTCACTGTCGATCACATGACTAAGAAATTGGACTGTCTCAATCCAAAAGTCACACTTGGAAAACTTTGCGTACAATTTTTCATCCTTGAGTAACTTCAGGACAGTCTTCAAATGTTCCGCATGTTCTTCTTTATTACGAGAGTAGATAAGAATATCGTCGATGAACACAATGACGAATTTATCCAGATATGGTTTGCAGACTCTATTCATGAGGTCCATAAATAAAGCAGGTGCATTAGTCAAACCGAATGGCATTACTTGGAATTCATAATGGCCATATCGAGTTCTAAATGCGGTCTTGGGTATATCTTCTTCTCTTACCCGTAACTGATGATATCCAGATCTTAAATCAATCTTCGAGTATACACTCGAGCCTTGTAACTGATCAAACAGATCATCGATTCTTGGTAAGGGATAGCGGTTTTTGATTGTGAGCTTGTTCAATTCTCTATAATCGATACACATCCGGAATGATCCATCTTTCTTCTTAACGAATAATACCGGTGCTCCCCAGGGTGAGGAACTTGGTCTAATGAATCCTTTCTCAGATAGCTCTTCTAGTTTTTTGGATAATTCTTGCATTTCTGAGGGCGCTAAACGGTACGGTGCTCGTGCTACAGGAGTAGCTCCAGGAATAAGATCGATTTGAAATTCGACTTGTCGAGCAGGTGGGAGTCCAGGCAAATCTTCTGGAAACACCTCAGAAAATTCCTTGATTACAGGTACATCCTCTAGTCGTTTCTCTTACGACTTCTTTTCCGTTACTTGAGCTAAGAAGGCATAACATCCTTTTTCCATGTACTTTATTGATTTCTCACAGGATATGATACTTAAGTACTTTCTACTTTGATCTCCTTGGATAACTAAGGTTTCACCGTTGATCGGGATATGAACGGTTTTCTCATCACAAACAATCCTAGCACGGTGTTTGGATAACCAATCCATGCCAATTACGACATCGAAACTTCCAAGTTTGATTGGCAAAAGATCTATGAGGAACGAGTGATCTTGTAATAGAATAGGACAATTACGGATTACGGTGTTGGTTCCTATTATTTTCCCATCGGCAAGTTCTATCTCATAAGTTGTATCTAAGGCGATTGGGGATATTTCAAGTAATGGTGCAAAAGTAGTAGATACAAAACTCTTATCTGCTCTCGAATCAAACAAGATTTTTGCAGAATGATTGTTAAGAGAATACGTACCCGTCACAATGTCAGGGTTCAACGGTGCATCTCCATCTCCTAGCATGTACACTCTTGCACGCGCATTGTTTGTTTGAACGACATTTAACTTTGGGCATTGACTCTTGAAATGACCTGGTTCTCCACATCCATAGCAGTTCATGTTTGTCACAGTGTTGCCTCTTCCAGGGTTTCGGCAATGCTTACCTTGATGACCTACCTTGTTGCACTTATCGCACTTCACAGTACAAGGTCCAGAATGGTGCATCAAACATCTGTTACACTGAGGATGTGGTCCTACATACCCTTTTCCAGCAGTGGGTGCAGCATAAGCCCTTGCGGCTTCTTGCCTTCGGTTTTGCCGATTGTGATGTTGGTTTCTGTTGCGGTGATATTGGTTGTTGTTGTTCCGATTGTTGTTGTTGGACTGATGGTGGTTGGAATTTGAGGTTTTCCGATCATCAAACTTTCTTTTGTTGTCACTTGAGCCTTGTGCATTTGCAAGCTTTAGTATTGGTTCCATAAGGCGGTGGGATACAATGACAACTTCTTCAACAGTTTTTGGATTCGAAGCGATGACATCTCCTTCGATGCTTCGAGGTAAACCTCCAATCAAAGCTTCCAAAAGCTTTTCATTGGTAGGAAACAGATGAGGACATAGAGCTCTCAGCTCATGGAATCTCTTGAAGTATGTCTTGAGATCATTACCTTTAGCAGCCAAGTGGTAATACTCATCTTCGAGTTTCTTGATCTCAGTTCTCGGGCAATACTGTTTCATTATGATGAGTGTCTAAATACTCATCATTTTTGTACAAAATAAACTGCAAAATCATCTGAAAACGCTCAGAAACACATCAAAATGATCAAAATATCACAAATCAGTGTTTTATGTGTTTCAAATGCAAAATTATCAAAATCAGATGAAAAATGTATCAAGTTTGCAAAATTGGCAGTTTTAGTCCCCCAAGTTTCAAAAGTTGTCAAGAACAGTCCCTGAGCACATAATTTCAAAAGTAAAGTCACCAAAGGTCCTTTTTAAAATCAAAACTTGTCAAATTTAGTCCTTTGGTGAAAAATATGAAAAGTTTGAGAAAATTACAACTTTGGTCCTTCAACTTTCAAAATTGGCAGAAATGGTCCCTGGAAAATGTGAAAATTGCAACATTAGTCCTTATACTTTTGAAAGTTGTCACTTTTGGTCCCTTGAAACAAGTTTGAGATGTTGGCAGCTTAGGTCCCTACATTTTCAGGATTTACACCTTTAGTCCTTGAAGTTTTAAACTACTTAACTTAATTTTGGACCCCTTTCCTATTCTGGACCCCCTGTCAAAACAATTGTGAACCCCCCTAGTATTAACCACTTGCCTGGTCAATTCTGGTCAAAAGTCTCAACTTGGCGCCAAAGTCCTTCACTCTCACCTGCTGCCTGCAACACTTCTCCAACCCATCCCCCCTCCTCAATTTCTTCTCAAATATGTTCCCCACTTCACAACTAACTTCCAAACATCATTAAATGCATTTCCCTTCCCCTCACTCAACCTTATCTGCCAAATGAGAATTTGGCGCCAAAAATAGGTTTAAACGGCCATGATCAATTTGAAGCAATCCAATGGCTAATAAATGGTGGGATCAAATCAGAAGAAAGAGAGAAAGACATTTGGTATAAAAGGAAGGAAAGAGAAGAAGCAAAGGAGTAGATGTTTTTAGTTTGAATTTACTTTTATGTCATTTTTTCTAATTATGTCTTAGTTAAACTCTTAAGTTGTAATATTTTGTTCTTAAATATCAAACTCAAGTTACATCTTCAGTTTCATCAAGTTTTAATTATCAATTCCAAGTTTCATATCTTTTCATCTTTATATGTTAACTGTTGAAAATTGTAGTTTCCATCTCATAACTTCAAGCTTCATATAGCTTATTTTTAAAGTTTATATAAGCTTAGATAAGCTTTTTATAGCTTTTCATAAGCTTATAGTCAAGTTTCCATCCCTTTTGCATTCGGGTCAACAAAAGTCAAACAAGGGCAAAAATTGGTAAATGCAGTTGGACATGGGTTGATGCAGTGGAAATGGGTTGAATAGTAGTGATTTGGGTTGATTTTGGATAGGGTAGTGGTTCATGGTCCATGGTTTCAAGCTAGCAGCTTTGGACTTGTGTAAGTGATTTTTGATCTGCGCAAAACAGTCAAGTCTAAACAGACTTAAAACTGCTCAGACACAAATGCAATGAAGTCCTGGAGAATACAGTGGATTCCCGGGTCGTTAAGTCCCACGGAGACTCAATGGTGTGCAAACACAGATTCAGACGATAGAATGATCACTAATGATAGCGATCAGAAAGGATAGGGATTGAATATTACACTACTGAAAAAGATTAATAAATAAAAGCGACTTAAATGCAAATTAAGAAAATTAAAAAGATAAAAGATATTAAATAAACGCTATCACTATATTTAAAGTGATGAACGTTTAAAACCTAAAACTTACGTTTAAATTAAAATAACGTAAACGTACAAAATAAAAAGTGAAACTTATACAATATAGATCCTAAAAATATGAAAAATACATTTTTACAAACCTAATGATATAAGAAACTTTATAGAAAAAGAAAATTATTTTTACAACTATTTATGTAATTATTATTAATTAAAACCTATTTTAAACTATTTAATAATACTCTAAAATAAAAGAAAATATGAAATAAGATTAGAAAAATAAGATTAAGACTTAGAAAAATCTAAAATATGATAAAACTAATTTTAAAACTAAAAATATATTTTTTAGACTTTTTATGTATTTATTATTAATTTAAAACTATTTAAAACTAATTTAAATTATTAAAAATACCAAATAAAAGGAGAAAAATAGGGAAAAATACTTTTTAAGCTTTTTACATTTATCTAAACTTAAGAAAAATGAAAAATTATTTTTTAGAACCTTTTCTTAATTATTTGTATTAAAAGCTATTTAAAAGTGCTTAAAAACTAATTTAAATTAAGAAAAATAGTAAATAAGCTAGGAAAAATCTGAAAAATTCAAGATAACTCTAAAATAATACTAGGAAGCTAGGAAAAATGGAAAAACATGGGCTTGTGTGGAAGGATTTGAAACTGAAGTAGCTAGTGCTTATAAATAAGCACTTTAATAAGCCAAAAGGAGTCCAAAAGCCACCAAACTGATAAGGAAGCTATAATAAGCTAAAATGACTAAAATGGAGCAAGAATCAACAAGCTACAGCTACTGAATATAAGCTAGTATAGATTTGAGTATATGAGAGTTTAAGCTAAAACAGTGGCTGGGGTACCTAATTTGAGCTAATGCACAAGCTACAAAATAAGCCGAAATGGAAAAACACCAATGGGAATCTGTTCTAGACCTGGTTGAGAGTATGTATACCAAAAACCAACCCTAGCCAAGCCCTTATGAGACCTGTGCAAGCTTGCACAGATCTAAGAAAAACTCAGCATCAGCTGAGTTTTGGAGCAGGGCAGTTAAGCCATAAAAGACAAGCTATTTTGAAGCTTGTAGGAAAATCACAAAAATATGCTAAAATGACCATAAGAAACTAGAGCAGTAGGGCTTTCTAAAACCACAATTTTCATTGAAAATGAATCAGAAATGAGCTCATGAAAAATCTTCCTAGATGAGCCCAAAACTGACTTTTGCAACATTTGACTTTTGATGAAACTGAAATGTTGACCTTTTTGAGCTTTGATCTTGATTTAATGACTGATAATGGTAAATTATGATGAATTAAGACTGAATCAAGCTAGATCTAAGTATTCTAAACACAAAACAAGAATATGAATCCTTAAAATCCCAACAGTGGGCTGCTAAGGTATTTAAAGTGGAATTTTGACTTTTGTTGTTCTAAGGTTTAAAATAAAGACTAGACTGAGTACAAATAAGCTATACAAGCATAAAACAATAAGCTTTAACAAATGAGCAAGCCTCAAGTACAGCTAAACTATCAAATCCAAACACCCCTTTAACAATCTGATAAGCTATTTAACTTGAGAAAAACACTAAACCAGATGGTACTATTGATCAAATTGGGTCTATATAATCATAATATAACTGTCTAAACACATGAAGAACAGTTGAGACCACAGATAAACAGATAAGCTAAAACTGCAATTTGACTTGAAAGTTGAAAACTGAGAAACTCACTAACCACAGTGTCCAGCTGTTGCAGACTATAACCAGAACCCAAAACTATTCTAACCTACTCTAATACACCCAAAAGCAACCTCTGCATCACCCTTTTCAATTTCTGAACCATTTTGAGCCCAAAGTTGACTTCTGTTGACTGTCATGCAAAATGAGTGGAAACTAGAATATGAGCTTGTACAATGCTTTCACAAGCTCATTTGAGCTTATTGAAGCTGATAGATGAAATTTGTGAAGCTTTTAAATAAGATTTTGAGAAGGAAAGTTGCAACAGTAACTTTAAACATGAAATCTTAACATAACTTAAATTGATAACTGGAAATAGGTTATATTGATTACAAAACACTAAGTTTGATACAAAGAAACAGAATACAACAAGTTTTATACTAATTTAAAGACTTTAAATTAAAAACGACATTTTTGATAAAACTAAAACTAAAACTACTCTCCTCTTGCTTCTTTATGCTTCTCTTTTATATCCAAACTCATTGCCTCTCTCCTCTGAATCTTTCCCACCAATCCATAGCCATTGGATCACTCTCAAATGCCATATGTCATTTTTGGCGCCAAAGTCATCTTGAGCAGTTTTTATCAATTAATGAATTTGGTTGAGGTAATTAAAGCTTTTTGTTGTTTAGAAGGTGTGGAGGGGACAAGGAATGGGAGGGGGTTGAAATTGGGGTGAAACCATGGCTGGTTTTGAGTAAACAGAAGTGGAGAGGAGAGTCTACAGTACATCTGGTTTTAGGCGCCAAGTGGGTGAGTTGTTTGACTTGGGTTTGACCAGGCAGTGTTAATATCAAGGGGTCCAAAATGGATTATGACAGGGGGGTCAAATGGGTGCAAGGGTCCAAATTGGTATTAAAAGGTTTAAAACTTCCAAGGACTAAAGTGTAATTTCTGAAAACTCAAGGACCATTCCTGCCAATTCTGTAAAGTTGCTCAAAGGACTAAAAATGACAAAGTTTAATAATGCAAGGACCAAAGTTGCCATTTTCAGATTTTCCAGGGACCAATTCTGCCAATTTTCAAACTTGGAGGACCATTTTTGTAATTTTCTCAAACTTTTGATATTTTTCACCAAAGGACTAAATTTGACAACTTATGATTTAAAAAGGACCTTTGGTGACTTTACTTTTGAAATTATGTGCTCAGGGACTATTTTTGACAATTTTAGAAACTTGGGGGACTGAAACTGCAATTTTTGCAAATTTGATATGTTTTTCATCTGATTTTGATATTTTTGCATTTAAAACACATAAAACACTGATTTGTGATATTTTGATCATTTTGATGTGTTTCTGAGTGTTTTCAGATGATTTTGCAGTTTATTTTATACAAAAATGATGAGTATTTTGAGACTCATCAATCCCCCACACTGAGATATTGCTAGTCCCTAGCAATGATTTGAGAAAACATAATGGATTTTAAACTCTTTACCAAAAGCCATTACTTCTGGAGTAGCCAAATGTTTCAGTTCAAGTAAGAACCATGGTACACCGATAACCATGTGATTTTGAGCAAACCACAAGCTGTAAACGGATTTGATTTTGTCTTTACCAGAAGCCGTACCCTTCTGGACTAGCCAACTCTTAGATAAATTATCAATATTATCTTTGGTGAGCTGATTACCAATTATGGATTTTCCACTGCCTTTACCACAAGCCATAATCTTGCGGGCTAGCCAACTCTTCACTTTTTAGGATATGGTGAGCTGAAAACCATACAATTTTGGGCAAATTGCAAGCCATATAAACGGATTTGATATATCTTTACCAATAGCCGTTTGCTCCTGGATTAGCCAATCCTTTTGTCTTACAGACATGGCGGACTGATAACCAAGATGAGTAAGTGTAGAACACTTACTCCAAAAAAAAAAATTTTGGCCAAAAACGGGGGAATTGGTATACTTATATGATAAAATTCGTGAGAATTCCCCTCCCACACTTAGAAATGAATATTGCCCTCAATATTCAAAGTACCGGCGGTTATGCCGAAACAAAGAACGTAAAAGGGAAATACTACGGCCATTATTATGAAAGATTTTAAGATATATGTATATAACATGTGGGGCATCACCCCCACACTTAGGTGGTAGAAAGGGGGGTAAGAAGACAGAAATATGGGTGAAAACCCATATGGTGCGTGCTACTGTTTTTGGTTTCCGAGTCGCTAGCTTGACTCGACCCCGCATTCATTGGTTCATGGGGAAGCAAAGTGGAAGAAACAATCTCCATCGGACTTTCATTCAAGATGTTTGGATAAACATTGAAGCATGTGAAAGTTCCACACCGATGAGATATAGAGAGAAAGACAGACCCGGCTCACAAATGATAAACGAAAATGCCGGGGTCAAAGATAGTGTCCTCACTCCCGAAGGAGTGAAGAAGAGAGGAAGTCACCGAGTAGGTGAAGAAAAGAAAGAAGATCATGATAACAATCATGACTAGATCTTCTTCCTCGGGATTAAGTGCAGTTGCACTTATTTGGATTTTATTGGTTGAGCTCTTAGGGTTGGAAGGCATCTCGGTTGGGAGGGTGGGAAGATTTGTCATAACTATGCAAATTGAGATTCTCTCCCCCCGATCATGATTTTTGCCATCCAGACAATCATACTCCAGCGGAGATATGATATGAGAAAGTTCACCGGCGAACTCCTCATGAAGAGAATCAATCACATAATGTGAATTTGTGAACTCTTGTTCCATTGTGGGCTCATCACTATCCTCAGTCTGAGTATCAAAGAGTGGATTCTCAGAAATTGAAGTGAATTCAGAGTTGAATTCAAATAGAGGATTAGTGAAAGTAGCTTTGAATGTTTCGGGAACAAAGTGATCAACATTCTCATTTGGATTGTTGGGATAAGAAGTGAGTGAACGATCATTAACAATGAGACTTTCAGTCTCTCCCAGATCAGCTTCGAGATCAAAGAGTGGATTGATGTGAGTGAGTTCATCGGAGAACTCCTCAAGAAGGGGATCAGCATCAGATTGCGGAAGTGATGCCTCAACGTACTCGATGTCTCCATATGAAGCACAATCTTCGCTAAGATCAGAGAAAGTTTCAAAATGATCTTGAGCACACTCAAGAGGGGAAGAAATATCACACAGATGCTCGAGAATTCCCTGTGACTCTCTCGGGATTGGGATAAGGTCCTCAACACTAGACGATTCCATTTCTGGAATAGTGCTAAGAAGCTCATCCCCCATGTTTAGAGAGTGAATGGGAATATCAGGTGTGATAACAACAGACTGAGGGAGATTAGATGGACTAGCATACATATGTTTTATACTTTCCATTTGTTCTTCTGCTAGTAATTCCATCATAGTCTTTTCTCCCTGATTCTTCATGGAAGGAGTTTCAACTGATGAACTTGATGAACCGTTATAAAATTGTAAGATATCAAGGATATCTTCATCATCATCGTCATCAGGAATGAAACGGAGTCGAGAGCTAGATTTGGCCGCTTTTTCTATTGCCATTGATTCCCTAACAGATTTTTCAAACGCAATCTGGGAATCTAATTCAGCAGCTCGCTCTTCGGCTAACAAAACTTCCATTGATTTTTCATTTGGATTATCATGGGAGTGTTTAGATTCCTTCAAATCTTTCACTAAATCCAAAAGATCAAGGAGAAGATTTTGAGGAAGTGAATCAGGCTGGTACTGTAGAGGTTGGTCATGATATGAAGAGCCGTAATCGTTACAAGGAAATGGGTTCCCTGTTTGACAATCCGAGCTAGAGTGAGGACCTCCACAATACTCACAACAGTAAAACTGATGTGGCTGTGAGTGGTATGTGTTGTAGTCATAATTGTTATCAGGAACCTGCTCATAGACAAGCGTGTTTCCTGATTGACAATCAGAACTGGAATGTGAACCACCACAGTACTCACAACAGTAAAACTGCTGAGTCTCACAGTGTGGTAGCTGATGGAATAAATCAGTCGTGTTATGGTAGGAATAGGGATCCTGGTTATAGACAGACCCGTTTCCTGACTCCACCATGCCACAACTGGGGCAATTGCCACCATTATAAGGACTACCACACCATTGACAACCAAGAGGGTGAGGATAAGACATAAAAAGAATCAAAGGTTTTCAGAGGGGTAGGGATGAAGAATCAAAGATGTGAGAGGGTAAAGAGGAATATTTTTGATATTTTTGAAAAACATTTTGATAAAAACAAAGAGTGAAAATATTTTTGGCGTTTTTTAACACTTTAGGAAAAGTGTTAATGAACTTTTTGGATTTTCTGATAACTTTACAAAAAACTTTTTACAAAAGATGGGGTATGTGCAAGAATGGATCTGAAAAAGGCTAAACACACGCTAAAGCCTCCCCGGCAGCGGCGCCAAAATTTTGATCTGCGCAAAACAGTCAAGTCTAAACAGACTTAAAACTGCTCAGACACAAATGCAATGAAGTCCTGGAGAATACAGTGGATTCCCGGGTCGTTAAGTCCCACGGAGACTCAATGGTGTGCAAACACAGATTCAGACGATAGAATGATCACTAATGATAGCGATCAGAAAGGATAGGGATTGAATATTACACTACTGAAAAAGATTAATAAATAAAAGCGACTTAAATGCAAATTAAGAAAATTAAAAAGATAAAAGATATTAAATAAACGCTATCACTATATTTAAAGTGATGAACGTTTAAAACCTAAAACTTACGTTTAAATTAAAATAACGTAAACGTACAAAATAAAAAGTGAAACTTATACAATATAGATCCTAAAAATATGAAAAATACATTTTTACAAACCTAATGATATAAGAAACTTTATAGAAAAAGAAAATTATTTTTACAACTATTTATGTAATTATTATTAATTAAAACCTATTTTAAACTATTTAATAATACTCTAAAATAAAAGAAAATATGAAATAAGATTAGAAAAATAAGATTAAGACTTAGAAAAATCTAAAATATGATAAAACTAATTTTAAAACTAAAAATATATTTTTTAGACTTTTTATGTATTTATTATTAATTTAAAACTATTTAAAACTAATTTAAATTATTAAAAATACCAAATAAAAGGAGAAAAATAGGGAAAAATACTTTTTAAGCTTTTTACATTTATCTAAACTTAAGAAAAATGAAAAATTATTTTTTAGAACCTTTTCTTAATTATTTGTATTAAAAGCTATTTAAAAGTGCTTAAAAACTAATTTAAATTAAGAAAAATAGTAAATAAGCTAGGAAAAATCTGAAAAATTCAAGATAACTCTAAAATAATACTAGGAAGCTAGGAAAAATGGAAAAACATGGGCTTGTGTGGAAGGATTTGAAACTGAAGTAGCTAGTGCTTATAAATAAGCACTTTAATAAGCCAAAAGGAGTCCAAAAGCCACCAAACTGATAAGGAAGCTATAATAAGCTAAAATGACTAAAATGGAGCAAGAATCAACAAGCTACAGCTACTGAATATAAGCTAGTATAGATTTGAGTATATGAGAGTTTAAGCTAAAACAGTGGCTGGGGTACCTAATTTGAGCTAATGCACAAGCTACAAAATAAGCCGAAATGGAAAAACACCAATGGGAATCTGTTCTAGACCTGGTTGAGAGTATGTATACCAAAAACCAACCCTAGCCAAGCCCTTATGAGACCTGTGCAAGCTTGCACAGATCTAAGAAAAACTCAGCATCAGCTGAGTTTTGGAGCAGGGCAGTTAAGCCATAAAAGACAAGCTATTTTGAAGCTTGTAGGAAAATCACAAAAATATGCTAAAATGACCATAAGAAACTAGAGCAGTAGGGCTTTCTAAAACCACAATTTTCATTGAAAATGAATCAGAAATGAGCTCATGAAAAATCTTCCTAGATGAGCCCAAAACTGACTTTTGCAACATTTGACTTTTGATGAAACTGAAATGTTGACCTTTTTGAGCTTTGATCTTGATTTAATGACTGATAATGGTAAATTATGATGAATTAAGACTGAATCAAGCTAGATCTAAGTATTCTAAACACAAAACAAGAATATGAATCCTTAAAATCCCAACAGTGGGCTGCTAAGGTATTTAAAGTGGAATTTTGACTTTTGTTGTTCTAAGGTTTAAAATAAAGACTAGACTGAGTACAAATAAGCTATACAAGCATAAAACAATAAGCTTTAACAAATGAGCAAGCCTCAAGTACAGCTAAACTATCAAATCCAAACACCCCTTTAACAATCTGATAAGCTATTTAACTTGAGAAAAACACTAAACCAGATGGTACTATTGATCAAATTGGGTCTATATAATCATAATATAACTGTCTAAACACATGAAGAACAGTTGAGACCACAGATAAACAGATAAGCTAAAACTGCAATTTGACTTGAAAGTTGAAAACTGAGAAACTCACTAACCACAGTGTCCAGCTGTTGCAGACTATAACCAGAACCCAAAACTATTCTAACCTACTCTAATACACCCAAAAGCAACCTCTGCATCACCCTTTTCAATTTCTGAACCATTTTGAGCCCAAAGTTGACTTCTGTTGACTGTCATGCAAAATGAGTGGAAACTAGAATATGAGCTTGTACAATGCTTTCACAAGCTCATTTGAGCTTATTGAAGCTGATAGATGAAATTTGTGAAGCTTTTAAATAAGATTTTGAGAAGGAAAGTTGCAACAGTAACTTTAAACATGAAATCTTAACATAACTTAAATTGATAACTGGAAATAGGTTATATTGATTACAAAACACTAAGTTTGATACAAAGAAACAGAATACAACAAGTTTTATACTAATTTAAAGACTTTAAATTAAAAACGACATTTTTGATAAAACTAAAACTAAAACTACTCTCCTCTTGCTTCTTTATGCTTCTCTTTTATATCCAAACTCATTGCCTCTCTCCTCTGAATCTTTCCCACCAATCCATAGCCATTGGATCACTCTCAAATGCCATATGTCATTTTTGGCGCCAAAGTCATCTTGAGCAGTTTTTATCAATTAATGAATTTGGTTGAGGTAATTAAAGCTTTTTGTTGTTTAGAAGGTGTGGAGGGGACAAGGAATGGGAGGGGGTTGAAATTGGGGTGAAACCATGGCTGGTTTTGAGTAAACAGAAGTGGAGAGGAGAGTCTACAGTACATCTGGTTTTAGGCGCCAAGTGGGTGAGTTGTTTGACTTGGGTTTGACCAGGCAGTGTTAATATCAAGGGGTCCAAAATGGATTATGACAGGGGGGTCAAATGGGTGCAAGGGTCCAAATTGGTATTAAAAGGTTTAAAACTTCCAAGGACTAAAGTGTAATTTCTGAAAACTCAAGGACCATTCCTGCCAATTCTGTAAAGTTGCTCAAAGGACTAAAAATGACAAAGTTTAATAATGCAAGGACCAAAGTTGCCATTTTCAGATTTTCCAGGGACCAATTCTGCCAATTTTCAAACTTGGAGGACCATTTTTGTAATTTTCTCAAACTTTTGATATTTTTCACCAAAGGACTAAATTTGACAACTTATGATTTAAAAAGGACCTTTGGTGACTTTACTTTTGAAATTATGTGCTCAGGGACTATTTTTGACAATTTTAGAAACTTGGGGGACTGAAACTGCAATTTTTGCAAATTTGATATGTTTTTCATCTGATTTTGATATTTTTGCATTTAAAACACATAAAACACTGATTTGTGATATTTTGATCATTTTGATGTGTTTCTGAGTGTTTTCAGATGATTTTGCAGTTTATTTTATACAAAAATGATGAGTATTTTGAGACTCATCAATCCCCCACACTGAGATATTGCTAGTCCCTAGCAATGATTTGAGAAAACATAATGGATTTTAAACTCTTTACCAAAAGCCATTACTTCTGGAGTAGCCAAATGTTTCAGTTCAAGTAAGAACCATGGTACACCGATAACCATGTGATTTTGAGCAAACCACAAGCTGTAAACGGATTTGATTTTGTCTTTACCAGAAGCCGTACCCTTCTGGACTAGCCAACTCTTAGATAAATTATCAATATTATCTTTGGTGAGCTGATTACCAATTATGGATTTTCCACTGCCTTTACCACAAGCCATAATCTTGCGGGCTAGCCAACTCTTCACTTTTTAGGATATGGTGAGCTGAAAACCATACAATTTTGGGCAAATTGCAAGCCATATAAACGGATTTGATATATCTTTACCAATAGCCGTTTGCTCCTGGATTAGCCAATCCTTTTGTCTTACAGACATGGCGGACTGATAACCAAGATGAGTAAGTGTAGAACACTTACTCCAAAAAAAAAAATTTTGGCCAAAAACGGGGGAATTGGTATACTTATATGATAAAATTCGTGAGAATTCCCAAAATTTTGATCTGCGCAAAACAGTGAAGTCTAAACAGACTTAAAACTGCTCAGACACAAATGCAATGAAGTCCTGGAGAATACAGTGGATTCCCGGGTCGTTAAGTCCCACGGAGACTCAATGGTGTGCAAACACAGATTCAGACGATAGAATGATCACTAATGATAGCGATCAGAAAGGATAGGGATTGAATATTACACTACTGAAAAAGATTAATAAATAAAAGCGACTTAAATGCAAATTAAGAAAATTAAAAAGATAAAAGATATTAAATAAACGCTATCACTATATTTAAAGTGATGAACGTTTAAAACCTAAAACTTACGTTTAAATTAAAATAACGTAAACGTACAAAATAAAAAGTGAAACTTATACAATATAGATCCTAAAAATATGAAAAATACATTTTTACAAACCTAATGATATAAGAAACTTTATAGAAAAAGAAAATTATTTTTACAACTATTTATGTAATTATTATTAATTAAAACCTATTTTAAACTATTTAATAATACTCTAAAATAAAAGAAAATATGAAATAAGATTAGAAAAATAAGATTAAGACTTAGAAAAATCTAAAATATGATAAAACTAATTTTAAAACTAAAAATATATTTTTTAGACTTTTTATGTATTTATTATTAATTTAAAACTATTTAAAACTAATTTAAATTATTAAAAATACCAAATAAAAGGAGAAAAATAGGGAAAAATACTTTTTAAGCTTTTTACATTTATCTAAACTTAAGAAAAATGAAAAATTATTTTTTAGAACCTTTTCTTAATTATTTGTATTAAAAGCTATTTAAAAGTGCTTAAAAACTAATTTAAATTAAGAAAAATAGTAAATAAGCTAGGAAAAATCTGAAAAATTCAAGATAACTCTAAAATAATACTAGGAAGCTAGGAAAAATGGAAAAACATGGGCTTGTGTGGAAGGATTTGAAACTGAAGTAGCTAGTGCTTATAAATAAGCACTTTAATAAGCCAAAAGGAGTCCAAAAGCCACCAAACTGATAAGGAAGCTATAATAAGCTAAAATGACTAAAATGGAGCAAGAATCAACAAGCTACAGCTACTGAATATAAGCTAGTATAGATTTGAGTATATGAGAGTTTAAGCTAAAACAGTGGCTGGGGTACCTAATTTGAGCTAATGCACAAGCTACAAAATAAGCCGAAATGGAAAAACACCAATGGGAATCTGTTCTAGACCTGGTTGAGAGTATGTATACCAAAAACCAACCCTAGCCAAGCCCTTATGAGACCTGTGCAAGCTTGCACAGATCTAAGAAAAACTCAGCATCAGCTGAGTTTTGGAGCAGGGCAGTTAAGCCATAAAAGACAAGCTATTTTGAAGCTTGTAGGAAAATCACAAAAATATGCTAAAATGACCATAAGAAACTAGAGCAGTAGGGCTTTCTAAAACCACAATTTTCATTGAAAATGAATCAGAAATGAGCTCATGAAAAATCTTCCTAGATGAGCCCAAAACTGACTTTTGCAACATTTGACTTTTGATGAAACTGAAATGTTGACCTTTTTGAGCTTTGATCTTGATTTAATGACTGATAATGGTAAATTATGATGAATTAAGACTGAATCAAGCTAGATCTAAGTATTCTAAACACAAAACAAGAATATGAATCCTTAAAATCCCAACAGTGGGCTGCTAAGGTATTTAAAGTGGAATTTTGACTTTTGTTGTTCTAAGGTTTAAAATAAAGACTAGACTGAGTACAAATAAGCTATACAAGCATAAAACAATAAGCTTTAACAAATGAGCAAGCCTCAAGTACAGCTAAACTATCAAATCCAAACACCCCTTTAACAATCTGATAAGCTATTTAACTTGAGAAAAACACTAAACCAGATGGTACTATTGATCAAATTGGGTCTATATAATCATAATACAACTGTCTAAACACATGAAGAACAGTTGAGACCACAGATAAACAGATAAGCTAAAACTGCAATTTGACTTGAAAGTTGAAAACTGAGAAACTCACTAACCACAGTTTCCAGCTGTTGCAGACTATAACCAGAACCCAAAACTATTCTAACCTACTCTAATACACCCAAAAGCAACCTCCGCATCACCCTTTTCAATTTCTGAACCATTTTGAGCCCAAAGTTGACTTCTGTTGACTGTCATGCAAAATGAGTGGAAACTAGAATATGAGCTTTTACAATGCTTTCACAAGCTCATTTGAGCTTATTGAAGCTGATAGATGAAATTTGTGAAGCTTTTAAATAAGATTTTGAGAAGGAAAGTTGCAACAGTAACTTTAAACATGAAATCTTAACATAACTTAAATTGATAACTGGAAATAGGTTATATTGATTACAAAACACTAAGTTTGATACAAAGAAACAGAATACAACAAGTTTTATACTAATTTAAAGACTTTAAATTAAAAACGACATTTTTGATAAAACTAAAACTAAAACTACTCTCCTCTTGCTTCTTTATGCTTCTCTTTTATATCCAAACTCATTGCCTCTCTCCTCTGAATCTTTCCCACCAATCCATAGCCATTGGATCACTCTCAAATGCCATATGTCATTTTTGGCGCCAAAGTCATCTTGAGCAGTTTTTATCAATTAATGAATTTGGTTGAGGTAATTAAAGCTTTTTGTTGTTTAGAAGGTGTGGAGGGGACAAGGAATGGGAGGGGGTTGAAATTGGGGTGAAACCATGGCTGGTTTTGAGTAAACAGAAGTGGAGAGGAGAGTCTACAGTACATCTGGTTTTAGGCGCCAAGTGGGTGAGTTGTTTGACTTGGGTTTGACCAGGCAGTGTTAATATCAAGGGGTCCAAAATGGATTATGACAGGGGGGTCAAATGGGTGCAAGGGTCCAAATTGGTATTAAAAGGTTTAAAACTTCCAAGGACTAAAGTGTAATTTCTGAAAACTCAAGGACCATTCCTGCCAATTCTGTAAAGTTGCTCAAAGGACTAAAAATGACAAAGTTTAATAATGCAAGGACCAAAGTTGCCATTTTCAGATTTTCCAGGGACCAATTCTGCCAATTTTCAAACTTGGAGGACCATTTTTGTAATTTTCTCAAACTTTTGATATTTTTCACCAAAGGACTAAATTTGACAACTTATGATTTAAAAAGGACCTTTGGTGACTTTACTTTTGAAATTATGTGCTCAGGGACTATTTTTGACAATTTTAGAAACTTGGGGGACTGAAACTGCAATTTTTGCAAATTTGATATGTTTTTCATCTGATTTTGATATTTTTGCATTTAAAACACATAAAACACTGATTTGTGATATTTTGATCATTTTGATGTGTTTCTGAGTGTTTTCAGATGATTTTGCAGTTTATTTTATACAAAAATGATGAGTATTTTGAGACTCATCAATCCCCCACACTGACATATTGCTAGTCCCTAGCAATGATTTGAGAAAACATAATGGATTTTAAACTCTTTACCAAAAGCCATTACTTCTGGAGTAGCCAAATGTTTCAGTTCAAGTAAGAACCATGGTACACCGATAACCATGTGATTTTGAGCAAACCACAAGCTGTAAACGGATTTGATTTTGTCTTTACCAGAAGCCGTACCCTTCTGGACTAGCCAACTCTTAGATAAATTATCAA
The DNA here is from genome assembly GCA_019973895.1 of Chrysanthemum seticuspe. Classification (NCBI taxonomy): domain Eukaryota; kingdom Viridiplantae; phylum Streptophyta; class Magnoliopsida; order Asterales; family Asteraceae; genus Chrysanthemum; species Chrysanthemum seticuspe. Next base: position 159,182,506 of record BPTQ01000005.1, on the reverse strand, counting down.
TATTATCTTTGGTGAGCTGATTACCAATTATGGATTTTCCACTGCCTTTACCACAAGCCATAATCTTGCGGGCTAGCCAACTCTTCACTTTTTAGGATATGGTGAGCTGAAAACCATACAATTTTGGGCAAATTGCAAGCCATATAAACGGATTTGATATATCTTTACCAATAGCCGTTTGCTCCTGGATTAGCCAATCCTTTTGTCTTACAGACATGGCGGACTGATAACCAAGATGAGTAAGTGTAGAACACTTACTCCAAAAAAAAAAAATTTTGGCCAAAAACGGGGGAATTGGTATAGTTATATGATAAAATTCGTGAGAATTCCCAAAATTTTGATCTGCGCAAAACAGTCAAGTCTAAACAGACTTAAAACTGCTCAGACACAAATGCAATGAAGTCCTGGAGAATACAGTGGATTCCCGGGTCGTTAAGTCCCACGGAGACTCAATGGTGTGCAAACACAGATTCAGACGATAGAATGATCACTAATGATAGCGATCAGAAAGGATAGGGATTGAATATTACACTACTGAAAAAGATTAATAAATAAAAGCGACTTAAATGCAAATTAAGAAAATTAAAAAGATAAAAGATATTAAATAAACGCTATCACTATATTTAAAGTGATGAACGTTTAAAACCTAAAACTTACGTTTAAATTAAAATAACGTAAACGTACAAAATAAAAAGTGAAACTTATACAATATAGATCCTAAAAATATGAAAAATACATTTTTACAAACCTAATGATATAAGAAACTTTATAGAAAAAGAAAATTATTTTTACAACTATTTATGTAATTATTATTAATTAAAACCTATTTTAAACTATTTAATAATACTCTAAAATAAAAGAAAATATGAAATAAGATTAGAAAAATAAGATTAAGACTTAGAAAAATCTAAAATATGATAAAACTAATTTTAAAACTAAAAATATATTTTTTAGACTTTTTATGTATTTATTATTAATTTAAAACTATTTAAAACTAATTTAAATTATTAAAAATACCAAATAAAAGGAGAAAAATAGGGAAAAATACTTTTTAAGCTTTTTACATTTATCTAAACTTAAGAAAAATGAAAAATTATTTTTTAGAACCTTTTCTTAATTATTTGTATTAAAAGCTATTTAAAAGTGCTTAAAAACTAATTTAAATTAAGAAAAATAGTAAATAAGCTAGGAAAAATCTGAAAAATTCAAGATAACTCTAAAATAATACTAGGAAGCTAGGAAAAATGGAAAAACATGGGCTTGTGTGGAAGGATTTGAAACTGAAGTAGCTAGTGCTTATAAATAAGCACTTTAATAAGCCAAAAGGAGTCCAAAAGCCACCAAACTGATAAGGAAGCTATAATAAGCTAAAATGACTAAAATGGAGCAAGAATCAACAAGCTACAGCTACTGAATATAAGCTAGTATAGATTTGAGTATATGAGAGTTTAAGCTAAAACAGTGGCTGGGGTACCTAATTTGAGCTAATGCACAAGCTACAAAATAAGCCGAAATGGAAAAACACCAATGGGAATCTGTTCTAGACCTGGTTGAGAGTATGTATACCAAAAACCAACCCTAGCCAAGCCCTTATGAGACCTGTGCAAGCTTGCACAGATCTAAGAAAAACTCAGCATCAGCTGAGTTTTGGAGCAGGGCAGTTAAGCCATAAAAGACAAGCTATTTTGAAGCTTGTAGGAAAATCACAAAAATATGCTAAAATGACCATAAGAAACTAGAGCAGTAGGGCTTTCTAAAACCACAATTTTCATTGAAAATGAATCAGAAATGAGCTCATGAAAAATCTTCCTAGATGAGCCCAAAACTGACTTTTGCAACATTTGACTTTTGATGAAACTGAAATGTTGACCTTTTTGAGCTTTGATCTTGATTTAATGACTGATAATGGTAAATTATGATGAATTAAGACTGAATCAAGCTAGATCTAAGTATTCTAAACACAAAACAAGAATATGAATCCTTAAAATCCCAACAGTGGGCTGCTAAGGTATTTAAAGTGGAATTTTGACTTTTGTTGTTCTAAGGTTTAAAATAAAGACTAGACTGAGTACAAATAAGCTATACAAGCATAAAACAATAAGCTTTAACAAATGAGCAAGCCTCAAGTACAGCTAAACTATCAAATCCAAACACCCCTTTAACAATCTGATAAGCTATTTAACTTGAGAAAAACACTAAACCAGATGGTACTATTGATCAAATTGGGTCTATATAATCATAATACAACTGTCTAAACACATGAAGAACAGTTGAGACCACAGATAAACAGATAAGCTAAAACTGCAATTTGACTTGAAAGTTGAAAACTGAGAAACTCACTAACCACAGTTTCCAGCTGTTGCAGACTATAACCAGAACCCAAAACTATTCTAACCTACTCTAATACACCCAAAAGCAACCTCTGCATCACCCTTTTCAATTTCTGAACCATTTTGAGCCCAAAGTTGACTTCTGTTGACTGTCATGCAAAATGAGTGGAAACTAGAATATGAGCTTGTACAATGCTTTCACAAGCTCATTTGAGCTTATTGAAGCTGATAGATGAAATTTGTGAAGCTTTTAAATAAGATTTTGAGAAGGAAAGTTGCAACAGTAACTTTAAACATGAAATCTTAACATAACTTAAATTGATAACTGGAAATAGGTTATATTGATTACAAAACACTAAGTTTGATACAAAGAAACAGAATACAACAAGTTTTATACTAATTTAAAGACTTTAAATTAAAAACGACATTTTTGATAAAACTAAAACTAAAACTACTCTCCTCTTGCTTCTTTATGCTTCTCTTTTATATCCAAACTCATTGCCTCTCTCCTCTGAATCTTTCCCACCAATCCATAGCCATTGGATCACTCTCAAATGCCATATGTCATTTTTGGCGCCAAAGTCATCTTGAGCAGTTTTTATCAATTAATGAATTTGGTTGAGGTAATTAAAGCTTTTTGTTGTTTAGAAGGTGTGGAGGGGACAAGGAATGGGAGGGGGTTGAAATTGGGGTGAAACCATGGCTGGTTTTGAGTAAACAGAAGTGGAGAGGAGAGTCTACAGTACATCTGGTTTTAGGCGCCAAGTGGGTGAGTTGTTTGACTTGGGTTTGACCAGGCAGTGTTAATATCAAGGGGTCCAAAATGGATTATGACAGGGGGGTCAAATGGGTGCAAGGGTCCAAATTGGTATTAAAAGGTTTAAAACTTCCAAGGACTAAAGTGTAATTTCTGAAAACTCAAGGACCATTCCTGCCAATTCTGTAAAGTTGCTCAAAGGACTAAAAATGACAAAGTTTAATAATGCAAGGACCAAAGTTGCCATTTTCAGATTTTCCAGGGACCAATTCTGCCAATTTTCAAACTTGGAGGACCATTTTTGTAATTTTCTCAAACTTTTGATATTTTTCACCAAAGGACTAAATTTGACAACTTATGATTTAAAAAGGACCTTTGGTGACTTTACTTTTGAAATTATGTGCTCAGGGACTATTTTTGACAATTTTAGAAACTTGGGGGACTGAAACTGCAATTTTTGCAAATTTGATATGTTTTTCATCTGATTTTGATATTTTTGCATTTAAAACACATAAAACACTGATTTGTGATATTTTGATCATTTTGATGTGTTTCTGAGTGTTTTCAGATGATTTTGCAGTTTATTTTATACAAAAATGATGAGTATTTTGAGACTCATCAATCCCCCACACTGAGATATTGCTAGTCCCTAGCAATGATTTGAGAAAACATAATGGATTTTAAACTCTTTACCAAAAGCCATTACTTCTGGAGTAGCCAAATGTTTCAGTTCAAGTAAGAACCATGGTACACCGATAACCATGTGATTTTGAGCAAACCACAAGCTGTAAACGGATTTGATTTTGTCTTTACCAGAAGCCGTACCCTTCTGGACTAGCCAACTCTTAGATAAATTATCAATATTATCTTTGGTGAGCTGATTACCAATTATGGATTTTCCACTGCCTTTACCACAAGCCATAATCTTGCGGGCTAGCCAACTCTTCACTTTTTAGGATATGGTGAGCTGAAAACCATACAATTTTGGGCAAATTGCAAGCCATATAAACGGATTTGATATATCTTTACCAAGAGCCGTTTGCTCCTGGATTAGCCAATCCTTTTGTCTTACAGACATGGCGGACTGATAACCAAGATGAGTAAGTGTAGAACACTTACTCCAAAAAAAAAAAAAATTTTGGCCAAAAACGGGGGAATTGGTATAGTTATATGATAAAATTCGTGAGAATTCCCCTCCCACACTTAGAAATGAATATTGCCCTCAATATTCAAAGTACCGGCGGTTATGCCGAAACAAAGAACGTAAAAGGGAAATACTACGGCCATTATTATGAAAGATTTTTTTTTTTTTTTTTTTTTTTTTTTTTTTTTTTTTTTTTTTTAAGATATATGTATATAACATGTGGGGCATCACCCCCACACTTAGGTGGTAGAAAGGGGGGTAAGAAGACAGAAATATGGGTGAAAACCCATATGGTGCGTGCTACTGTTTTTGGTTTCCGAGTCGCTAGCTTGACTCGACCCCGCATTCATTGGTTCATGGGGAAGCAAAGTGGAAGAAACAATCTCCATCGGACTTTCATTCAAGATGTTTGGATAAACATTGAAGCATGTGAAAGTTCCACACCGATGAGATATAGAGAGAAAGACAGACCCGGCTCACAAATGATAAACGAAAATGCCGGGGTCAAAGATAGTGTCCTCACTCCCGAAGGAGTGAAGAAGAGAGGAAGTCACCGAGTAGGTGAAGAAAAGAAAGAAGATCATGATAACAATCATGACTAGATCTTCTTCCTCGGGATTAAGTGCAGTTGCACTTATTTGGATTTTATTGGTTGAGCTCTTAGGGTTGGAAGGCATCTCGGTTGGGAGGGTGGGAAGATTTGTCATAACTATGCAAATTGAGATTCTCTCCCCCCGATCATGATTTTTGCCATCCAGACAATCATACTCCAGCGGAGATATGATATGAGAAAGTTCACCGGCGAACTCCTCATGAAGAGAATCAATCACATAATGTGAATTTGTGAACTCTTGTTCCATTGTGGGCTCATCACTATCCTCAGTCTGAGTATCAAAGAGTGGATTCTCAGAAATTGAAGTGAATTCAGAGTTGAATTCAAATAGAGGATTAGTGAAAGTAGCTTTGAATGTTTCGGGAACAAAGTGATCAACATTCTCATTTGGATTGTTGGGATAAGAAGTGAGTGAACGATCATTAACAATGAGACTTTCAGTCTCTCCCAGATCAGCTTCGAGATCAAAGAGTGGATTGATGTGAGTGAGTTCATCGGAGAACTCCTCAAGAAGGGGATCAGCATCAGATTGCGGAAGTGATGCCTCAACGTACTCGATGTCTCCATATGAAGCACAATCTTCGCTAAGATCAGAGAAAGTTTCAAAATGATCTTGAGCACACTCAAGAGGGGAAGAAATATCACACAGATGCTCGAGAATTCCCTGTGACTCTCTCGGGATTGGGATAAGGTCCTCAACACTAGACGATTCCATTTCTGGAATAGTGCTAAGAAGCTCATCCCCCATGTTTAGAGAGTGAATGGGAATATCAGGTGTGATAACAACAGACTGAGGGAGATTAGATGGACTAGCATACATATGTTTTATACTTTCCATTTGTTCTTCTGCTAGTAATTCCATCATAGTCTTTTCTCCCTGATTCTTCATGGAAGGAGTTTCAACTGATGAACTTGATGAACCGTTATAAAATTGTAAGATATCAAGGATATCTTCATCATCATCGTCATCAGGAATGAAACGGAGTCGAGAGCTAGATTTGGCCGCTTTTTCTATTGCCATTGATTCCCTAACAGATTTTTCAAACGCAATCTGGGAATCTAATTCAGCAGCTCGCTCTTCGGCTAACAAAACTTCCATTGATTTTTCATTTGGATTATCATGGGAGTGTTTAGATTCCTTCAAATCTTTCACTAAATCCAAAAGATCAAGGAGAAGATTTTGAGGAAGTGAATCAGGCTGGTACTGTAGAGGTTGGTCATGATATGAAGAGCCGTAATCGTTACAAGGAAATGGGTTCCCTGTTTGACAATCCGAGCTAGAGTGAGGACCTCCACAATACTCACAACAGTAAAACTGATGTGGCTGTGAGTGGTATGTGTTGTAGTCATAATTGTTATCAGGAACCTGCTCATAGACAAGCGTGTTTCCTGATTGACAATCAGAACTGGAATGTGAACCACCACAGTACTCACAACAGTAAAACTGCTGAGTCTCACAGTGTGGTAGCTGATGGAATAAATCAGTCGTGTTATGGTAGGAATAGGGATCCTGGTTATAGACAGACCCGTTTCCTGACTCCACCATGCCACAACTGGGGCAATTGCCACCATTATAAGGACTACCACACCATTGACAACCAAGAGGGTGAGGATAAGACATAAAAAGAATCAAAGGTTTTCAGAGGGGTAGGGATGAAGAATCAAAGATGTGAGAGGGTAAAGAGGAATATTTTTGATATTTTTGAAAAACATTTTGATAAAAACAAAGAGTGAAAATATTTTTGGCGTTTTTTAACACTTTAGGAAAAGTGTTAATGAACTTTTTGGATTTTCTGATAACTTTACAAAAAACTTTTTACAAAAGATGGGGTATGTGCAAGAATGGATCTGAAAAAGGCTAAACACACGCTAAAGCCTCCCCGGCAGCGGCGCCAAAATTTTGATCTGCGCAAAACAGTCAAGTCTAAACAGACTTAAAACTGCTCAGACACAAATGCAATGAAGTCCTGGAGAATACAGTGGATTCCCGGGTCGTTAAGTCCCACGGAGACTCAATGGTGTGCAAACACAGATTCGGACGATAGAATGATCACTAATGATAGCGATCAGAAAGGATAGGGATTGAATATTACACTACTGAAAAAGATTAATAAATAAAAGCGACTTAAATGCAAATTAAGAAAATTAAAAAGATAAAAGATATTAAATAAACGCTATCACTATATTTAAAGTGATGAACGTTTAAAACCTAAAACTTACGTTTAAATTAAAATAACGTAAACGTACAAAATAAAAAGTGAAACTTATACAATATAGATCCTAAAAATATGAAAAATACATTTTTACAAACCTAATGATATAAGAAACTTTATAGAAAAAGAAAATTATTTTTACAACTATTTATGTAATTATTATTAATTAAAACCTATTTTAAACTATTTAATAATACTCTAAAATAAAAGAAAATATGAAATAAGATTAGAAAAATAAGATTAAGACTTAGAAAAATCTAAAATATGATAAAACTAATTTTAAAACTAAAAATATATTTTTTAGACTTTTTATGTATTTATTATTAATTTAAAACTATTTAAAACTAATTTAAATTATTAAAAATACCAAATAAAAGGAGAAAAATAGGGAAAAATACTTTTTAAGCTTTTTACATTTATCTAAACTTAAGAAAAATGAAAAATTATTTTTTAGAACCTTTTCTTAATTATTTGTATTAAAAGCTATTTAAAAGTGCTTAAAAACTAATTTAAATTAAGAAAAATAGTAAATAAGCTAGGAAAAATCTGAAAAATTCAAGATAACTCTAAAATAATACTAGGAAGCTAGGAAAAATGGAAAAACATGGGCTTGTGTGGAAGGATTTGAAACTGAAGTAGCTAGTGCTTATAAATAAGCACTTTAATAAGCCAAAAGGAGTCCAAAAGCCACCAAACTGATAAGGAAGCTATAATAAGCTAAAATGACTAAAATGGAGCAAGAATCAACAAGCTACAGCTACTGAATATAAGCTAGTATAGATTTGAGTATATGAGAGTTTAAGCTAAAACAGTGGCTGGGGTACCTAATTTGAGCTAATGCACAAGCTACAAAATAAGCCGAAATGGAAAAACACCAATGGGAATCTGTTCTAGACCTGGTTGAGAGTATGTATACCAAAAACCAACCCTAGCCAAGCCCTTATGAGACCTGTGCAAGCTTGCACAGATCTAAGAAAAACTCAGCATCAGCTGAGTTTTGGAGCAGGGCAGTTAAGCCATAAAAGACAAGCTATTTTGAAGCTTGTAGGAAAATCACAAAAATATGCTAAAATGACCATAAGAAACTAGAGCAGTAGGGCTTTCTAAAACCACAATTTTCATTGAAAATGAATCAGAAATGAGCTCATGAAAAATCTTCCTAGATGAGCCCAAAACTGACTTTTGCAACATTTGACTTTTGATGAAACTGAAATGTTGACCTTTTTGAGCTTTGATCTTGATTTAATGACTGATAATGGTAAATTATGATGAATTAAGACTGAATCAAGCTAGATCTAAGTATTCTAAACACAAAACAAGAATATGAATCCTTAAAATCCCAACAGTGGGCTGCTAAGGTATTTAAAGTGGAATTTTGACTTTTGTTGTTCTAAGGTTTAAAATAAAGACTAGACTGAGTACAAATAAGCTATACAAGCATAAAACAATAAGCTTTAACAAATGAGCAAGCCTCAAGTACAGCTAAACTATCAAATCCAAACACCCCTTTAACAATCTGATAAGCTATTTAACTTGAGAAAAACACTAAACCAGATGGTACTATTGATCAAATTGGGTCTATATAATCATAATACAACTGTCTAAACACATGAAGAACAGTTGAGACCACAGATAAACAGATAAGCTAAAACTGCAATTTGACTTGAAAGTTGAAAACTGAGAAACTCACTAACCACAGTTTCCAGCTGTTGCAGACTATAACCAGAACCCAAAACTATTCTAACCTACTCTAATACACCCAAAAGCAACCTCTGCATCACCCTTTTCAATTTCTGAACCATTTTGAGCCCAAAGTTGACTTCTGTTGACTGTCATGCAAAATGAGTGGAAACTAGAATATGAGCTTGTACAATGCTTTCACAAGCTCATTTGAGCTTATTGAAGCTGATAGATGAAATTTGTGAAGCTTTTAAATAAGATTTTGAGAAGGAAAGTTGCAACAGTAACTTTAAACATGAAATCTTAACATAACTTAAATTGATAACTGGAAATAGGTTATATTGATTACAAAACACTAAGTTTGATACAAAGAAACAGAATACAACAAGTTTTATACTAATTTAAAGACTTTAAATTAAAAACGACATTTTTGATAAAACTAAAACTAAAACTACTCTCCTCTTGCTTCTTTATGCTTCTCTTTTATATCCAAACTCATTGCCTCTCTCCTCTGAATCTTTCCCACCAATCCATAGCCATTGGATCACTCTCAAATGCCATATGTCATTTTTGGCGCCAAAGTCATCTTGAGCAGTTTTTATCAATTAATGAATTTGGTTGAGGTAATTAAAGCTTTTTGTTGTTTAGAAGGTGTGGAGGGGACAAGGAATGGGAGGGGGTTGAAATTGGGGTGAAACCATGGCTGGTTTTGAGTAAACAGAAGTGGAGAGGAGAGTCTACAGTACATCTGGTTTTAGGCGCCAAGTGGGTGAGTTGTTTGACTTGGGTTTGACCAGGCAGTGTTAATATCAAGGGGTCCAAAATGGATTATGACAGGGGGGTCAAATGGGTGCAAGGGTCCAAATTGGTATTAAAAGGTTTAAAACTTCCAAGGACTAAAGTGTAATTTCTGAAAACTCAAGGACCATTCCTGCCAATTCTGTAAAGTTGCTCAAAGGACTAAAAATGACAAAGTTTAATAATGCAAGGACCAAAGTTGCCATTTTCAGATTTTCCAGGGACCAATTCTGCCAATTTTCAAACTTGGAGGACCATTTTTGTAATTTTCTCAAACTTTTGATATTTTTCACCAAAGGACTAAATTTGACAACTTATGATTTAAAAAGGACCTTTGGTGACTTTACTTTTGAAATTATGTGCTCAGGGACTATTTTTGACAATTTTAGAAACTTGGGGGACTGAAACTGCAATTTTTGCAAATTTGATATGTTTTTCATCTGATTTTGATATTTTTGCATTTAAAACACATAAAACACTGATTTGTGATATTTTGATCATTTTGATGTGTTTCTGAGTGTTTTCAGATGATTTTGCAGTTTATTTTATACAAAAATGATGAGTATTTTGAGACTCATCAATTTTCAAGTTTTTTCTGCATAATCAATATTTGTAGTTCAAACTAGTTAAAATCTGTCTTAATAGTTATATTTAAGCTACATTAACTTAGTTTGATCAATGGTTTGTGTTTGGTAGTGATAGAGTAGTTTTAAACTTCACAACAGTTAGTTAAGGGAGTGTTTGGATTTGAAGTTTAAACTGCCCTTGGGGCTTGTTCAGTGGTTCATTTCTTTTGGTATGTGATTGTTAGCTCTAAATAAACTCAGTTGAGTTAATAATTGGTGCCTGCTACCTGTAAAAGTCAAAAATTCACTTAAACAATCTCAACTGTTAACTGTGGTGATATTTGGAGTTGCAAAATCTCATTTTGTGTTCAAAAGTCTCAAACAAAGCTTGCAGAGGTTTCATTACATCTTATAACATCAATCTTAGTACCTAAAATCAGTGGAGAAGTTCACCAAAGTCAACTTCTTATTTTTAGTTCAAAAGTCAACTTGGAAAATGCTATTTTGAGCCAACTGCAAAGAATTTTCTAGGATTCATTACTGGGTTAAAATTAGTGAGGTTTGTTGTTATAAATACTTCACTTGGTCTGTTATCTTATTGCTATTTTTGTACAATTTTACAATTTTTCTTTAAGCTTCAAACAAGCTCCTCTTCTTGGGCTTGTCTGCCCTGCACCACTGCTCAGTATTAACTGAGATTTTCTCAGTTTTTTGAAGCTAGTGCACAGAGCTTATTAAAGCTTCTCATGGCCTGATCTTTGGTACACTTGGTCTCACCCAGGTCTAGTCTAGGTTCCTTGCTGTGGTATTCAGTTTAAGCTTATTTATAAGCTTGTGCTTAAGCCCAAAGTTACCCCCCAGAACCTGCTTGGGCTTATAAGTTCAATTTCATCAAATCTGTTGTTGTTGCAATTCAGTGGTTGGAACTTGTTAATTATTGTTGAATTTGGTCATTTTTAGCATTGTGTACTTTCTGTTTTGGGTTGGTGGCTTTTGGACTCATCTAGCTTATTCAAAGTGCTTATTTCATAAGCTCTTCCACATCAGTTCTTAAATTCTCCACACAAGCCCTGGTTTTTCTATTTTTCCCAGCTTCCTAATACCATTTTAAGCATTTTCTGAATTTTTCAGATTTTTCCTAGCTTGTTTGGTATTTTTCTGCATTTTATCTAGTTTTTAAGTATTTTTTAAATAGCTTTTAATACAAAAAATTAAGAAAAGGTTCCAAAAAATAAATTTTCAATTTTATTAAGTTTAGATAAATATAAAAAGACAAAAAAGTATTTTTCTAGATTTTTCTTAGTTAAATTTGTATTTTCTAGCATTTTAATTAGTTTTAAATAGTTTTAAATTAATAATAAATATATAAAAAGTCTAAAAAATATCTCTTCAGTTTTAAAATTAGTTTTATCATATTTTAGATTTTTCTAAGTTTTAATTTTATTTTTCTAGTCTTATTTCATATTTTCTTTTATTTTAGAGTATTATTTAATAGTTAAAAATAGTGTTTAATTAATAATAATTAATTAATTAGTTATAAAAATAATTTTCTTTTTCTATAAATTTTCTTATATCATTAGGTTTGTAAAAATGTATTTTTCCTATTTTTAGGACTTTTATTTCTTAGATTTCACTTTTTATTTTGTACGTTACGTAGTTTTTAATTTAAACGTACGTTTTAGGTTTTAAACGTTCATCACTTTAAATATAGTGATAGCGTTTATTTAATAGGTTTTATCTTTTTAAGTTTCTTTAATTTGCATTTCAGGCGTTTTTAATTTGTTGGCTTTTCTCGTAGATATAATATCATTCAGATCCCTTTTTCGTTCAAACTTCTCGATCACTAGACGTTGATTGATCCATTGCATAGCTCGCTGGGACATAACGACCCGGGGAGACTCTATACTCCTCAGATCTTCATTGATTTCGTGCTTAAGCTGTTTTAAGTTTTCTTACGCTTGCGTGAGGGAACTTGACGGTTTTGCGCGCATCAAATTTTGGCGCCGCTGCCGGGGAGCTGTGCTGATTTATCTTCCGTGTAGCAGATTAGTTGTTTGAATCCTCACTCTTTGTTTATATCATCCATCTCTCTATATATATATCCATATTTTCTTTATAAAAAATCCAAAACCCAAAAACAAGCAAAAACGTATAAAACACAAAAATATTTTTCTTTTGTTTCTATATATGTATCAAATAATAAAAATACAAAAAGATTCGTCGTTTTCTTTAATAATAACAACTTAAAAGATTACCACCGCAAACCAAGGCAGTGCACTACCTAACTGGGGGTGCGACCATAATAAGTTCCCGAACTAAAGATATAAAACTTGCCTTTGTGTCCTTGTGATTGGTGTACCTTTTTCAAAGAAGCCATTCATCTTGGATTATTGGTTAAGTTCACTGTTGTTTTGCCTCGATTTTGTGTTAATTGATTTTGTTGTGATATCGACGTTTCAGAACCAGAAAACCCAAAAGATTCTTCTCACCCTATTTTTATAAAACGTCTTCATAATTCTCATACTCATCTGAAATATCTTCATAATTCCATTTCTCTCCTTAACTCTGAGAGTCCTTAGAGTTAACTCTAGTGCATGCGCACTCGTTCTTCTAGATCATTGAGCCCTTTGCGTGATCTAGCAGAAATTCCAAGAAGGCGTTCTCGTAGACGTGCTGCCCAAATAGTCGAACCCGAGATTCGTACTATTTCAAACAACACCATGGCAGACGAACGTACTATGGCGGAAATGCTCCAGGCACCCACCGAGGGTTATGGAGATGCCATCGTTTTACCCGTTATCAATTCTGATCACTTCGAATTGAAGACACATTTGATCCAACTTGTGTCTACGAATCAATTCCGCGGGTCTGATCGAGAAGACCCGTATGCACACATCCGTTGGTTTAACAAGTTGACTGCAACTATCAATTTCAAGGATGTGCCACAAAAGGTGATCAAGTTGATGCTATTTCCATTCTCTCTTGAGGGGGCAGCCCGGATTTGGCTGGAAAAAGAACCCCCTCGATCTATCGAAACTTGGGAGGATCTTGTTCAAAAGTTTGTGAATTACTTCTTTCCTCCATCTAAGACGACTAATCTTAAAAATGAAATTTCTGGATTTCGTCAAAATTTCGATGAAAACTTTGGAGAGGCATGGGAGAGATTCAAAGATCTCCTCAGGAAATGCCCCCATCATGAATTCACGGAGCTTCAACAAGTAAATATCTTTTATAATGGGTTGAACGGAAACGATCAAGATTCCTTGAATGCAGCCGCAGGCGGCAATATCTTGAATCGTAAACCTAGAGATGTGATTGAGATTTGCGAGCAAAAATCAAAAGTTCCTATTTCTCGCAACAAAGTCAATGTTCCGAACACTCCTGCTTCTTCATCCGGTAACTCTTCTGAGTTAGCAGCTCCGATAGCTTCTCTAACGGACATCATCCATTGTATGATAAAAGAGGTAAAGGAAATCAAAAGCGAAATTCATAAGCCGGAACCAATCAAAGCCGTAAACAAGGTGTGTGAAACTTGTAGTGGTCCACACGCGTATTATGATTGTCAAGCAACCGATGCTTCCTTTTACCAAGCTCCCGTAGCTTCGGTAAACCACAATCAATACCGACCACAGGCTGATCCTCACTACCGTGCACCTAGCGGTATGACACCACCTTGTTTTCCTCCCATGCAAAACCATGGCAATCAGAATCGCTTTGTTCCGAATCAAGGACAAAATTTCAACAACTCTCCAAATTTCAATCAAAACCGGAACAATTTCAACCAACCTCAACCATATCAAGCTCCAAATCATCAAAGTTATCAACCACCTCCTCAAGCTCCCATGCCAAATGACTTCATGAAAATGACTGAGGCAAACATGCGTTCAATGCAAACTCAGATCAATAACATGAGAGGTGAGCTAAAAAGGGAAATTGATACAACACTGTCTCGGCAGACAAATGAGTTAAAGAATATGATGAGCAGTTTCATGAACATGAATATGAACAAAGCTTCACCATCTTCTGGAGGACTCCCAAGCAATACAGTTACCAATCCAAATGCCGAGTTGAAAGCCGTCACCACTCGTAGTGGTAAGACGCACAATGGACCTACGACTCCTATGCCCCCTCCTCCTGTGGCATTCAGTCAAGTTACCAAGGAGACAACGGACAAGGTGCATTATTCAAGCCCACGAAGTACCGCACACGTCCCACCTTCGGTAGTCCAAGCTTTAAGTCCGGAACCCGATGTTCCGAGGAAAAATCCTGAGCCAGAAAACACTTCCATTCCGGCTCAAAAGTCTAGTCAGCTTCCTTACCCATCAAGAATGAATGATGAGAAGCTCTAAGACAAAAACAAAGAGCAGATGGAAAAATTTTTCCAAATCTTCAATGAGCTTCACTTTGATATAAGCTTCGTTGATGCTCTCGTTCTAATGCCTAAATTTGCATCCACGCTTAAAGGCTTACTCACCAACAAAGACAAGCTATCAGAGATGGCTAAAACTCCTCTCAATGAGCAATGCTCAGCAGCCATTCTTAATAAGCTTCCCGAAAAGCTTGAAGACCCTGGCCGATTCTTAATCCCGTGTGATTTCTTGGGGATGTTTCAATGCTCCGCCTTGGCCGATCTTGGCGCTAGCATTAACCTCATGCCACTCTCAGTATGGAAGAAACTGTCTCTTCCTGAACTTTTATCCACTCGTATGACACTCGAGCTAGCGGATCGTACCGTAACTCGTCCACTTGGGATAGCCGAGGATGTCGTGATGAAAGTGGGAAAGTTTCACTTTCATGCTGACTTTGTTGTAGTAGACTTCGATGCGGATCCTAGAGTTCCCCTCATCTTAGGGAGAGCTTTCTTAAGAACGAGTCGTGCTCTGATCGATGTGTTTGCTGAAGAGTTGACCATACGGGTTGACAACGAAGAGCTCACGTTAAATATCAACCAGAACTCCAAACCTCTATACAAACAGAGTGTTGCCACAATTGATCAAAAATCTGAAAGAATCAATGCAACACTCTCAAATTTCACGGTTAAGAGTGTTCACCAAAAACGTGCTGAGCTCAAAGCTTTGAAAATTACCCCTGGTTCAAACAAATGGTTTGAAAGCTGTACCAGGGATGTCAAGAGTGTTCTTGATGATGATGATCTAGAATCGGAGACTTCATCGGAAGTGGTGGAAACTGCTATCTGTAAGAGCACACCACTTGTCCCACCTCCGGCTTCAGTTTGTCGCATCGAGATTGTTAAGTCTGTGGATGAAACTAAACTCTCTTCAGTGTCATCTGAGTTGGATGATGATGTTAGTGATCCAATGGGAGACATTCTTCCCATTGATGAATTTCTCAAAAATGATCCATCATCTTCTAGTCTTACTCCCGACTCTTCCATTTCTTCTCTCACTTCTGATGAGGAAGATGACAAATTTTGGAATGAAGTCGAGGCCTTTCTTAGTGATGAGTCAATTCCAATGGGAATTGATAACACTTACCTTGATCCGGAGGGAGACATCCTTTTTCTGGAAAGTTTGTTGATTGAAGAATCAGTTCCCACCCTCCCTCCCGGACATCTTCTTGACAATCACCATCTAAGCTTCAAGTTTAAGCTTAAAGATGTCAAAACTGGTGATTTGCTTCTCTCTGCTGAGGAATGGACATGCATTCTCATGTACGTCTTTATTCCATTCTTCACAGATGGTGTGGTTGCTCTTTCCCTTTTCTCTTTCGGGAATGAGGACACCATCTTTGACCCCGGTATCATCCTTTATAGTTTCTACTATTAAACAATACCGAGGTTATATCTCGTCGGTGTGGAAGTTTCTGATGTTCATATGTTCATTAACATTGTGAACGAAAGTCCGATCGAGATTGGTTTTCCACGTTACTTTCCCCATGAACAAATGAATCCGGGGTCGAGTCAAGCTAGCGACTCGGGAATCAAAAACAGTAGCATGCCATATGGGTTTTCACCCATATTTCTGTCTTCTCACCTCTTTCTACCACCCTAGTGTGGGGGGGTTGCCCACAAGTTTCATTAAAAAA
>BPTQ01000005.1:159109308-159158635 GCA_019973895.1 Chrysanthemum seticuspe | reverse complement strand
AATAAAACCAGCGCTTGGCGAGGCTATGAACTCACCTTGATGATAATGCACACGCACAAAAAGATCAAGCACAATGTAGCGGAGGTTCCAACTCGAAACCTAAAATGATGAGATGGCGAGTCTCAGTAAATGAGCATTTTGGTTCGCGACCAAAATAATAGAGCATTGAATATTCTTATTCAATAGATCATTGGATTGTCTAATCCAATAGTGTGCGATCGTGATTAACGTTTTAAGTTAATTTATGTGCTACATTGCCTTAATTAATTATCCTCACTTACGCATAAGTGAAATGTCTTCCCCCGTTGTGATCTTAATAAATTCGTTGATCATTTTAACGTATTAAGATTCCCCGAGTATTTTATCGAAATAAGTATATTTTTACCTATACTTTCTAATAAGTATATATTTACATATACATTTATACATGAAATAAGTTTATCATTATTCGAAAATATTACACTCATGTGATCAAAAATACTCATATGATCAAAATACTTGTTTTTACGAAATTATGATGGATTTATAAATTTTTCTAACTTTTTCCCGAATTTACACTTTTTACCCTTAAGTTATAAAAAGTACGAGTTTAGTACCTTAACATTGATAAAATGAAAATTTTTACCCGAAACATACTTTATATCAAAACTTTCAGAAATGACATGTTCAACCCTTGGTAAAACTGATTTTACATAAAAAGCCCTCCTAGTTTACTTTATACGCTTTAAACTTTAACTTTTCCAAATGTACACTTTTCACCCTAAACTTTAATTATAACTAGTTTAGGCTAATTACACATTCGGTCCTTGTGGTTTTCAAGCGTGTTCATGTACGTATATATTTACCCCCTTTTACTTTCGAAAAAGTGCATATTGGTCCCTTAACTTTTCATGCATGTTTATATACGTAATATATGAACCTTTAACTTTTAAATGTTACGCTTTTAACCCGAAATTCATTTGTTTTGCAATTTGGTCCGAAATACTTTTGAAATAAACGAAAACTTTGTGTAACTAGTACAAACTTATTCCTAGCTTATTTCTTTAGCTTATTAGCTTATTTTTATCATATTGGGCCAGGTTAGATCATTAATGGACTCGGATTAGGCTTAATGGGTTCGGTGTTTGGGCTTTAGGCCCATTCGTCTTGGCGTATGAATTTTAAGGTGTACGATGGTTCCTATAGGTTTTGCTACACAATTTGTGACTTTTTCGACATGTTTAACCGTTCTAGTGTGTAACTATTGAGTGAATGTACGTCGTGTTTAGGTGTTGGTGTGATCTAATGTAACATTTTCCATTTTTACACGCGTATAATCATAAGGTTTAACTAGTTACTAGAGGTAATCAACTATTCTAACGTGTAATATACATGCATAAGCTAAGAAGAGTGAGTTAAGATAACTTACTACACTCTTAAAGAGTGGTGGCGACGTGCGAGCAAGTTTAGACAACCAAGAGAACCCGTGTTCTCCTTATAACTTGTTACCCGTATTCCTTTACTTCACAAATCTTCCCTTATAAGACCCAATGCTTCTCGTTTTTCCCTACTATTTCTCTCGAATCTAGTTACCACAGTGGGCGAATTATATAAAATATGTGTGTGTTTGAATGGAGTTGTAAGTGGTAAGATGAAGGGTGTGTATGTTGGTTGTGTGTTTTTAAAGGAAAATAAGCATGGATCTTAATAATTCTTTAATCCTAGGTTACTTGGTCTTAGGCAACATTAGACATGTGACCCTTTGAATTTGGTCTTAGTTGGTTTGAGGCGTGGGAGGATGGCAGCCGGTCTCAAGGGCATGCAAGCCTAGTCCCATCCAAGTTTTGCAAGTAAACACTATATCCATTGGTCCCTAAAGTCAAAGCATGGTCAAGTCATATTAGGCTATTTTAATACTTGTTTAGGGTGGCCTAATGGGTGGCTTTGTCTCCTCTTTTTCACTACCATACGCAAGGCATGAGACAACATGTTTCAAGTTTAGTTTGGTTGAATCTTTGGTTAGCTTGGATTTCGTTTCATGCTCAGTTACAAAGAAAGAAAGCACAAAAATGGTAACTACAAGATTTCTAATATATGATCATGGACTAGAGGTTATGAACGAGGCCCAAGGCCAAGAAAATATGGATGAGTTTGGGCTCCTATGTTTATTCGTGTACTCATGTTAGGCCCGAAATGGTTTTTAAGTGTGTTGGGCTTATCTCGTGGGCTCGTGAACTAAGGCTAAGCCCAAAGGGATAATGGGGTGGGCTTGATCCGGTCGTGAGGCCCATTACGTGTCGGATTCGAGTGGTGAAAAGTCCAATGAGTTCCGAGGCCCTATACGAATTTTATATATTTTTATTATAATTAAATTCATAATTTTTACAAATTTTTACGTATTCATTACGTATTTTAGGATTATCAAGATAGTGGGGAAATTTATTTAGATCACAACTGTATCTTTTATGAACGCTCAAGCTGCGTTGATCATGCATATGCCAAATGATATGCAAATGTGATGTTTAGAAAATTTCATGACGAAATAGATCGTGTTAAATTCCTGATTAAAGCGTTAAGTACATTGAAATTTTCCGGGAGCTTACACTTTAGGCATTTTCCTAAGGGGAGGGTTTGTTTCAACAATATTTTCCGCTTTCTGCTTATCTAAGTCCATTTTCCAGAACACTTGTTCAGGAGTCAACAATGTTTGAGGCTTAAACATGTTCAAGGAGATCCAATTCTCCTTTTTGTAGTCATGGGGTGTGATAATTATTTTCTTCTCTTTACATTGAGGATCATCTAGTTTCTTATTCATCTTTTCCCTAGTGACTTCATCTGATTTCTTATCTTCCTCTGTGCACTTAACGCAACTAGGTTTTTGTCTAGGTTTAAGAATCTCATTGCCATCATAGATTACACTTTGAGCTGCTTTTGCAATCTTCCCGTACTCAGGGTTGGGTTTATCTATAATGGGAACACTATGCTTATCGCTTAAAACTCTATGCTTAGTGATTAAGTGAGCAGTCTGAATGGTATTTCCTTGTACGTACAACTTATTTTCAAGCTTGTTTTTCAAGGTTTTTAGATTAGAAAAATCATTCAAAAGTTTTGATTCCTTAGCACTGAATTCTTGCTTAAGCATTTTAGTATTTTCTTGAAGTTCTTGTTTTTGCTTAGCAGTTTTAGAAAGCATTTCTTGTAAGGAGTTTAACTCTTGTTTTAATACTTCTTCTCTAAACCTACTTTTTCTAATAGTTGTACGCATTTGGTCATCCATTTCCTGCTCACGGGTGGTCAACTCAAATTTTGCACGTTGTTCATAAATAGCAACACGTTCTTTATAGGCATTCAGTTCAGAGATGACAGAATCATCAGGGGCACATGCAGTGAATTCATCAAAAACATAATCATTATTGACTGCAGAAGATGCATCACTTGGTACAATCTCACTTTCACTTTGTTTCACATATTGATCATATGGGACAACATTGATATTACCCATATTTTCAATATCTGATTCAATAAATAAAGTTGATTGTACGTCGTTATGTATCTTTTGCTCATCAACTTCATCGTATAATTTTAATACCTCAGAGATGAGTGTGTCTTTAGATGGACCAGCTTGTGGTGATGACGAGACTTTAGGAGAGACCATTGGAGAAATGCTAGCCATGAAGATGGTTTGTGCAGTGGGTTCTTCATCAACATCAGAGTCGTATGCATCACAATCAGCTACTTGAAAAGCATTCTGATGATTATGGCCTATCTCCTGAATTGGTTGCTCATCCACATCTGCATCATATGTCTTAGCATTTCCCTCAGCCAAGAACAACAACTCCTCTTCATCCAAAGCTGCACCATTATCCTGAGCTTGCACAAGCAACATCTTATCCCTGAAGTACTCTGCATTCTGAGGGCGTTTTGGTGATGTGCAGTTCCTTGCAATGTGTCCCTTACCCCCACAATTGTAACATTTGATTAGCTTTGCTTGACCCTGATTTTCATTCCTTCCTCTATTCTGATTTGCAGCATAACCTCTACCAGCTCCACCTCTTGCTTGTTCGTACTGTTGTTCTTGAACTGGCTGCACCATAACCTTCCCATCTCTGACAGTGGCTTGATTATGTGGATTGGAAGCAGTTCTGAGAATGTTGTTGGTGTGTGGAAGATAGTTCATGTTTTGACTAATCAGGAGAGCTAGTTGATTAATGAAGTTTCCCACGTGTGCATCAACATCAGCTTGTTTGAACATGGGATCAGGAATGAGTTTGTGATTACCATTACCCATGGGTATGACTTGTGAGGCTTTGGTTGTGATTCCGATGTTTGAGTAGAAGGCAGTTGAATCATTTGAAGAGCTTGTCTCTCCCTGGTTGGTTTTGAACTGATTAAGAATCCTTTTTTCAAACATAGCATGTCTCTCATTCTGAAGGAGGAAGGCATAGAGTTGCTCATAGTTTGTATTATTCAATCCTTTGGTTAGCTTTACAGAGGTGACAAAATTGTGCCATTCGGGATTCATGTTGTTCACAAACTTTGAGTTCAGTTGAATGTTTGGCATAGTCATTCTGATGTTCCTCATATCATTAACAAGCTTGTGGAATCTCACATAGTACTCATAAACACTCTCATCTGGTTTCATCTTGAAGTGTTCAAATTCATCATAGAGTTGTGATTCTCTGTATTCCATAGTTAATTCAGAACCTGAGAGAAGCATCTTGACATTATCCCACACTGCCTTAGCTTCGGTGTTGTGATTGATCAGCTTGTAGATATCTTTTTGAAGACCTTGAAGTATGATGTTAGAAGCCCTGATATCAGCATCGAATCTCTTTTTCTCCTTATCATCGAGCTCATCATATGTCTTTGGTCTGTCAATTCCTTAGATCATTGTTCCATCTTCAGCTGTATCAACTAAGTCTCTAGTAGTCTCAACCCGATATGGTCCTTCATCAATGGATTTGAGAATGCTGACTCCATTTTCCTTTCCAAGACAGTACAATCTGATTCGTTGAGCCCAAGAGTCGTAGTCAGTTCTGTCAAGCATGGGTGGACGAGTATCTGAACCAGCTGCTTGAACATCCTCGGCAACAGTGGAGATGATTGTAGGAACGTTGGTAGACATGATGACAGATTAAACGGGATTTTATAACTCTATGATTAAACCGGGAAATAGATTCTTTCACGGGATTTTACTAAATCAAGAGAAAACCGTATTCAAAGGATATCACCCAAGTCGCTAGGAAACCTTGAACCAAGTCGCTAAGTGCCAAGTCGCTATAGTCCCAAGTCGCTATATAACAACTCGCTACGATCCAAGTCGCTAGCAAAATTTTGACAACAAGTCGCTAAGAACCAAGTCGCTAATTTTTCAAGTCGCTAAATAGCAACTCGCTAGGTACCAACTCGCTAACACCAAGTCGCTAACAATATAAAGTACAAGTCGCTAACTTACACCAAGTTGCTATGCAACTTGCTAGTGTACTTTTGTCGGCCTGTCTCAATAGACCAGTCGCTAGAACCAAATCGCTACCAAATAACACACCAACTCGCTAACTTTTTATGAAGTAAGTCGCTATGATGAATATCACACCGAGAACCAAGTCGCTAGCAAGAAAATCACCTAAAACCCACTTTTCAATCCAAGAACAACCCAACCACAATGATTCAAGCCTTCAAAGTCAAAACCTAAACACTTGTGATGATTCTAAACACAAAAGTATTATCAAAATCCAAACTTTAACACTAGAAATCAACCAAATGATGCAAAAACCACTAAACTTTTTCAAACTCAAAAACCACCTAAAAACCACTAGAAATCCAAAGATATGTAAGAGATGATCTAACCATGGCTCTTGATACCAATTGTAAGATATTGGATTTCACATACACATCAAACCATAAAACAAAGTAGGCGTACAAGAGGTTTTAGAGAGAGAAAGTTAGAGGTTTAGGGAACTTTAGTGAGAGAAAGGAAAATCTTATTAGGAGCTCCAACTCTCTACCTTGCAAGGTAGAGAGTATTTATAGTCTTACAATAAAACGCCACACAACGGGCTGTGGATCAGGTATACAGTGGGTAAAGACCCGTCCGTCCTCCACGGTGTTACTTAACTAAATACTACTTAGCTTAAAATAACTACGACTACGAGCTTTCTAATGATTACATATACTTGAGGTGACCGACTCTTTAATACCTGGAATTTCTAATTCCTAACAGTTATTCCTAACCTTAGTCACCTTATAACTCCATGACTAACCTATGTTGCCATAAAACCAATTTTCAAGAAAATCTCTCACAACGGTTATGATTGAAAAACATTTTGTACCACTGTAAGAGTTTGATCTTTTGCAGAAATACTCCCCCTCCACATGTGCTTAAGAGTTTTTACGGAAATCTGCACAGTGAGGAAAGAGTGCGCACTTTATGAATTGATCAACTCAAGATAGACAATCCCCCACGAGACACGGTTACGTTGCATAGTTAAAGAGTTACATTGTCAGCTTTTAGGTGACAACTAGCTCTAATAACTACCTTGAAGGTGTAGACAAACCTCGAAAGGTTGTCAAACCCGTCAGAGTTCATGTCTACCAAGAGTTTCTCGAATGGTACATTCTACTCGGACAAGTCCTTTGCGAGACACGTTTACATCACTAGCGAACTAGCTTGAAATTATTACCCGTCCTAGACAAGTCTTTTCGAGTTACTAACTGTTAAGTATCGTCAATTCGTTGGTTAAGTCTATCGCACAAAGATTCATTTGCATTTACACAACATATTTCTTATCACATAATTTTCTCCCCCTCAAAAATGGCATATAAAATGTTATTTTTGAAAAGTTGAGAATAAATATGACCATTTCGAGTGTTGCGGGAAGAGTGACACAAATAACATTTTGGTGAACAAAGTTTTAACTCAAATACTCCCCCTCAACAAGTGATATAAATGGTTGAGGTTTTGAAAATCATAAGGGGAAATACTTGTTCTTTTGAGCAACACCTTAAAAAATGAAAGGTTTGATATGTTTTACTCAAAAGTACGAAGCTTTCGCTCCTTTTATAAGGATTGTGGCACTGAAGCGTACCACAGGGTCCTTTCCTGACAAGAACGGGTTGTACACTGATATGTGTGCACAAGCCATAGTCATAAGTAAATCACACATCCAAAATATTATGAAATAGAAGCAGTTCAAGGGGTACCAGGAAGTCCATCAAGCTTGCCAGTAATGCGAACAGGGCGTTGATAGCCGGCGAGAGCAATCCTGGGACGACCACCTACAAAGCTCTCTAATGTTCTGAACTGATCCCTTCGATACAACCTTTCATCAATCATAGTGATGATCCTCTTCACATCCCTTATGTCATGAGAATTCCATCACTTTGGAGACCCAATGCCTAAATGTATCGCCTTCAACCGATAAGCCAAGCCATCCCTAACCTTCTTCAATGTGTGATCCCCAAATTTGTGAAGATCTCTACTCGCCATCAAGCAATTTCGTTGAAGTTCACTGCGATAAATGACGCCGAATGGTTTGCTGATGAGGGTGTATTGTGAAAGCTGGTTGATGTCGGGAAGATCTAGCTGTGGTGGAGTGAAGTTGACACGGGTCTGATATGATTCAACTGCAAGCTGGAGATCTTCTACACGTTCTTTGATTACTGTTCTTCTGATGAAGATAAGCAAGGACTTGATGAATTCACGTTGCACTTCAGTCGAGAATTGTCTCATGCGACGACCCTGTACTTTGGCAAGGTACATGTCTTCAATGTCGTTGATAGACAAATTCTCAAAGTCCGCTTCAGAGAATGCATAATCCCTTTCGTCTTGCATTTTGACCACAATATTCTTGAGGAAAGTGTAGTCCCATTTAGACGAAAGATCAACATGTTTGATGGCCACGATAGCTTTAGTACTGAACACTTCATGTTGAGACTTCTGAACCTGACATCTTATGTAGTAGATTCGTCGGCGTTCCGGCCAATGGTGAATCCAATACAATGCATCACGGTCATATACTTCCACATTGTTGGAGAACATGTGGTTAGCCCTTTCCTCGATGGCTATGCAGTTAGAGTATATGGCTGCCGGGAATGGAAGTGTCAGAGATGTAGCGTATTTCCTTGAACCATCGCCACCGTGTAGAAGAAATTCCAAGTCTTTGTTGAAGAAATATCGGAATGGAATCCTAGGCTGATCTGGTTTGCCAATTGTTGGTAGAGGTTTAGACCAGTCGGTGTAATATGGAGGGTTGTCCCGTTTGGTGAAGTCGATGTTTGCTTCGGGGTTGAGCCAATCCATGTTGTTAGACATAGCTCGTGATATATTATCAAGATGATACTGAACTTCAATAGCACTTTCCGAGCTGTCCTTGAGCAGTTGAAATGCTTCATTCTTGATTCGCTTCAACTCAGATTTCGTCATCTTTTTCACACGGAATTTATCTTGCAAGAACTTAGCATGCTCCAATGTTCTACCGTCTTCCAGATCTTGACCTTCAGGTGGGTAGGCAGTAGAATTAACAAGCGTAGAAAACCAGTCAAATTCATCGGTGTCATCTTCATCTAGCCATGAGACGACGTCAGCCTTAGGCGCCTTCTTCTTCTTTTTCTTAGGCCTTGATGAGGATTCTGGTTTCTTAACTTTGTCGGGAGAGGCGGGTTGTTGTTGGGGCTCATGGAATTCCTCTTTGTCACCACCCGTATACTCAAAGTGATCACCAGTTTTTTGAGTCTGGGGTGGTAACTCAGAAGAATCCCGAGGTTTTTCAGTAGAAGAACGAGGAGGAGACCTTTGTTGAGATGGAGTCCGTTGGGGTGGAGGTTGCATAGAAGATGATTCACCAGACTTCTTCGGGCGTTTAGGCTCGTCATTCTTATCCTGATCCTTATCTTCATCGTCGCGTGGACGCTTAGGCCTTTCAGCTTCTTCTCTGCATGCTGATTTTAGTTGGTATTCCAGCAATGCTTCAAACAATTTACCTTCATAGGAGGCAAATGTTGCAGATCGTTTCGACATTTGAGCTACCAGCCGGTCAACCAATTCAGCATCTGAGAAGATTATGGGATCAACTGGATTGATGTTCACATGCATCGAAGTTGATTTCATAGTCTGTTTGGCCAGGTGTAAGAGATTCGGATAGAGTTGTTTGGTGAACAACTCCTTAGTAACTCTAGGAAAGATGTCAAGAAGGTACTTGTGAGTGTATCCTTTGATCATCTAGTCCATTTTCCCTTGAAGATCATCTTTCATGAGCTTCTGGACATACTCCCTTTCAACTTTCATCTCGTCATTCTCATCATGAAGGTACTGTACCTGATCAGCAAGAAAATTCAGCTTCTTGTAAAGCATGTCTTTCTTTCTGACCTGTTTGACAGCTTTAACGATTCGTGTCTTAGCTTGAGAAATCCAAGAGGCAGTTGGCTTCTTCACTGATCTGGATGTGGATCTGGTTGTCCTTTTTGATGGTGGTGGTGAGGAGTGAGATGATGAATCTGATGAGGAGGAGATATGAGGAGACTCCGAGTCCTTTGGTGGCTCAGAAGTTTCCTCCTTTGAGCGTGCAGGACTATCTAGAAGAAGCTTATCATAATCAACATCCTCTTCATTTCCAGACTTAGCTTTTTCATCAGCTTTATCTTTCTCCAACTTTTCAGTTTCTGGTTCTTCAATGTCATACTCAATTGTATCTTCCACGCGCGTTTGTTGTTGCTCCAAAGTGGTGGCACCAGTTCCCTTATCGGGTCGATTAACCGCATCAGGATCTGGTGTAGGTTGAACTTCACCACTTGACCCTCCGGGGCCACCCATTTGATCCTTAGCAAATTCTTTCGCAACGTGTTGGAGTCTAACAAATTTGAACTTCCTCCTGTAATCATTTTCCAAAGGCTCTTCATCTGATTCTTCTTCTTCTTGTTCAACTACTGGAGTCTTTCCTTTTCCTTTATCTGCCGGTGGACTGGGAGGTTTCGGTACTGTTGTAGTGTCATCTTTAGCTGTTTCAGAGTAGAAAATCTCTTCATCTGATGCAGTACCCTCCGAGTCCTCATTCGTTAGCTTTCTTTGTGGTTCAAGCGTAGGAATAGGAATAGGAACAACTTCCTTAGATGGAACTTTCCTTTTGCTTGGAGGATTTCTCTTGGGAAACTTCCTCTGACTCTCAGTGCTTGCAGCACTTCCTGCACTTCCTCTTCTGGTTTTTCTTGTAGGCCTACTAGAAGATTTTTCATCAAGAAAGCCAACTTTGTTCTCTTTCACAGCTGCCATATATCTTTTATAAGAATAGAGCTATTTGAGTTCATCTGAGAGAAGGAGATCCGGCAACACAGCACCTTGTTTCTTGGTAGTTGACTCCTTAAATATGACTGTTAGAGTGGGTTCGGACAACACGTCAAGATTGTTGAGGTCATTGATTCTTTTGGGGATATCAGGGTTGTATCCAAGTGCTCTTTGGATAAACAGTTTTGTATATCTGATATAAGGAATCTTTGAGCCAAGCTTTTTGAGAAATGTCATCATGTCATCCCATATCAGAGCTTCAACTTCGATGTGTTTCATGTTGATCAGAGCCCAAAAGATTTGCAGTTCCACGAGCTTGGGATGCTCATAGCCTCTGTCATGACAAGAAATGGATTTTGTGATGATGATATAAAGGGTTCTCCAAGGCTAAGGAATGTTTTTAAGATCCACGTGAGAATGCTTATTAATAACCCCTGAAGCTTCGTCATACCCAATATCAATCAAAATTTGCAGGACAGTCTCTTCAGTAGGTGCATCAGAGAATTCAGTTGGTATGATGTCAAGAATGGGGAGGACAACCCTTAAGTCTGCAGGAGTGATGGTGAGTTGCTTGTGATTGAGCGTCACCGTCACAACATTCTGTCCTTTGATCATCTGCATTGTATTCCAGAATTGTTGTATGTAGATCTCCGGAACAGTGGCAGAGTTAGTGAGCATGTTCTCATAGGGATGATTCTTCAGAATATCCACTTCAATGAGACAAGAAGATTCCGAGCAGGTGAGAGTTTCAAAGTCAACTCTGAGATTGTTCTTTCCAATCTTCATTGGATAGCCATGCGGGAAAATATCAGCAATGGTGAGAACGTTTGGTGCATCCACATTCATTTGAGCTTCCATGTCGTGATCTGAAACACATTTAGCCAAAAGAACCAACATATCGAAAGACATAATGTTAGATAACAGAAGGTTTTATTGACTAATTATTGAATGTGCTATGTCTATGATTGTTACGAGTCCAAAGTCACTTGTTAGTCCAATAGTCTAATGACTTCGTGATAAGTTTCGTAAGTTAGTTAACTTTAAGTTTTAAAGTTTATGTTATCACATATTTTTCACAACACATTACACATTTAAGTTTATTAGTGACAGTATTGGTTTCGTGACGTTATGATTTATTTATTTACAAGTTTGCACGCGTAACAATTCATAATGAAGGTTTGATCAAGGCTTAGGCGTAGAAATGGTAGCTTATGCGTAAACAGGAGAGGTATACAGGTAGACGCAAGCTTATGCGTAGGATCCTTACTTACGCGTAAGAAATATTATGCGTAGGAAAAAGGGGACCTTATGCGTAAAGCTTACGCGTAGGCGTATATAAAATCTTAGGCGTAAGGCTTACTCGTAAGAGTAGACCTTATGCGTAGAGGTCACTGTTTACACATATCCTTCACAGGATACGCGTAGTCCCTTTGTAGAACCTTAAGCGTAAACGCTACGCTTAAGATTTCTCTTACGCATAACATGCTACGCGTAAGGTGATCCTTATGTGTAGATGATTAACAACCTTGATTCTAATTTTTTACGAGTAGCAAACCTGAAATAAATTCATCACAACATCAATATTAACACATACATTCATTGTATAACATATCATGGCATGAAAACTCATCAAACAGTTTACGCCTAAAGAACCTTATGCGTAGGCCAAAACCCTAATAGTTCAAAGATTACGCGTAAGATTTTTAGCCAGTGGAATTACACCAAAGTTTTTCTGGTGGTTTTTAGATGTCATGTGAGTGTAGTAACCAAGTTTTAACATCAAACTCTCAATGAATCAAAAATACCCAAACGCGAAGAACATTAAACCCTAATTTCTAATTTACAATCAATTAGTGTTTCTGGGTTGTTTTAAAGCCTGGATATCATCAACTCACCATGATAACAACATCACACAACAATATTTTTGACCAAAACCATACACATTTTAAAATACCCAAACCCATGCATAAACCCTAATTTTTCAAATTCAATCAATACGTGATTCTGGGTGTGTTTTGAGTGTAAGAATGGTATTAATGATGTTAAAGAAACGTTTTGACACAATTATCTTAACCTCAATCACGAGAACACGATTAAGTGTTCATACGCTTATGCGTAGAACACTAAAATCATTAAATCTTAAGTTTTAACCGTTGGATTCGCATGAAATTCAAAACAATTGTTTAAAAACTTGTTAAGGAGACAAAATCACTTAGAAATTGAAGATCAAAACACCGAATTTGAAGATTGATTTGTATTCGTAGGATTAGTTAGGTGATGATAATAAATGTGAAGTGTAAGTTAGGTGAGGGAGTTTTTTTAAAAAAGAGTTTGAAATTTTGGCAGTTTTAGTCCCTCCACCTTTTTCAATTTCATCCAAAGCCTTTTAACTTCCATTTTGGTTACCAAACGAAGAATATTTGGAAATAACTTTGACGACACTCCCCCTCGACTTAAGAAATAATGAAAGGTTATAAATTTTAGTCCGAGGAGTGTCAGTAAACCAGAAATGTGACCACCAATATTAAAGAAATAACCGGGATAAAGTAACATGCAAGTACACGGTTATTTTGAAACAGTTAAGAATTAATTTTCTCCCCCTCAACACTTGATCGAAAAAATACTGAATTTTGAAAGATTTGAGTGTTGACGGAAGAAATGTACTTGCCATGTTTGAAGAAATATAGATAGAAGAATATTTTTGTTGTTTTATCTGATTTTCTATTTTTGTATTTTGTTTTTGAAAAATTATTTACAAAAGAGATTTTGGTGTTTGACTGGTTTTTAAGACTGTTTTAAGAGTTCATCCAATTCCTCTTGAGTCAAACACCGCATACCAATCCGGTGGACCAACTCATTAAACCTAGCGAGAGGCAAGGCTTTGGTGAGAAGATCTGCGAATTAGTATTCTGTACCCACAAAGTATAATTCAATTGTACCCGGTTTCACGTGGTCCTTGATGAAATGATAACGAAGATCGATGTGCTTTGATTTCGAATGCTGAATTGAGTTGCACGAGATCGCAATAGCACTCCGATTGTCACAGTACATAGGGATTCTGTCAAATACGTAACCATAGTCTTTGAGTTGTGTTCTCATCCAGATGACTGGAGCACAACACGCCGACATGGCTACATATTCTGCTTTGGTTGATGACAACGATGTACAATCCTGCTTCTTCAATTTCCAAGACACCTGTTTATCACCAAGAAATTGTAGTGCTCCTGAAGTACTTTTTCGAGAATCTAAGTAGCCTGCGTGGTTAGCATCTGAAAAAGCTATTAGTTCAAAACCAGAATCCTTCGGATACCAGATCCCCAAGTTAATGGTTCCCTTGATGTATCGGAGGATTCTTTTAGCCTCAGAGAGGTGGGTTTCAGTTGGTCTTGACTGATAACGGGAGCAAAGATAAACGGCAAAGATAATGTTAGGTCTGCTAGCTGTTAGATACATGAGAGACCCAATAATACTTCGGTATTTTGTAGGGTCCACTAATTTCCCATGTAAATCAGCGTCTAGCTTCTTGGTATGAGCCATTGGTGTGGCATAAGTATCACAGGTTTTCATTCCAAATTTGTTTAACAGTTCAAGGGCATATTTAGACTGACTCAAGAAAATACCATGGGGTGATTGATGAACTTGCAATCCTAGAAAGAACGTAAGTTCACCCATCATGGACATTTCAAAATTTTTCTTCATTAGTTTTGCAAAAGCGATTGAGTACTTTTTATGTGTAGACCCAAAAATGATGTCATCCACGTAAATTTGAACAATTAAGATATGTGCCCCGTGATATTGTATGAAAAGAGTAGGGTCGACCGAACCTTTGGTGAAATTATTGGCAATGAGGAAAGATGATAGCTTATCGTACCATGCCCGAGGAGCTTGTTTGAGACCATACAGAGCTTTGTTCAGTTTGTAGACATAGTTCGGGAACTCAGAATCAACGAATCCTTCTGGTTGGCTGACATAAACCGTTTCTTTCAGTTGTCCATTGAGAAATGCAGTTTTGACATCCATCTAAAAGACCGTCATATTCATATGAGCCGCGAACACGAGAAATATCCGAACAGCCTCAAGACGAGCAACCGAAGCAAATGATTCTTCAAAGTCAATACCCTCCTCCTGTCGATAACCCTTAGCCACCAGACGTGACTTGTTTCTGATTACGTTCCCTTCAGCATCCAATTTGTTCTTCCAAATCCATTTGAGACCAATGACGTAGACCCCTGTTGGTCTTTCAACCAGTTCCCATACTTCAAGACGTTTGAATTGGTTGAGTTCTTCCTGCATGGATTCAATCCAGTTGTCTTTTGTCATTGCGTCTTTAGTGTTTTTAGGCTCGGATTGGCAGACAGTGAGTGCATAAATGCAATGTACACCATCTGTGTGAAGACGTTGTCTCGTAACGACTGGTTGATTCGGGTTGCCAATAATATTTTCCAAAGGATGGTCTTTTGTCCATCGATGTGTAGAGGGTTGATGTTGGTATACATTGTGCAGATTCTGAGGATTCAAATGGTTTGTTGATGATTCCGCGATATCAGGTGCAGCAGTTTCATTAACAAACGAGTTAAAGAACGCATTTGGATCAAAATCTGCAGGTGGGGGTACTACATTAAGAACATCATCAGCCGGTTCATCATTGTTGGAAGCGGTTTGTTCAACTGTTGTGGTGGAGTCAACTGGTGGTGCTTCTTCAACAGTAGTTGTTGTAGCAGGTGTATCAGGTATAAGAGTAGTATCAGGTTGAGCAGCGGAAATAGCGGATACACCTGGAGCACATTCATCAATATCGTCACTGAACAGCGGAGCAAATAACAATTCCATTTGTTGACAAGTGAGCTGGGGGCTTTGATCAGCTGATGATGGGGTTTGAGGGAAGTTTAAGCGGTTGTAACTAGGTTCCAAGCTGTTATACTCAGAAGCCATCTTCGTAAGTTCATCAAAATGAGCATGAATCGTTTCCATAACCTGCTTTGTACGATGATTCCAGATCCGGTAACCTTTAGAATTCTCATAATATCCAATAAAGACTCCAATGTCAGCTTTGGCTTTGAGCTTTCCAAAATCATCATGATCATTATTCGGATAGCAAAGGGATCCAAATACATGAAAGTGTTTGAGATTCGGTTTATGGTTATGGACAAGCTCGAAAGGTGTTTTGTTCTGGCGTTTTGTAATCATAGAACGGTTTTGAGTATAGCATGCAGTAGATACAGCTTCTGCCCACAAGTAATCTGAGAGTTTAGCATTGATTAACATTGTTCTTGCATCTTCCACTAACGTTCGGTTTCGTCTTTCAACAACTCCGTTTTGTTCTGGTGTACGTGCAATAGATGTCTGATGCGCAATTCCCACTTTTCTCATAAAATTCTCAAAGAGTTTGGTTAACAAATTCAGTTCCTTTGTCTGTTCTTATTTGGCGGACGGTGTTCCGGAGCTGAACTTGAATTTTCATGAGAAAGGTGATGATCATTTGTGGAGCTTGGTCTTTGCTTCGAAGAAAGTAGACCCAAGACCATCGTGAATAGTCATCAACAATTACTAAGATGTAGCGTTTGCCATTGATCGTTTGCACGCGCATCGGGCCACACAAATCAATGTAAAGAAGATGAAGCACATGCTTAGAGCTGTGTTCCACCTTTGAAGGAAAATGAGCACAAGTGCTTTTCCCTTGTTCACAAGCTGAGCAAAGGTGGTCTTTAGAATACCGAAATCGTGGGTGACCTTCAACTAGTTTGTGTCGAGCAAGATTGGTTATAGTTTGAAAGTTTAAATGTGAGAGACGACGGTGCAATAGCCAGGATTTTGTTGATGTTGCCTTTGAAAGTAAGCAGATGGGAGATGAAGCAACCATGTCTTGCATAGAGATAGTGTAAAGACTTGAATTACGCGAGCCAGACATAAGATCGTTTCCTTGTAGATCACGAATTAAACAAGATTTCTCCCTGAAAGCAACCTCCAAATCTCCATCACAGAACTGACCTACTGAAAACAGATTGTGACCGAGGCCTTCCACATAATAAACCCTGCTAATTTTGATGTTCCCATTGATATAGTCTCCGTAGCCCATGATAGCTGCGAAGTGATCATTCCCGAATCTGACAGTGCCAATGAACTTTGCAATAAAGTTTGATAACAGTTTAAGGTTGCCTGTCATGTGTCGGGAACATCCGCTATCAACAATCCAGAGAATGATCTGTATCACCTGCATTACACACAGACGACACAGATGGAATAGAAGTAGATGTGGAACCCGAAATGTTAAAGGGTTCCGGAGCAGTTATAGTAGACATACACACATTAATAACTTTAGGCATCCATTTAAATCCTAGTGTGTTATATATCCATTTCTGCCATCTCCAACTAGTATTTGCTTTAGTCTTAGTGAATGCACTAGGTGGTACTACATTCCTAGGAGATGAAACTGGAGCTACAGGGACATAAATGCGTTTCTTAGAATCTAAAGAGGGCGGTCTACCAAGCACAGAATTAGAATGATTAGTGGGCCTAGAGGTATTCCGATTCTTAGGATTCCTTAAACGAGAGATGATAGCTTTAGCAACACATTTGTCATGACAATCAGAATTCATACTTTTACGACAAATAACACAAGGTGCATCAGACTGAATATCAAAAGAACTTAAAGGTTTAGCATTCGTTACATCACTATTTCTATTACATCTGCCAGACGCAATATCTATAGTGGAAGCAACGTGAGTCTTATTCATAGTCCTAGGGTGTTCTTCTACTTTAGCATTCCTTATTGATCTTTTCTTAGGTCGCAACTTCCTATTCTTCGATGTAGTGCTCCTAGGCTGTGAAGTGCGGACGTTTGGAAAAGAGGCAACTATTCCTGTTTCAGTAGAAGGAAGCACGTTAGCAACTTTTGTTTTGGCAGTAGGCATTCTAGGTTCACGATTACTAAGTGTTACAGGTGTTATTCTCTTAATGATGGTTGGCGGAAGTTGTTCATACTTTCCTAACATTTCTCTTAACTTAAAGATAGTGTGAATCAAATCTTGATTTTCAGAACGAATATTGCCAGCAAAATTCATTACTTCTCTAGTGTGTGCAAGATAGTGATCAAGTTCATTTGATGCTTCATGACGAGTCTTATTGAGTAAATCAAATATGACACCATATTCTTGTTTAACTTTTCAAGTTCTTGTTCATATTTTGAGATTTAACTTTTCAAAGACACGTTTTGATCATCCAGTTGCTCAAATTTTGGATTAAAATTGTTTGATTCCAACTGGTGGATTTTGTTTTGCAAAGCAAGTTCACGATTTTGACAATCTTTTTGACACAATTAAAGACGACGTTTTGCATTTGAAAGCTCTTTTAAGAGAAGTTCGTTTTCAACTTTTAAAGACTCGATCTGAAGCACATTATCAGCATTCTCAACAGTTACAACATTATCAACAATATCAGCAGAGATATAATCAGATGCATATGACAAAGAATTGTATAACACAACATTATGGATATCAGCACAGATAACATCTTTCAAGAGTCGATCAACATCTTTTCTCAACATTTTCTTTTTACGTTTAGTATTAGAAATAGATGTTTCTGTTTTCTCGAAAACGACCTTCATCAATCCAAGTTCCTTATGAAAGTCCCGTTCCCAAGACAATGCACAATGTTTCAAATTTTTAACATTTGGTAAAAGATTTTTCTGAAAAATGTCTCTTTGTTCTCAC
The DNA here is from genome assembly GCA_019973895.1 of Chrysanthemum seticuspe. Lineage (NCBI taxonomy): Eukaryota > Viridiplantae > Streptophyta > Magnoliopsida > Asterales > Asteraceae > Chrysanthemum > Chrysanthemum seticuspe. The sequence continues at coordinate 159,140,671 of BPTQ01000005.1, read as the reverse complement.
GCCAGAGGCAATTGAAAGTGTTGAACTTTGATTTCAGAATGATATTCTATCTCATGTTGTAAAAGTTTGAGGTCAGCCATGAAAAGGTCAAAATATCTAAGAATTTTGCGATTTTCAGGTTTTGAATTTACTTCACTGATGGAAGGTAAAGGACCATAAATTTGTGCATAATCTGGTTGGGGATTAACATTAGAAGACTCAGACGTTTTTATGATAATCCTTGGTGTGTTAGAAGAATCCGTTGGTGTGACGAAAGTGACCGGTTTTGAATAATTAAAAGGTTTGTTGTAAACAACAGTTTCTAATTTTGATCGACTCTCGTCTTCTGCATCTAATTCCTCTTGACGATGATATTCAACAACACTCATAACAGAATTATCATTTTTATATTATGCACTGGAAACTTCAGGATTTGGTTTGAATGCTTTGGTTGAAAGCTTAGGTTTGTAATCAGCAAGATTCGGTCCATATCCATTTGGATTATGGTTTTAAAGTAAACTTTTCAATAGCTGTGACCGACTCACCATGTTTGTAAACAACAGTTTTAAACTCTTTAAGTTTGTTTTGCTAGCCGATAATTTCTTCATGATGATCATCTATTCATTTCGTTGAATGATTTTTGTATGCAGAGAACTATTTTTGACAAGTTAACAACTCAACCTTAGCTTTTTTATTTTCCAAGGTGAGAGCGTTAATTTGCTTTTTATGTTCATGTTTCAGTTGTTCTATTTCAGACATCAAAGCATTCTTCGAAGCGGCTAGATCACGCATCTGTCTCTCTAAATATTTTTCGTTTTGATGAGATTTAGTAAAAGCGGCTTCAAAACCTTTTTCACGTTTTTCTTGAGTTTTGAAAAAGTTGAGTTGCTTTTGTAAACATTCAAAGTCCTTGGTTAACAGTGCATTTTTACTTTTCAAGTCCTGATTTACTGCACGACATTCCTCTACTATGGATTGTTGGTTTTTAAGCCACAGATCAACATCTGGACGAGGCAAAAGTTCGGTGTGTTCAACGTGAGTCACAACATGATCATTATTTAGATCCTTAAGTATAACCATAGAGTCAATTTGATTATCAAGGGAAACCATAAGGTCATCTTGATCGTCAAATGTAACTTCGGGGTCTAGATGAAAATAGTCGGAATGAGATGTGGACAACTCATTTTGAACATTCTAAGCCTTGCCGGGTTCATATGTTGGCGGAGATATTAGATCAGAGATAAATATGGTTTGTTAGGGTACCTGAGACAAGCCATCAGTGTCATACACTGGGCCTGTGTCACTCATGTGTAACTCATGCATATTAGCTATCAACATAACAGTTGCATTGGCCTGCAAGTCCTCCATATCATCATCTGAGTCGGCATCTGCCATAAAACTCTGTTCTTTGTCTGTGAGAGTTCCACCAGCTTCATCCTTAAGAGCCAAAAGTAAAGCCTCCTTGTGATAAGCACTGCCCCTAGTCCTCGGCTTTGGGCATGCATTAGCTAGGTTTCCCTTCTCATTGCAGTTGTAGCATCGAAGACCATTCAACCCATTCTGAGCATTTCCCTGTTCCACCACTTGAGCTCTGTTGTTATTCTTACCCACAGCATTAAACCCTTGACCACCGCCCATCTGAAGACCATAACTACGATTCTGAACTTCAACTCGTCCATTGTTCACAACAGCATGATTCCTTGTGTTAGATGAGGAATGAATACGATTGTTAGATTTGTTGGTATAACGGCCAAAAGCATTAGCAATCATAACAAATCCTTGTTGCAATGCTTTAAATGGATCGGATTCCTCATTAGCTTGACTTTAAAGTGCTTGATCATTGTTGTTGTTGTAAAGAACCAATTGAGTTTGTTGAGATTGCTGTGATTGATCATGTGGTGTGGTAGTGGCAGTTGGTTGAGTTGCTGGTTGAGGAGGGTAACTGTTTTGAGCATACAAGGCAAGTTGTTGATTTTCCGGATGTGAAGATGAAGCAATTTGAGCACGGAGAATCCTTTCCTTATCAACTTCCTTTTGATGAGGCTTCAAGTAATCGTACAAAAATCCGTATGTAGAATGATGCATGTTCTTTGCTTGACGGAGAAAAATGACATACTTCTCCCATTCAGGACCAAGACTACTCAGGAACTTAGTATTAACTGCAATTCTTGGCATGATGATGTTGTGTTTATCCAAATCATTTATGATGTCTGAGAATCGATGATGATAAGACTCTAGTGTCTCTCCAGGTTCAATCATGAAGTGTTCATAAGCCAAGTAAATTTTGGATTCCATATCCTCCTGATTGAGTGCAGATCCTTCCATAAGAAGATGAATATGTTCCCACATTGCCTTTGCAGTCTTTTGAGCATCAACACTTCGAAGAATTGGGTTTGGTAATCTTAAAGGGATATATTGCATTGCAAGTTCATCAGCTTCATAGTGTAGAAGTTCTTCTGCATTCAGGTCTGCAACAGTAGCAATGTTTGATTGTTCATTTCTTGGTGGATTAGCATTTGGATCTCCGGGTATAATGACAGTAGGCATCTGAAATGGACCTTCCAAGATAACCTTCTTTAAGAACTTTCCATGTGGCTTCTTCAGATCAAAAAACCTAAAGAACCTAATCACCCATTGATCGTAGTTTCCTGGAGTGAGCATTGGAGGTCTATCAAGTGATCCAACCTCATGAATTGATTGTTGGCTGCTTAAAGCTTCACACATCTTTGCAAACCAAGTGCGTTCCTTCATAGTGTTCCTTGATGGATGTTGATTGAAATCGTTTGTGTAGGGTTGAACTTGAAGACTTGGTGGTGGTTGAACCATTTGAGGTTGTGGAATTGCTGCAAGTTGTGAAGTATGTTGTTGATTAAATTGTTGTTGATAAATTGCTTGTTGTTGATTCCATTGTTGATGTTGTGGACTTAATTGTTGTTGACGTTGAGTATAAGTGTAAGGGAAATAATTAGAGTATGGTGGTTGTGACATGTTGAAAAACTTGTGTTATAAAATGGATCTTTGTAGTCGAATGAACCTTTGTTGATGAAGTATCCTTAGGCGTAGAAATCACAATAAACCAAGTAGCACTTATACGTAAAAACACCAAAGTTACGCGTAACAGCAAGAGTTACGCGTAGATTTAGCTTACGCGTAAGGAGGGTGAAAACACTAAAGTTATGCGTAAAACAAGAAGTTAGGCGTAGAAAACTTAGGCGTAGAATGACCTTATGCGTAAGACAAAGCTTAGGCGTAAGATAAATCTTATGCGTAGAAGTTTCTACGCGTAAGCTTATGCTTATGCGTAATTTTAGGGTTTTTGCCCAAGTGATCTTTTACACTATCACAGTGCAAAAGATATCCCAAGTCGACGTATTTTCAGGCTTATCCAAGCAAGAAAACACGGAGTAAACCACGAAACTGAAGATCAAACCACGGAGTGAGTTACGCGTAGTTTTAGGGTTTTACTACGCGTAGAACTACTCGTAAAAATGATTGTTGCCCAAAGATGTTTCTAAACTAGATTTTTTGTGATGAAATAGCTTCAATATCACCAAAATAACACAAAAGTGTGAAACTTGATGAACCAAAGCTTAAAACCATGTTACGCGTAGACAGAAACCCACGTACAAAACCAAGCTAGAAAACAATGATCCACGCATAAAGTTTGAAACTTTTTGCCAAAAACATTTATTTTAACACCTTAAAACGTTGAAAGTACAAGAATCTTGGATTAAAAAGTCACGTGTTGTTACGCGTAAGACCGAAACTCACATAAACAACAAACACGATTCAACCAACTATTTGGCGATTGATACCACTGTTAGGTCACTAAGTTTACAACACAAGCATCAATAGAAAGAGTGGAGAGGAGAAAGAGGTCGGATGAACAATAATCAAACACACACACACACACGATATAATGAAGATAGTTATGCGTAGAGTATGAGAGTGAAATGATTTGAACAACCAACCCTCAAGTGAGGGTTATTACAAGGTATTTATAGGAAGGGGAGCTAGGGCAACATTCCTACTCCCTTCCTTTCCTTAATGGACATGGGCCTAAGCTCATGGGCCTTCTACATAAGCTTAAGCTAATAAAAAACATAAAGGCCATAATTAAGCTAACTATTACATATGAATCACTAACACTTGATTTAGGTTTAGGAGTGATTCCAACAAAAACTCAAAGGGATACCGGATTTGGAATCGTCGTAAAAGGGAGATTATGGAAACGATTCATGCTAATTTTGATTAGCTTACTGAAATGGCTTCTGAGCAAAACAGCTTGGAACCCGGACATAACCATCTAAAATTCCCCCAAACCCCATCATCAGCTGAACCAAACTTACAGATTACTTGTTGTCAAATGGAAATGTTATTTACTCCTTTGTTTAGTGATGATATTGACCAACGTGCTCCAGATGTATCAAATGTTTCCGCTGCTCAATCTGATAATAATCCAATCCTTGATACACCTGAAACAACAACAACAATAGTTGCCGAAGCACCTCCAATTGATTCTACAACAATAGCCAAACAAACCGCATCCAATGACGCTGATCCAGCTGATGATCTTCTGAATCAAGATGTACCTGCACCCGCGAATTATGATGGAAATGCATTCTTCAACCCTTTTGCTACTGAAACTGCATCCTCAGATGTTGCGGAATCTTCTACCAGCCATCTGAATCCACCTAATCTGCATAATGTATATCAACATCAACCCTCCACACATCATTGGACTAAAGACCATCCTCTTGTTAACATCATTGGAAACCCAAATCAACCAGTCGTTACTAGACAACGCCTTCAGACTGACGGTAAACACTACATTTATGCCCTCACCGTCTATCAAACTGAACCTAAAAACATTAAAGATGCAATGACCAAAGACAACTGGATTGAATCCATGCAGGAAGAACTAAATCAATTTAAAAATCTTGAAGTATAGGAATTGGTTAAAAGACCAACAGGGGTTTATGTCATTGGTTTCAAGTGGATTTGGAAAAACAAGTTAGATGCTGAAGGTACGGTTATCAGAAATAAGTCACGTCGGGTGGCTAAGGGTTATAGACAAGAAGAGGGGATTGACTTCGAAGAATCATTCGCACCAGTAGCAAGACTTGAGGCTGTACGGATTTTTCTGGCATTCGCGGCTCACATGAACATCATGGTCTATGAGATGGATGTCAAAACCTCTTTTCTAAATGATAAACTAAAGGAAACGGTATATGTTAGTCAGCCAGGAGGATTTGTTGATCCAGAGTTCCCTAATCACATGTACAAACTGAACAAGGCTCTTTACGGTCTCAAACATGCCCCTCGGAAGTGGTATGATGAGTTGGCATCCTTCCTCCTTTCTCATAATTTTGTCAAAGGATCGGTCGACCCAACACTGTTTATCCAATATCACGGGGCACACATTTTAATTGTTCAGATTTAAGTGGATGACATCATTTTTGGGTCTACCCACAAAAAATACTCAAACGCTTTTTCAAAACTAATGAAAACAAAGTTTGAAATGTCAATGATGGGTGAACTTACATTCTTAGGACTACAAGTTCATCAATCACCCCGTGGTATTTTCCTAAGTCAGTCCAAATATGCTCTTGAAATTTTAAACAAATATGGAATGCAAAGTTGTGACACCTATGCAACACCAATGGCACATACCAACAAACTGGACGCTGATTTACATGGGAAATTGGTTGACCCTACCAAATACCAAAGTATTATTGGGTCTCTCATTTATCTAACAGCCAGTAGACCTGATATTGTATTTTCTGTATATCTTTGCTCCCGTTATCAGTCGCGACCAACTGAGAAACACCTCACTGAGGCTAAAAGAATCCTTCGATACGTAAAGGGAACCATTAATTTGGGGATCTGGTATCCGAAGGATTCTGGTTTTGAACTAATAGATTTTTCAGACGGTGATCATGCAGGATGCTTAGATTCTCAAAAAAGTACTTCAGGCGGTTTGTAATTTATTGGTGATAAACTGGTGTCATAGCAATCGAAGAAACAAGATTGTACATCGCTGTCCTCAACAGAAGCAGAATATGTAGTCATGTCTGCGTGTTGTGCTCAAGTCGTTTGGATGAAAACACAACTCAAGGACTATGGTTACGTATTTGACAGAATCCTGGTGTATTGTGACAATCGGAGTGCTATTGCAATCTCGTGCAACACTGTTCAACACTCGAAGTCCAAGCACATCGATCTTCGATATCATTTCAGAAAGGAGCATATGGAAAAGGGTACCGTTGAATTATACTTTGTTGGTACTAAACACCAACTGGCGGAACTTCTCACTAAAGCCTTAGCTCCAGCAAGGTTTAATGATTTGATTCACCGGATTGGTATGAGGTGTTTGACTCCAGAAGAACTAGACGAACTTTTAAAACATTCTTGAAAATGTCAAACACCAAAACCTCTTTTGTAAATAAATTTAAAAAAAAATAGAAAAATATAAAATCTGATAAAATTCAAAAATATTCTTCTATCTAAATTTCTTTCAAATCATTGCAAGTACAAATCTTCCGTCAACACTCTGTTCCTTCAAACCTTTCACCATTTTTCCCGAACAAGTGTTGAGGGGGAGAATGTAAATATTTTTCAGCCTCATAAAACCTTGTACATGCATGTTACCTAAAAATGTTGTATCTTTGGAAATGGTGGATACGTTTCTTGTTAAATACTCTCCTCGGACTCAAATGTATTAAAATTTTATCATTTCAAAAGTCAAGGGGGAGTATCGTCAAGTTTCTTTCCAAGAGTATGTTTTGCTTAACCAAAGTGGAAGTTATTGGTCTTGGTTGAAAATTGTTGTGGTGGAAGGGCCAAACTTGTCAAAATTGAAAACTTATTTTAAATAAAACACCTCACCTAACATTTTAACACATTTATTACTTACATTTAATTTTCAACCAAACAAAATCCACGCCTAAGAATCAAGATTCAAATCCGTTCTTCAAATCTGAAAACTGTAAGTTGGAAACGTTTCTAATAGTGATTACAAACATTGGTTTTTAATCTTACACAAAACTAACGGTTAGATTTCTCAAAATTGATGATTATGTGGTTTACGCGTATGCGTATAATCATGGGTTTCAAAAATTGTTTTTTTTTATGAAATAGGTTAAGTTAAGATGTTCTAATATCAATGTTAAAGCTATTTCAATCTATAAAATAAACCCAAAAACCTGTTTCAATGTGTTTCGAATATTAGGGTTTATAATCAAAATTAGGCGTTTCTTCTTGTCAATCTTTTGGCTTCATTAGATGCTTAGTATATGTTCATAACATGTTTAATTGTTCATATACAATATTGAATCTCACCCAAAAACAACAAATTTGGAGAATTAAGGCTTTAGGGTTTATAGGTGCGTATGAACATGAACTTTTGATTCATCAATAGTTTGATGTTAAAACTTGTTGGAAATAACTTCACTTGTATCTAAGATAGTGCAGAAAAAGTTTGGATGATTTTCCATGGTTAAATCTCTTACACGTAAGATTAGGGTTTAGGGTTTAAGTGTAAGGCTTACGCCTAAGCTGTCATATGCGTAACTGGTTAAATTTTGATAAGCCTTGTGATCTTGAAAGTGGTTGGAATACATGTTAATATGTTTGTTATGCTTAAATTAATACAGGCTTCTACGCGTAAAGGATTCGGAATCAAGGTGTCTTGGCTTAAGCTTAAGGAATACCTTATGCGTAGAGGTTACGCATAAGAGCAATCTTACGCGTAACACTTACGCATAAGGGTCTACAGTGGGACTACACGTATCCTATGAAGGATATGCGTAAAGTTGGATTTCTACGCCTAAGGGCTACTCTTACGAGTAAACCTTACACGTAAGTCCTTTGCTTAAGCCTACGCGTAAGCTCATAAGCTAAGAGTATACTCCTATGCGTAAGTCATTCTTATGCCTAAGGGTTACTCCTACGGTTAAGCTTACGTCTACGCTTAAGGTCTTCATGTTTAAGCATAAGCACACTAGCTTACGTCTAAGCCTACTTGTAACTTTATTTTGAAATGTTACGCGTACAAAACTTGTAATAAGTTGCTCATAATGTCACAAAACCAAAATGTCACTAATAAGCTTCAAAAAGTTAAAACTTTGTGTGATCAAGTAAAATTTGGACATTCAAATTCAAAATTAACATACTCACGTAACTTATCACGTCAACTTTGGACTATTGGACTATTGGACTAAAAGTGACTTTGGACTCGTAACATTCACAAACATAACAACTTCAATCAATAGTTGGACAATAAAATCAATCTTAGACTAACATAATGTCTTTCGATATGTTGGTTCTTTTGTCTCAATACCTTTCAGATCACGAAATGGACGTCGTCATGGAAAATATCAACGCACCAAATGAACTCACAATGGAAGATATCTTCCCAACGGATTACCGTAAAACGATTGGAAAGAACAACCTCAGAGTCGATTTTGAGAACTTCACCTGCTCGGAATCATCATGCAGAGTTGCTATGGATATTCTCAAAGGTCATCCCTACAGTCTCATGCTAACCAACTCAGCAACAGTACCAGAAATCTATATCCATCAATTCTGGCACACGATGGAAAAAATTGATGGTCAAGATGCTGTCAAAGTGACTCTCAACAACAAGGAAGTCACTATCACGGTAGCGGATCTTCGTACTATTCTTCTTCTGCCAGCCATACAGCCTGCTGATTATGTGGCAAATCTTAATGAAGAATCCATAATGCAATTCATGGTCGACATTGGTTATGATGAAGCTGCTGGAGTCATCACCAGACACTCCACTGTCGATCTGAAGAATATCCCTCAGCCATGGAGGACACTGTATATCATGATCGCCAAGTCTGTATCTGGAAGAGACAGCCGGTCATGAACATCCTAAAGTCATGCACCTTCAGACATTTTGGGGAATGGTCAACAAACAACACATCGATTATGCAAGCCTGATATGGGAAGATATGATGCAGCATCTTAAGAAGCCTGGGTCAAAGGTTCCCTTTATCAGATACACAAAGTTGTTGATTCAAAACATTTTCGGGCAAAATCAGGATATCCCCATGAGAATTAGTGACCCCAAGAATCACTCAGTGTTATATGAGCCGACATTGAACGTTGTTAGATTTAAGGACTCATCAACACGCAAGCAAGGTGCAGTGTTACTTGACTTCCTTCTCACTGACACAATCAAGGGTCTTCTTTCGTATCTTTGTTACCAAGAAGCAGTGAGTGCAGGCAAAGTCGGGTTTACGGATGAGAAGACTTCTGCTGTGCGGACCAAAAAGACTAGAAGGTCAAGCAGCACTGGTAGTACTGGAAGCACTGGGAGTGCTCACAAGTATCTAAAGAGGCATCCAAGCTTCAAGAAAAGAGTCCCAGCACAAATCGCTCATCCTAAAGTCAAACCGGAACCTATTCCAGAGGACGACGACTCTGCCACTGAGTCTGAAGAGGTGGTTTACTACTCCGAAACAACAACAGATGATACATCCTCACCGATGTCAGAAGACAACCCACCAAGTCCCCAATCAGACAAAGGGAAGAAACCAGTGACTGAAGAAGAAGAAGAAAGTTTAGACGAAGATAATGATCCAAAGGATGAAGAGAGAGCTTATCAGAAAACTTTGAAGCAACTAAGATTGCAGCATGTTGCCAAAGAGTTTACAAAACAATGGTTGAGAGGCCCTAGAGGTTCCAGTGGTGGGGCTCTTATCACACCAGTTCTTGATGTGGTTAATCAACCCGATAAGGGAACTGGTACTACCACAAAGGAATCAACAGAGTAAAAGCAGCAAGATTATGAGGTTAAGTTTGACTTTGAGGAAGATGAACCAGAAAAGACTAAGAAGATTGCTGATGAAGATGTGGAGAGAGCGGCAAAGGAAAAGGCTGATGAAGAAGCCCGTGCTAAAGCATATGAAGAAGAAAGGATTCGAATTAAAGTAGACAGCTACACCCGAGACAATCCTGAACATAATCCTGAACAATCTTCAGAGCCACCTCATGACCCTTCCACAACTGAATCATCATCTCACTTTTCACCACCACCTTCTAAAGAAACAACCACCATATCATCATCCAAGTCGGTCAAAAAACCTACAGATACATGGGCATCTCGTGCTAAGACCAAGATCCTTAAAGCCGTAAAACAAGCAAGAAAACATAGCATGGTTGATAGAAAGCTGAACTTGCTGGCTGACAGGGTCAACTTACTTAGTGATGAGATGAACAAATTCAATGACGAGAGAGATCAGATCAAGTTATTCCTCAACCTAGATGTTCAAGGGGAACTGGAAGAGAAGATCAAGGAATACACTCATCAGTTCCTTCTTCAGTATGTCCCGGGAATAACAAAAGACATGTTCTCCAAACAATTCTATCCTACTTTGAGATAACTGATCAGACAGACAATCATCACTACCCCGGTGACTATGCAGAGTCGACCAGTCCCGCCTCCTAATGTAACCAAAACTGATCTTTTGTCATAGTTGATAGTTTAAATGACTGCTCGATCTTGAACACTCACTTCAGATGAATTGAAGTTTCTTGAGCTACTTTTAGCTCATCAACTGAAGACTACATGCAAGGAAGCTGCTGGTATTGAGAAGCGATACAAAGACGATGATGACACATACAAGAATCCAAAGGCTAAACGTCAGAAGAAAACAAGCGAGTCTTCATCATCGATGCCACCACCACCACCAAAGACCACCACCACTACTGGAGCATCTCAGCAAACTCATACATCTAATAAACCTCGGGATTATGAGTCACCACCACCATTGGCGAAAACCAGTGATCACTTTCAATACACTGGTGGTGATGACAAACAAATTCCCGAGCCCCAACAACACCCATCATCCCCACCATCAACTGCGCAACAACCAGCATCATCCTCCAAGCCTAAGAAGAAGAGATCAAGCTGAGTCGTCTCATGGTTGGATGAAGATGATACTGCTGAATATGATTGGTTTAGCAAATTAGTTGATGCCATACCTCGATTACCGGAAGGCCAAGAACCGGTAGATGGTCGCACTATGGAGCAAGTAAAGATAATCCAGGACAAGTTTAAGGTCAAGAAGATGACGAAAGAGGAGTTACGTCGAATCAAGAACGATGCATTTCAATTGCTAAAAGACAGTTTCGGCAGTGCTGTTGAAGTTGAATACCATCTTGACAACATCGCACGAGCCATGTCTAACAACATTGACTGGCTTAACCCCGAATCAAACATCGACATCACAAGAAAGGATAACACTCCATACTACACTGACTGGACCAAAGCGCTACCAACCATTGGCCGACCTGAGCAACCAAAGATTCCTTACCAATACTTCTTCAACAATGACCTAGAGTTTCTTCAACACGGTAGCGACATCAGCAAAAAATACGCTACATCACTTACCTTCAACATCCCAGCAGCAGTCTTCTCCACCAATGTTGCAATCGAAGAAGAAGCCACCAGAATGTTCGTTGACAAAGAGGTGGACTACGATATTGATGCTAAGTATGGAATTCACCATTGGCCTCCAAGGAGAAGTCTGTATTACAGAAGCTGCCAGGTTCTAAAGTCAAACAAGGAGGTGTTTAGTGATAAAAGGATCGTTGCTATAATGAATGTCACTCTGGCTATAAAATGGGATTACTCATTCTTGAAAGAGATCAAAGTCAAACACCAAGATGAACAAGAATATGATTTCACTGAGGCTGATTTTCCGAGATTGTCGCTCAACGACATCGAAGACATGTATCATGCCAAGGTACAAGGTCGGATGAGACAATTCTCCACCAACATTCAGCTCCAGTACATCACAGACTTGCTGATATTCATTCGAAGCAGAGTGATCCAGGAACGTGTTGAAGATCTTCAACTTTGTTGTTCCCATTTCACAATCGTATAAAAAAATTAAAGCAATAAACCAACTGATTGTGAACAATGACTGAAATATTGTAAGTAAAAACACACTGAATAATTTTCAACTTATATATTCTTTATTAGAAACAAATAAAAAAGAATACATTACCCAAGTACTTGCGGAATAGTACTTGGGATTGAAATGACAAAGTATGGTATCTCCTCACTAAGCTCAGTCTAAGTCTGAGCATAACTACAAAGGAACCACTGAGCTACCTCAAGGACAAAGTTGTATTTGGAGGAGTGAAAGATGGCTTGTGTCTGTGTTTTACAATTAATCCACAAGGTTAAAGTTCTTTCACTCCATCTCTTATGCTATTTATACAAGTGTGGTTTTGACTCTTTCCTAGAGGACAAATTGACAGATTACAGAAGACAAAATACTGGTGTACTTTTGTCTCTGTTTACATTGGCTATATTAAGTAAGTGACAAGGCTGCTTTCTTCTTGTCAGTGATGACACTAAGCCTGATAGTTAATTGATAAGGTTTTAAAAGGTACCATTTTGAGGGGTCGTTTAAGTCCTTATTTGATCACTTTTGTATCCGTTATTGCTTAATATCGTTCCTTTTCACTTTTTAGGTCTCTTGAAGGCAAAATGCTGGAATGGCACTTATTTGGACGAAAAGGCGCGAATATATGATGAAAATGGCCAAAGTCAAAATCGAGACACTCACAGTTGCTGAAACTAGAAGGCGACGGCGTCAGGTGTTAATGGCGACGCCGTCCCAAAATTATTGTGACGATCCAGAACCCAAAACTCGTATTTTCAAGTGACGACGTCTAGTTGTGGAAGAGTAGGCCGTCGCTACTCAGACGGCCTAGATGCAATCCAGACGACGTCAGAAGCTGAAGAGGACGGCGTCACGGACATAAGGTGACGTCGTCGCAAGGTTAACGTGGCCAAGACGAAACCCTAATGACGGCGACACGACGGCGTCACTAAACATAAGGTGACGCCGTCGCAATTGTAATCTTATATATAGAATCTGAATTTTTCAGTCTTTTGTGTGGAGAGTCTTTGGAGTAAAAACCTAAAACCGAACCTAAGGTGTCTTGTATAGTATTTTAGGGTTTTAAACCCTATCTTACATCAAGATAAGTCTTTACTTCATTAATTCAATTATGTCTTTGATTATTTGTGTGTATGCTTGCATGTTCTCCATGTCCGGCTAATTTACTTGTGTGTTTGCTTAGGAAGTATGAAACTTAATTATTGAATATTGATTGGTTGTTTCTTATCTTAGTTGATTAATGATCTAGTAATGCGATAGGTCATTCGTTGTGTACTTAATGCTTGATTCATCTTTGTGAACCTTAGAATATAATTACCTGAGTAGTTGTAGGCTAAACCATCCAAAGAGCGCCTTAGAGTAGGAGTTTAGCATCCCTAGTTTAGCTTTCTCTTAGTCTATCCCCCTTCTTCGTGACCTTTGTTAGTAATCCCATCACTTTTCATCATGGAAGGTGATAACCCACTACCATTCATCAACCCACCACCAAATGACCCGCCAAGAGCCCGTACCCTTGGTGAATACTCGAGACAAAGCCACCTAGGCTATAGGAACACCATTGAGCTTCCCGACCAAGCCCAAACTACGGCCCTGTGATCCAACACCATCCGGTTGGTGCAAAACGGATGTGCATTCCATGGACTTCGTTCCGAAGATCCAAATCAGCATCTGAGGGATTTCCTCAAAATCGTCGATTCCATCGACCTTGATGCTACTACTCGGGAGACCACGCGCCTGCGTCTCTTCCAATTCTCTCTATGGGACCAAGCTAGTAATTGGCTTGAGCGACTTCCCGCCGGCTCCATCTCAAGTTGGGATGATCTTACTTCTCGCTTCCTAGCTCAATTTTTCCCGCCGGGGAGAACCACTAAGCTTAGGAATGACATCTTGATGTTCCAACAACGTCAAGGTGAATCTCTCTACGAAGCATGGACCCGATTCAAGGACTTACTTCATAAAGTCCCTCATCACGGCATTGATCTTTGGCTCCTAGTCCAAATTTTTTATGATCATGTCAACTTCCCCACTAAGCGATCCATTGACCAAGCGGCCGGTGGAAAACTTAGTGATCTCACCGCAGAAGAATCATGGGGTATAATAGAGGACCTCGCCCTCTATGACAACGAAAGTTGGGATGACCCCCGTGAGCTGCCCAAAACCGTTAAGGCAATCTCCTTGCCTCCTTTCGACCGTAGGATGATCAAACTTGAAGATCAAGTTAGATTCCTCATGAGCTCATACGAAACTCCTAAATCTTCACACCATGTCAACAAAGCTTCTTCCTCGTGTGAGCCGTGTTATGATCCTCATAACACGCGCAACAGCACTCGCCCCCCAGAACATGCTTCCGTTGACTACGCATCCTCGCGTATTAATGGAACGGGAGGAAGATTCCCTACAACACCCGGACCTAGGAATTTCAATGAAACCCGAGAGGCATGGAAAGGAAAGCCCGATTTCTACTGGGGACAAACCAAAGAATTCACCTCTAATGATTTCTCATAGCCCCCACCTAACGGTCCTAACCAACAAAATGTCGAAGGGATGTTGCAAAACCTAGTTGCATCCCAAGAAACCCAAATGGCTAAGCTCTTGGACCGCTTTAACCATCAACAAGCCGAGATGGATAGGAAAATAGACAACCTTTTGAAAGCCATAGCTAGTGATAAGAAGGTTAGTGCTATCTCAACTCCCGAGCCTTCAGGTATAGAGATTAAGGATCCAAGCAAGCTAACGAAGTACGTCCAATTCGTCAATGCCATCGCCTTAGTTGAACCTAATGAAACAAATGACGAAGAGGACTATACACTTGTGGATGATGAAACACCCGAGGAAGTAGATTAAGTAGACATTGACTATTTCAACAAATTTCCTACGGAAGAAGAACTATCTCGCCACCCTCACTTAGTGCGTGACTTCCGTCACATGTATGTTAGGAAAAGTCCTCGAATCAAGTTTGGGAACCCTTGGAATCTTAACATACCATGTGTCATAGGACACCTTTTTGTGGAAAAAGCCTACATTGATCGCAAATCTCCAATCAACATAATGACTAGCACCTATTACAATTAGATATTGAAGAAGCCTATTCCAACTAGGCAAGACCCCAATTATCCTAATGTTAGTTGCAATTTTCTAGGAAGAATTAAGGGTTTGCCTGTTTATGTAGGTAGTTTCACGTTTCCTACGGATTTCATAATTGTGGATGATATTAGCACGGCCATAGACCCTAGCTTGTCCCATGTTATTCTAGGAAAACCTTTCATAGAAAGCACCGGGATGACCTATGACCCCTCGTTAGGAGTAGTGCGATTCAAGAATGAGACCAATGACATAGCTTACCAAATGCCGTTTAAGATTGAGAAGTTTTCATCACTCTCTAATGATGAAAAGGAACTTAAACTGTCGGTCTATTATAGGAATGATGAGGATAGGGAGAAGGGTGTTGATTATGTTATGGCTAAGATTTTCGGATTCTATAAGGATTGCTTGAGCCTAGGACCGGAATATAGGACCGATTGGGGAGAGGATGAACTCTTAGAGAAGCGCATTTTAGGGCACTTCTACAACATGGAATCCCCCATTAGAAACCGTCAAGAGGGCGGTAATGAGAAAACGTAGGAGCACGACTACGAGTCTAGCTACAAGACTCTTTAATAAAGAAAAGCGCTTCGTGGGAGGCAACCCATGCTTTAATTGTTTGCTTGTTAGTGTCATGTATCTTTTATTAATTGTTTATCCTCATGTTTAAATTTGTAAAAATGCTTTATTTTGTTTTTAACCTCGTCTTAATTGCATGTAAAGGTATTTTACATAAGGGATAAGTGTAGGGAGGATTACACATGTTTTCAAAAGAAACGTAAACATGAGAATAACAATTAACTAAAAGATATATATGTTTGTTTGTTCGAGTCAAATGCTTGTATCGAGTCATAATGGATGTTTTTGCAGAAATTTTTCCAGATTCTAAAGATGTAAATTTTCCAGAATTTTTTCCAGAAAATCGCAGACCAGTTTTTGTCAGGATAACCTGACGGCGTCAGAATTGCAACCTGACGGCGTCAGGAAGGAGTAAAAACATCAGATCACTTTTTCTCGTTTTCTGAGCTACTTATAAATTTTTGGAATTTTCCAGGTCTTAATTTTCTTAGAAATTCTCTAAACATCCATTCCACAAGCATTATATCCTAGTTTAAATCGAGTCTTATATATATTATTATCGCCGATTTTACGCGAAGGTTTCGTTTGTTTTCTTCAAGTGTGTAGGTTTAGTTTGTCAAGAAGAAGTTACATAAGATTGGAGGAGCTTTTCACGCAATAATTCTTCTTGGAAAAGAGTTTAACCACCACTTTACACGGATCCTACCGAGCTAATCAGGGGAGTATTAGTTTTTTTCGTTTTTAATTACCTTCTTTTATCATAACTTTGATACTTTTGGGGAACATTGGGGACAATGTTCAGTTTAAGTGTAGGGAGGGAAAATAAAACGGGAACTTTGAAACTATGCTTATCCTTGATTATTTGCTTTGTCCAAATGTGATTGTGTAATAAACCATGAGAAAATGTCGGTTAGGGTAATTTTGGCACCAAATTTAAAATTTTTTATGACATTTAGGAGTGGGCCATTAGTCTTAACAAAAACGTCTCATGGATAGGAAGTTATATGACTAGCACAAAACCCTTTACCACCCAAATTCCACCAAAATGTGAGGATCGCCCTTAGATTAGTAGGAATTAAAGCATTCATCTTTAATGCTTAGAGTGTGAACCGGTAGTATATTAGATTCTAGAACTTGTTTTGTGATGCATTCCGAGATCGCAAGTGAGGCTACACTTATGTAGTTAGGAATAACTAAATGATAAGAGGCATTAGGATAACCCTTGTTTGATACCTGTAATATAATTACTTCTTCCACTTCGGTTGAGTAATTCCCCCACACCCTTTGCGTTGTACTCACTTTTAGTACATGATACCCCTAGTTAACCCCTCAGAGCCTATCCTTTTCGCGATTCTCGTGATATTTCGGTTTTTCCGGAATATCAATGAAGAGCATTGTTTACACCCCACCCCCAAATATACACCCAAATCGCCTTAGCCTACCCCTTATGCACTCACTTTTAGTGCAAATATTTGTTATCACCCCAAACCCTTAGTTCAATTATCTAGTTGCTTGCATAAGTTGCTAAGTCGAGTCATATCCTTTGTATACAGTTTTGGGATGATTGGGATTCATGGGAAAAGTTAAAGTTTATGAAATGACGGGAAGGGAACGTTAAATTCAAATTCCCTTTGTTTGCGTAATAATGTACCCCAAGTGTTTTGATCTTTTCAAATCGGGTCAAATTAGTGTTAGAGTAATAAAAACTCAAGTGTAGGGGATGGTAGAGTAAAAGTGTATGGAAAAAAAAAAAAAAAAAAAAAAAACATCGAAAAAAAAATAGAAAAAGAGAAAAAGAAAAAAATAGAGTGCAAAAAAAAAAAAAAAAAAAAAAAAAACATACGAGCTACCATCCTACATCTATCTTTAAATTTATGTTTGTTTATTTCAGTTATATAGTGTTTAGAGTGTCGAGTCTTGGCTTAGCAACGCCATTCTTCATATGCAGTTAATATAAAGATTTTTGACTTACCACCACTAAATAGCCTATCCCACCAAACCCTTATTTCCCTACCGTAAGCCTAACATTACAACCCTTTAAAAGACCTCTTTGATAGTCTTTCCTAGGTGCTTATGCCAAAGCGATGGAGGTTTGATCTATTCTCAAGCCTATGGTAATCTATGTACTAGGACCGGTTAATGAGTGTTTATCTTCCATTTCCTATTTTGTTATATTTCATATATACACCCGAGAGAGATGTGAGTATCCAAACACCCCATGTGAGGTGCTAGTATGTAATTTCCGTGCTTGTTATGACTTTTGCGGGGCTTATATGTGTTGTGGACCATTTTGAATTAATGCTTCATGACCCCTAACTTATAAATTAATTGGCTAAAAGCACATTTGCTTGAGGACAAGCAAATAACAAGTGTAGGGATATTTGATAAGGTTTTAAAAGGTACCATTTTGAGGGGTCGTTTAAGTCCTTATTTGATCACTTTTGTATCCGTTATTGCTTAATATCGTTCCTTTTCACTTTTTAGGTCTCTTGAAGGCAAAATGCTGGAATGGCACTTATTTGGACGAAAAGGCGCGAATATATGAAGAAAATGGCCAAAGTCAAAATCGAGACACTCACAGTTGCTGAAACTAGAAGGCGACGACGTCAGGTGTTAATGGCGACGCCGTCCCAAAATTATTGTGACGATCCAGAACCCAAAACTCGTATTTTCAAGTGACGACGTCTAGTTGTGGAAGAGTAGGCCGTCGCTACTCAGACGGCCTAGATGCAATCCAGACGACGTCAGAAGCTGAAGAGGACGGCGTCACGGACATAAGGTGACGCCGTCGCAAGGTTAACGTGGCCAAGACGAAACCCTAATGACGGCGACACGACGGCGTCACTAAACATAAGGTGACGCCGTCGCAATTGTAATCTTATATATAGAATCCGAATTTTTCAGTCTTTTGTGTGGAGAGTCTTTGGAGTAAAAACCTAAAACCGAACCTAAGGTGTCTTGTACAGTATTTTAGGGTTTTAAACCCTATCTTACATCAAGATAAGTCTTTACTTCATTAATTCAATTATGTCTTTGATTATTTGTGTGTATGCTTGCATGTTCTCCATGTCCGGCTAATTTACTTGTGTGTTTGCTTAGGAAGTATGAAACTTAATTATTGAATATTGATTGGTTGTTTCTTATCTTAGTTGATTAATGAGCTAGTAATGCGATAGGTCATTCGTTGTGTACTTAATGCTTGATTCATCTTTGTGAACCTTAGAATATAATTACCTGAGTAGTTGTAGGCTAAACCATCCAAAGAGCGCCTTAGAGTAGGAGTTTATCATCCCTAGTGGGTTTGTAGACGAGACCCTTTGGTAAGTTCAAAGAGTTAGGGAGAAACGCATACCCTACAACTTTAGACACACAACGCAATTAAGAATAAGACGTGACACTCAACCATCAATAGGAGATAATTAAGGAGTAATACAAACTAAGTAAACACATTTTTAAACTATCATACGAGCACACATTAATTAGACATAGACTCCCACAACCTTAGTTTAGATAATTAGATAATAGTAGAGTAATCGGTAGAAATACCAACCCCCCAAATCCAATACCCGAGATTCGTACCTTTCCATTTCATAAAACATAAAAAGATAAAAAATAATCTTCCTCAACCTTAACCTTAGCGTAGTAACTCCTTACTAGCATTCCTATTCCCCTAGAGAACGATATCAATACCCGTGGCTTACCCTAATTACTACACTACAACGATTAGGTTCACTGCCTAGGGTGTTATAAAACTTGCTCGAAGAAAAGGAAGTTTCCTTGACCCCGAACGACGCGTGTAGCATTATTATTAATGATTCAGGGAAAGTTTGACTTTGGTTGATAAGTACTTCGTCTTATTTGTTCAAACTTATCCCGCCTTGTCCCGCTCATTCTTCAGTCTTCATAGCCTTCAGTCTTCAGTTTTTAGTTTTTCTTTAGTGTTAGTAGTTGGTGAGGAGTTTCGGGATTCAGTGAGTTATTGTAATCACTCACTGAATCCACCATCTTCTTCTTGACTCAGTCTTCACCCCTTAAGTTCTGCCTTACTGAGTGGAGAGACTTCTTTGTCTCTTAGTGAGTATCCTGAAGACAGCTCATTGAGAGCCTATGCACTCAGTGACTTGTTAGTGTTTAAGGCACTAAACACTTAGGGTATTTTCTATTTAAATCCTAGACTTAAAGGGTTTGGGTATTTACTGAACCCAAGAGTCTCCCCCTATTTTGATATACAAATAGCCTAAGTATTTGATCAATGTAAGTGAGCAAATGACTTTTTCTTACACTGAATGTAGTAATAAACATAATAAGGAACACTGAATATTTTAACAAAACATACATCGTTTATTGATCAGATTACATAGTCCCTATCACTAGTACAAAAGATAAATGATACATCATATGATGTCAATCAAGATGGATTCCCAGTGCTTCTAGCTTTGGTTTCTTCTTGAGGAGTGTTTCTTTGTCAGGGTGCTCTCTTATCTTGGCATTCAGGTCAGTGCAGAACCTGATGTTTTCTGGAGTTTGGATTTGAGAGGCCACTGGTAGATAGCTTGCCATTGTAGACACCCCTGCAAGATCAATGTCACTCCACCTTTGGAATGATGGGTTCCCATAGACATCAATGAAGAAAAGTCCTCTTTCAGGCTTTTCAATAACCAAGCAATTCATGAACTTAACCCCTTCAGGTAGCTCCTTGTTGCAATCAATGATGTGTACCTTGATTTCAGGTTCAGATTCAACCCTTTTCCTCTTACCTTAGGATGGCTGAGACTGAGATCCTTGAGCTGCAGTAAGAGCCGGCTGTATCCCAAGTTGTGCTGGTGCTTCCCTAAGTCTTTCATAGCGCTTGCTGACGGATTTCATCAGTTCCTTGACCACTGCATTTTGCTTCTTTGCTATGATAGGACCAAGCTCATCAAGTTTAGTGATCCCAAAGTCGGTGAATTTTAAGGGATTCTGAACCTTAAAATGCCTTTTATCATCCCCCTTGTAGACATTCATTGCTACTGGTTCGGATTTGGGGATGATTTTTACATTAGTGATTTTCTCAGGCAGCCTTTTGCTTGTCATGGTCCAGTTGTAGTGGTCAATCCTCTCTTGTCTGATTCCAGCTGCCTTCTTAGCCTTTTCGCCCTTTTTCTTTTGAAGCCAGCCATCACAGCATCCTGAGCTACTTTGAACTTTTAGCCAGCTCCTTTTTCAAGAGTGTTAGGATCAATCCCTATCTTTTCAGCTTCTTCATACACTACTTGGACCAGGGCTTCTCTGCTTTTTCTTTCTTCCTCAGCCAGTTTCTTTCTTCTGTCTTCCTTTGCAAGGTAGGCACTTAGCTGTTGTGGAGTAAGCAGATACCTAGTATCACCGATTACATAGGGAATCTTGGGGGGTTCAGTTGTGGTCATGATGGCCTTGCCTTTATCCTGAGCTGAGGATAAAGATGATACTAGTGGGGGTGTGGTAGTGATTATTGGTGTTGTTGCTATTGTTGTTGTTGTCACTGGTGTTGATGTAACTGGTGTTGTTGTTGCTGTTGGTGGGACTGATGAGAGTGGTGTTGCTAATATAGGTTGAGTTGGCTCCCCCTCAGTGTGAGAGGGAGTCTCTTTAGTGGCTCTCTCCCCCTCAACTGTTGCTTCAACGTTAGTGAGAGCAAGAATTGTTTGGGCAACTGAAGGAGAGGGAGCTGCTTGACTTTTGAAGGCTTGATATATCTCCGAGACCATGGTCTTGATGTCAGATGTATCATGTTGAAGATTTGAGACCTTTTCAGCAAGATTGGCCTGAGATAATTCCAGTGCGGTCATTCTAGACCCAAGATTCCAGGCCATAGAAGATGAAGCTTTAGTCAGATCAGCAACTTTAAAATCCAGTGAACCCAGTGTAGATTGAAGAGACTGGATTGAAGACTGAAGACCCTTAACATTTGCAGATGTAAGCATGTTGATCAGTTTAGTGAGGCTGGAGGAATTCTTCATGTAAGCCTCAGTAGCCTCCAACACTTTGGAGTTAAGTGTCAGGTCTTCTTTAAAAGAATCCCTGATTTCATCCAATTTGGTGTGAGACTCCTGAAAGTACTTGAGAAATTTAACCAGGTTTTCATCCAGTCTATGAAAATGTTGATATATGAGCTCCATGTGCTCGTCAGTGTTGGCATTGGTAGTGAGCACTTCAACCTTTAGTTCAGCATAACTTGCAGCAGCTCAACATGCTGATCCCATAGAGTATCAGTAACACCAGAATATAACTTCCGTGAAGCCTTGGTTATCCACAGAACAAGCTGCCTTTCAGTCAGTGGAAGAATGTTATCATACTTTTTGAACTCCTCAGGACAGGATGAAGAAGAGGAGTCAGAGTCATTTTCATCAGGCTGAGCAGGGACTCTTCAGTCTCTTGTGGATTAGGCTGATGCTCTTGTTCTTATGATTGAACATCAGCGTCCATTTCATCTTCAGCTGAGAGTATTTCTTCATTACTGTCAGCAATTTCTTCATCAGAAAATAAGATGTCATTCACCTCAGCAATAGTTAACAAACCTGTGGTGGTGCTGGGTTCCATATCAGCGGGTGGTATTTCTCCCTCTGAGTCTTTGTCCCCCTGTGCTCCTTCAAGCACTGGTGGGTGATTCACAGTGCTATCCTTAGAAGCAGTGGCAGTGATATCCCTATCAGTGGGTTATTCTTTTCCCCCTGAGTCTTTGGGATCATTCGTTTTGCCCTCAGACAAAAGTTGTGATTGGTGAATGTCCTCCTTAGGCTGTGTGGAAGGTGCTCCCCTACCATTGGGTTGTTTTTTTCCCTCTGGATCTTGGGGAGTATTGGGACCAAGGGCACTGACTGTGATGTATTAGTGTCCTTTGTTGTCACCGAGGTGGATGTTGCTTGGTCTCCTTTGGGTGGCAGATAAGTCTTGGGCTTTCTTTGCCTTTTAGGTTGTGTTCCTGAAGCCTCAGGGCCCTGAGACTTGGGTTTGGTTTTAGTCCCAGTCTGAGACTTCCCCTTTCTCTTTTTGGGAGCAGGGTTTGGAGACACTGAGTCCCTCTGGTTGTTTACAACAACCATATAGGCCGTCAATTCGATTTCAGTGACTTGGGATGGGTCTTTTTGAAAATTTGATTGACTCAGGATGCCAGGTAAAGCACAATATTTGTATTCTTGAGGATAATTGCAACCCAGTAACACTTATAAAGTGCATGAGACAAACCTAGGGTACAAAATGTATTTCGTCTTAGTTTTGCTCAGTAGCTTGGTTACGAGATCACTGTAAATGATCTCCCCTATGTCGAAAGCAGTCCCTTGTTAGGTCACCATATATGTAACACAAGCATCAATATGTAGAAATAAGAGAGAAGAGAAGGCGGATGAACAACTATTAAACACACACACACGTAAATATGAAGAAGAGTTAGGCGTAGAGTATGTGAAAGAGATAAATTGAACAACCAACCTTCTAAGGAAGGTTTACATGTGTTTATATAGGGGAAGCAACTAGGGCAACATCCAAGTTCCCTTCCTTTCCTATATAGGCTTGGGCCTAGGCTTATGGGCCTTCTACATAAGCCTAAGGCTAATTACTAACATAAAGGCCATATTAAGCTAACTATTACATATGAATTACTAACACTTGAATTAAGGTTTAGGAGTGATTCTAACAATCTCCCCCTCAAGTGCTAGTGATGAATGAAATGAGTATTAACGTTGTAGGTGCTGATGTAATAGTAGCTTTGACGTCTTCTGACATTCTTCTTTCTTGTGAGAAGAGATGTCTTGATTCGAACAATCTCTCCAGTGTAGAGAAATTGTTTCCTTTGAAGTATTCTGCTTTGACGTCTTCATTTTCTTTGATCTTTTGTTCTTTGTTCTTTGAAAGTGATAGTATGGTGTGGTAGTCTGCATCAGGTTTGCTTCACTGCTCCAGTATCTCCACGTCTTTCTCCAACATGCTCACACGCTCTTTAATGTTGGATTACAGTTGATGAAGTTCTATAAGTCTTTAAACTTTGTAGATTCTTTGTTGTAGAATCATTCTGACTTTGTGTTGCCTTTGATTGTGAGAGAACTTCCATAAGTGATGTTGTTGGTATGAGAATGTGGAGAATCTGCACGATCATTCCGCTCCAGAGCTTCCATAAGAAGTAAACATAAGAAAGGTTAGTAATAAGCGGATTCCGGCACTTACAAGTTTGAACTTCGAGAGTGTTAACAGCATAGTATGTTAACACAACTCTAATTCTCACAAAGGCCGTTCCTGAACCGGAGTCCCACAAGTGAGATAACACGATGTACTGAAGTACACCTACGATTCAGATGAGTCGCTGAGGTATACCGAAGCATCACCTCACGACTGTAGACCGTTTGAGACCACTAAGCGTAATCCACGGGGATTTACCGAAGCGACCTGCTGTCAGGGCTGTTTGATATTGACCCTGGCAGGAGTTTCCATTCAATCACTGAGGATCACAGATGTGAACCCCTCATAAATGTTCTCGACAGATTGCTAAGATCTGTGTAGGACTCGATAACTTACCAATGATGTTCTTATTGTTGAACAACAAGTGATGAAATGTCAAGTGTACCTAAGAGATATTTTGATGAATCTCGTGGCTCTAGACTCAGTAGTGCATTTTGGTTTTCCTGAACGGAGACTAGGGAGAGGGTCTCCTTCTTCAATACTAGCAATCTCTAAGAGAATGTTGATAGTTTACGTAGGGTTCCCTGTGAGAATGAAACAAGCTTCTTTTGAGAGAAACTTGAGTGGTTAAGAAGGTTTAGTGCATGCGTCACTGGGTCCATGACGACTTTTAATCTTCAATACCGACGTCATCAAGTGACAACCAGTAGCATATGAATTGAACCCGGTGTTTGCCCTAAGTTGAATAATCTGGAGGGTTATTTCTTTTCACCCTTTTCTTCGCTTTTCTTTTTAATTCCTCAACTCCTTCTTTCTCCGATTCTCATTTTCTCCTTTTTATAATCATACCTAAGGACTTCTAATTCTAACTATTGGTAGTGTCCTTGGGTAGATCCCTCCGGCTCTGGCGGATCATAGGACGGTTATTCCTAACCTTAATCACCTTATAACTCCATTGCCATAAAACCATTTTTCATGAAAATCTCTCGAAGTGTTTGTGAATGAAAAACATGTTTGAACACTTCAAGAGTTTTAGATTTTCAGAAATACTCCCCCTCGACATGTGCTTAAGAGTTTTGACAGAAATCTGCACAGTGAGAGAAGAGCGCGCACTTTAGAATTGATCGACTCAAGATAGACAATTCCTTGCGAGACACGATTACGTTGCATAGTTAAAGAGTTACATTGTCAGCTTTTAGGTTACAACTAGCTCTAATAACTATCTTGAAGATGTGGAAAACCCCGAAAGGTTGTCAAACCCGTCAAAGTTTATGTCTATCAAGAGCTTCTCGAATGGGTACAATTTACTTGGATAAGTCTTGGAAGACGAATCTTTTCAATGTATGACTGTTCAGTTCCCGTTAATTCATGGGTTGAAGTCTTTTTCACACGAGAATTCATATAGCAAAACACAACATATTTCTTATCACGTATTTTTCTCCCCCTCAAAAATGGCATATAAATGTTATTTTTGAAGAAATGTTGATATCAAATATGACCATTTTGAGTTTTGTGGGAAAAGTACCACTGAGAACAATTTTGTGAACAAAGATTTTAGTCAAATACTCTCCCTCAACAAGTGATATAAACAGTTGAGGTTTTGAAAATCATAAGGGAAAGTACTTGTTCTTTTGAGCAAAACCTTTAAAAATGAAAGGTTTGATAGGTTTTACTCAAAATTAAGAAGCTTTCGCTCCTTTTATATGATTGTGGGACAGAAGCGTACCACAGGGTCCTTTCTTGACAAGAACGGGTTGTACACTGTTATGTGTGCACAAGCCATTGTCATAATTAAATCACACATCCAAAATATTATGAAATAGAAGCAATTCGAGGGGTACCAGGAAGTCCATCAATCTGGCCAGGAATTCGAACATGGCGTTGATAGCCGGCGAGAGCAATCCTGGGACGACCACCTACAAAGCTCTCCAGAGTTCTGAACTGGTCCCGTCGATACAACCTTTCATCAATCCTGGTGATGATTCTCTTCACATCCCGTCTTTCCTTAGAATTCCATCGCTTTTGTGACCTAATTCCTTCATGTATGTCCTTCAACCTATAAGCCAATCCGTCCCTAACCTTCTTCAGTGTGTGATCTCCAAACTTGTAAAGATATCTACACGCCATCAAGCAGTTGCGTTGTAGTTCACTAAGGTAAACTACTACAAATGGTTGGCTGATGAGAGTGTATTGTGGAAGCTGGTTGATGTCGGGAAGATCTAGCTGAGGTGAAGTGAAGTTGACACGGGTCTGATATGATTTAACTGCTAGCTGGAGATCTTCTACACGTTCTTTGATTACTATGCTTCTGATGAAGATAAGCAAGGACTTGATGTATTCACGTTGCACTTCAGTCGAGAATTGTCTCATGCGACCCTGTACTTTGGCAAGGTACATGTCTTCAATGTCGTTGATAGACAAATTCTCAAAGTCCGCTTCAGAGAATGCATAATCCCTTTCGTCTTGCCTTTTGACCACGATATTCTTGAGGAAAGTGTAGTCCCATTTAGACGAAAGATCAACATGTTTAATAGCCACGATTGCTTTAGTACTGAACACTTCATGTTGAGACTTCTGAACCTGGCAGCTCCTGTAGTAGATTCGTCGGCGTTCCGGCCAATGGTGAATCCCATACATTGCATCACGGTCATACTCTTCCACATTGTTGGAGAACATGTGGTTAGCTCTTTCCTCGATGGCTATGCAGTTAGAGTATATGGCTTCCGGGAACGGAAGTGCCAGTGATGTAGCGTATTTCCTTGAACCATCGCCACCGTGAAGAAGAAATTCCAAGTCTTTGTTGAAGAAATATCGGAATGGAATCCTAGGCTGATCTGGTTGGCCAATTGTTGGTAGAGGTTTAGACCAGTCGGTGTAATATGGAGGGTTGTCCCGTTTGGTGAAGTCGATGTTTGCTTCGGGGTTGAGCCAATCCATGTTGTTAGACATAGCTCGTGCTATATTATCAAGGTGATACTCAACTTCAATAGCACTTTCCGAGCTGTCTTTGAGCAATTGAAATACTTCATTCTTGATTCGCTTCAACTCGAATTTCTTCATCTTTTTCACACGGAATTTTTCTTGCAAGAACTTAGCATGCTCCAATGTACGACCTTCTACCGCATCTTGACCTTCAGGTGGGTAGGGTGTAGAATCAACAAGCTTCGAGAACCAGTCGAATTCAGTGTTATCCTCATCCAACCATGATAAGACGTCAGTCATAGGCGCCTTCTTCTTCTTTTTCTTTGGCCTAGAGGAGGATTCTGGTTTCTTGGTTGTGTCAGGAGAGATGGGTTATTGTTGGGGCTCAGAGACTTCCTCATCGTCACCACCCATATACTCAAAGTAATCACCAGTTTTCTGAGTCTGGGGTGGTAACTCAGAATCCTGAGGCTTATCTGTAGAAGAACGAGAAGGAGATCTTTGTTGAGCTGGAGTCCGTTGGGGTGGAGGTTGCATTGAAGATGATTCACCAGACTTCTTCGGATGTTTGGGCTCGTTATCCTTATCCTTGTCTTTATCTTCATCGTCTCTCGGACGTTTAGACCTTTCAGCTTCTTCTCTGCATGCTGACTTGAGTTGGTATTCCAGCAATGCTTCAAACAATTTACCTTCGTAGGAGGCAAATGTTGTAGAGCGTTTCGACATTTGAGCCACCAGCAGGTTAAACAATTCAGCATCTGAGAAGATTATGGGATCAACTGGATTGATGTTTACATGCATTGGAGTTGATTTCATGGTTTGCTTGGCCAGATGTAAGAGATTCGGATAGAGTTGTTTGGTGAACATCTCCTTTGTAATTCCAGGAACGATGTCAAGAAGGAACTTGTGAGTGTATCCTTTGATCATCTCGTCCATTTTCCCTTGAAGATCATCTTTCATGAGCTTCTGGACATACTTCCTTTCAACTTGCATCTTGTCTTTCTTATCATGAAGATATTGTATCTGGTCAGCAAGAAAATCTAACTTCTTCTT
The DNA here is from genome assembly GCA_019973895.1 of Chrysanthemum seticuspe. Lineage (NCBI taxonomy): Eukaryota > Viridiplantae > Streptophyta > Magnoliopsida > Asterales > Asteraceae > Chrysanthemum > Chrysanthemum seticuspe. The sequence continues at coordinate 159,112,982 of BPTQ01000005.1, read as the reverse complement.
TGTAATATCTTTCTCTCTGACCTGCTTGACAGCTTTAACAATTATGGTCTTTGCTTGAGAGATCCAAGATGTTGTTGGCTTCTTCACTGATTTGGATGTTGATTTGGTTGATCCTTTTGATGGTGGTGGTGAAGAGTGAGAAGATGAATCTAATGATGATGAGATGTGGGGAGACTCTGGGTCATTTGGTGGCTCAGAAGTTTTCTCCTTGGAACGGACGGGACTGTCTAGAAGAAGACGATCATAATCGTCCGTTTCATCAATCTTTGTATCATCAGGAGTTGTTTTCTCAGTCTTTTCCGTTTCTGGTTCCTCAAATTCATAATCAATAGAATCTTCCACGCTCTTTTGTTGTTGCTCCAAGGTGGTGGCACCAGATCCCTTATCGGGTTGATTAACCGCATCAGGACTTGGTGTAGGTTGAACTCCACCACTTGACCCTCCGGGGCCACCCATTTGATCCTTTGCAAACTCTTTCGCAACGTGTTGGAGTCTAACGAATTTGAACTTCTTCCTGTAATCAGTGTCCAGTGGCTCTTCATCTGAACTTTCCTCTTCATGCTCAATCACTGGAGTCTTCCCTTTGCCTGTGTCTGCCGGTGGACTGGGAGGTTTCGGTACTGATGGAGTGTCATCCTTTGCAGTTTCAGAGTAGGTAATCTCTTCGTCTGATTCAGTACCCTCAGAGTTATCGTCCATTATCTTTCTTTGCGGTTCAGGCTTGGGAATAGGAATAGGAACAGCTTCTTGAGAAGGAACTCTCCTTTTGCTTGGAGGTTTCTTCTTAGGGAACTTCATTTTACTCTCAGTGCTTGCGGCACTTCCTGCACTTCCACTTCTGGTTTTCCTTGTGGGTGTTCCAGAAGACTTGTCATCGAGAAAACCAACTTTGTTATCTTCCACAGCAACCAAATATCTTTTATAAGAATAGAGGTTTTTGAGTTCATCTGAGAGAAGGTGGTCTGGCAACACAGCACCTTGTTTCTTGGTAGTTGACTCCTTAAATCTGACTGTTAGAGTGGGTTCAGACAACATGTCGAGATTATCGGGATCATTGATTCTCTTGGGGATATCAGGGTTATATCCAAGTGCTGTTTGGATCAACAGTTTTGTATATCTGATATAAGGAATCTTTGAGCCAAGCTTTTTGAGGAATGTCATCATGTCATCCCATATCAGAGCTTCAATTTCGATGTGTTTCATGTTGATCAGAGCCCAAAAGATTTGCAGTTCCAAGAGCTTGGGATGCTTATAGCCGCTGTCACGACCAGAAACGGATTTTGTGATGATGATGTAAAGGGTTCTCCAGGGCTGAGAAATGTTCTTTAGATCCACGTGAGAATGCTTAGTAATAGCCCCTAAAGCTTCGTCATACCCAATATCAATCAAAAATTGCAGAACAGTCTCTTCAGTAGGTGCAGCAGAGTATTCAGTTGGTATGATGTCAGGAATGAGGAGAACGGTTCTTAAATCTGCAGGAGTGATGGTGATTTGCTTGTGATTGAGTGTCATCGTCATAGCGTATTGACCTTTGATCTGTTGCATTGTATTCCAGAACTACTGAATGTAGATCTTCGATACTGTGGCAGAATTGGTGAGCATGTTCTGATAAGGATGGTTCTTCAGAATGTCAACAGCAATGAGACAAGAAGATTCTGAGCAGGTGAGGGTTTCAAAGTCAACACGAAGGTTGTTCTTTCCAATCTTCATTGGATAGCCATGAGGGAAGATATCAGCAATGGTGAGTACATTTGGTGCGTCCACATTCATTTGAGTGTCCATGTCGTGATCTGAAATACATTTAGCCAAAAGAACCAAAATATCGAAAGACATTATGTTTGTAACACCCCAACCCGCTAAGGGTAGAAGTATTACAAAATGGTGTCATATCAAAGCATACATAATGAACATAACAAAGCAGCGGAAGTGTTAAATAAAATAACCAAAGGAAAATCCAGCCAACACGGCTTAAACGTTACATAAGTTCAAAGGAAATCAAAGGAATAATCCAAGTCTAAATAATGCCAATATAATGAAGTAGAAACTAAGATGACTAAAGCCATAAGTCCGCATATCCGCTCATCACTCAAACCCATAGCTAAGAATCCCAGCATCTAGCTTAATTACCTGCCGCATGGAAAGAAAACGCGGCTGAGCTTAAAAAGCCCAGTGAACATATATATATAACAAACGAATAATCGAAGGTAAGTAACGAAGGTAGCATAATCATAAGGTGCAAATGGGAATATCATAAGGCATAACAAAGGATAACGAAATAGAAATAGAATGAAAGGTCAGTCCTCAACCGCGAGCCCATATCATATCAAACACATATCATATCATATCATATCATATCATATCATATCAGTTGTATCCCGAGGGGTGACCTCGAAATACCATACATAAGAGGGGAGACCTCAAGTAACCATGGAGTGATCAACTCCCAGAAATGTGAAGACGCGGATTGCACCCGACATCGATCACCAGACAAAGCTCCAATCAGATCAAATCCCTCGAAACATATCATATCTAGGATGCATCCATACGCCCCCCAGTGGCCAAAACAAATACATATCAAATCATATCATAACATATCATAATATGGGACGGTGTGTATCATCACTCGTACACACTGGAGTCATGCCATTGGTGCATCAATGACACGGTCAGGTTACCTTCCTGACTAGGAAACATATTTTGGCTCGGGTATCAGACTGAAGGGTCAAAGCATATACATATCATAAGGTTTCATATCAGATTTCATATCAAAGTTTCATATCATAGTTTCATATCGGAGTTTCATATCAAAGTTTCATATCAGTTTCATATCAAAGGGAGCATAGCAAAGTCATAGGGAAGCCCTAATAATGAGGCTTAGAGTAAAGCGTAACAGTTCAAGCTAATATCGAAAGATGTATAAGAATCACGAGAAACCTTAAGAGATAAGGTCAGAATATCTGTACCTTATTCGAAGCAAATCACAATGAAAGTAAATCAAGAAAGAAGATCAATCCCGTCACCCGGAACCTATATGAATTAAATAACGTTCTATAAGAATCAGATTACTCGTTTAAGACGGCTTTCCATTTTTAGTAATCTTTCCATTTTAAGTACTTTCTATTTTAGGCAGCTTTCTATTTTAGGCAGGTTTCCATATTTAGTAACTTTTCATAATTAGCAGGTTTCCATATTTAGTAAATTTCCATAATTAGCAGGTTTCCATATTTAGTAACTTTAGTCACTTATCTAAAGTTAAATAATGAAAAATGAGTGTTATTATGATTTAAGGATCATTTATGACAAGTTATAAAAGTTTAGGGTTTAAAATGTCAATAATGTAAAGTATAGGGTTAAAAGTGTAAATATAGCAAGTTTACTCATTTTACTCAATAAATCCATTTAGTTACTTTAACAAGTTAATCCATCAAATTTCATAATTTACAGAATAACCCCTTAACTTTATTAAATCATGAATTACAAAACCCTAGTTTTAGATTATGATTACGTATCCATTCTAAACCATTTTAGCTCGATTTTTACAAGATTATAAGACTCATTATGTGATGACATTTTAATTCGGACCATCCCTTCCAAAACAATATAATATACGCCCCATGATTAAATCAACACAAGCCCGTAAATCATTTATTATCGAATCCATTAATCACATACGT
>BPTQ01000005.1:159053521-159109298 GCA_019973895.1 Chrysanthemum seticuspe | reverse complement strand
TAATTTAGGATTCACTGTTAATTTGTATGGTTTCACATGTGTTTAATTGAACCTGATTTTTCCCCTGATTTATGTAACACTTCTCTATTCAAACCTTCAATGTTTAAACCAGAAGGGGGGTGGGGAAACACCGGCCGGATACTCCGAGGGGGAGTAATTTAGAGTTAGTTAATATTAGTTAGGGTAAATAGTAAAGGAGAAGTAAAGTTTTTTTGTGTTCTTTGGGATTTCATAAGAGAGTAGTAGGTATTCACCGCCGTGGTAAATAAAAAGTAGTAAAACTAGGCTTAAAGTATGTTTGTTTTCCAAGGAACCTCCGAGCACTATCACACACTAGCTAACCACCTGCACCCCTAACACAAACCAAGCTTTTCTTCGATCCAGCACCCACCACAAAACATTGGCACCCAAAACCAAATCGGTTCCTCCGAACCAAAACTAAAACCACGAAACTAAGAACAAGGAACAGTGCATGTGCGATGCTCCCATTGCATAGTAGTAGAGAGCATAGAAGGAAACACAAAGAATAAGTTAAGCACCGGAACCTTAATACAAAGATCCCGAACAAACAGCTTATACCAGTGTATTTTAGTATTCATATAACAGTGTATTTTACTATTGTGTTCTCATGTATTTTTGGAAGTAAGAATTAGAATAGCGTGTACGTGACAAGGAACAAGAATCAAAGCACCAAAATCAAAACCAAGCCTCCTTGGCTAAACCAAAACCCACGGTTACAAAACACCACCCACGACCTAGCTTCTTTTCGAACCAAACACAATCCCCACGTCCACCAATCGATCACACACTATCACGAGCCTCCAAGGAACCTTTTGTTTGTATGAAATTCGGATCAAAATGATGAAAAATAAATGGTGCCGCCACTTATGGATGATGAGAGAATACTTTAGGGTTTCTTGTGTTTTTTTGAAATGAAGAGGAAATGATAAATGGGATTGATTATAATTGATTGAGATTTAATGAGGGGGAGCCTCATAGGCCGGCCACAAAGGGGTGGGGGGAAGACCAAATTTGTAACTTCCAAACTTATCTCTTCACAATGTATTTAGTCCCCTTTTTAGTCCAAGTTAATTTGTGTACACTTTGGTATGTTTAATTGTCACTTAGGATTTAATCATTCATGTTTCTTTTAATTAATATCATAAGTTAATTACTTCATAATGGATTTATTATAAATGAGATAATTTGTTAAACGATGTTGACGTTTTTCCCGAGTTTGTATAATTTTAAGTTTGAGGGAAAAATTGTCATTTCACGCGTTTTAGATTTTAGGGTTTTACAACTCTTCCCCTCTAAAAAGAAAATTTTCGTCCTCGAAAATTGAAAAGGAAACGAAGCAATAAACGAAGACATACCCGATGATGAAAAGAAATGTGGATAACTAGCTCGCATAGATTCCTCGGTCTCCCAGGTAGCTTCACGCTCTGGGTGATTCTTCCAAAGAATCTTAACAAACGGAATTACTTTGTTTCTCATGATTCGATCTCGTCGATCTAAAATAGCTTCGGGTTCTTCCGGTAAGGACATATCTGGCTGAATCTGATCCAAAGGATAGGAAACCACGTGTAACGGATGGTAGTTGTATCCCCGTAGCAGAGATACATGAAACACGTCATGAACATGAGATAACTGAGGAGGTAGAGCTAAACGGTAGGAAACCTCCCCAATACGATCCAGAATCTCGAAAGGTCCGATGAATCGAGGACTGAGCTTGCCCTTGATTCCAAAACGCTTAATACCACGGGACGGCGAAACTTTCAGAAAAACACGATCACCAACACTAAACTCCAAGTCGCGCCTATGCTTATCAGCATAACTCTTCTGTCGTGAACGAGCCTCCTTCAATCTTTCCCTAGCAATCGCCACTTTCTCATTAGTAATCTCAATGAGTTCAGGGCCCTCAATCGAACGCTCACCTACCTCATCCCAACAAATAGGTGCTCTACATTTCCTCCCATATAACAACTCATACGGTGCTCCTTTGATGCTAGCGTGCCAACTATTGTTGTAGGCAAACTCCACCAAGCACAGATACTCATCCCAGTTCCCAGTCCATTCCAATGCACAAGCCCTCAACATGTCCTCAAGATTCTGAATGGTCCTCTCGGTCTGACCATCAGTTTGAGGATGAAAAGCAGTACTGAACTGAAGACGCGTGCCCCAAGATTTCTGCAGACTCTTCCAAAACTGTGACGTGAAACGCGGATCTCTATCGGAAACAATAGCAGTAGGAGTACCATGCAATCTAATAATCTCTTGCTGAAAAATCTCTGCCAATCTACTAACACGATAATCTTTCCGGATAGGTAAGAAATGAGCAGATTTGGTTAGTCGATCAACAACCACCCAAATCGCGTCATGTCTTTTCTGAGTAGGAGGCAAACCTGTGACAAAATCCATGGAGATTTCTTCCCACTTCCATGTAGGAATATCTAACGGCTGCAACAAACCACTAGCCCTCTGATGCTCAATCTTAACCTGCTGACAGGTCATACACCTAGCCACAAATGAAGCCACATCTTGCTTCATACCATTCCACCAGAAATGTTGCTTAAGATCCCGATACATCTTGGTAGAACCAGGATGAATAGTGAAAGGGGAACTATGAGCCTCTAACAAAACAGTTTCACGCAAAGCAGGATCATTCGGAACACAAAGTCGGCCCTCATACCATACAACGCCGAAACCATCAACACTGAACTCAGTCTGCTTACCCGCCTCAATATTCTGAACTATAGACCAAAGCTCACCATCATCCTTCTGAGCTTCTTTGATCCATAATATAAGGTTGGACTCAACCTTCAAGCTCGCCCAATAACCATCATAACCCCGAAAACAAAACTCCACATCCATCAGCTCAAGATCGTGAAGAACCCTGGGTTCAATCTCCAAACTAGCAATCATACCCGACTTCCGGCTTAGTGCATCTGCAACCACATTAGCCTTACCCGGGTGATACTGGATGTTAGTGTCATAATCCTTAAGAAGCTCTAACCATCTCCGCTGTCTCATATTGAGCTCCTTTTGTGTGAATATATACTTTAAACTTTTGTGGTCAGTAAAGATATCACACGACTCACCGTACAAGTAATGCCTCCAAATCTTTAAGGCAAAAACCACCGCAGCCAACTCCAAGTCATGCGTGGAATAATTCTCCTCATACGATTTCAATTGCCTCGAAGCATAGGCAATCACCTTACCATGCTGCATTAATACACAACCCAACCCTTTCTTTGACGCGTCGCTATAAATCTGAAAACCTCCTGAACCCGATAGAAGTGTCAAAACAGGCGCATAAACCAATCTACGTTTCAACTCCTCGAAACTCTTTTCACGCTCTTCCGTCCATTCAAACTTTTCCCCTTTCCTCATCAATTGCGTCAAAGGTAACGCCAATCGAGAGAAACCCTCAACAAAATGACGGTAATAGCCAGCAAGGCCCAGGAAACTTCTCACTTCCGTCACGGTAGTAGGTCTCGGCCATTTTGTGATAGCCTCGACTTTAGACGTGTCCATCTTGATACCATCAGCAGACACAACGTGACCAAGGAAAGCAACTTGGCTCAGCCAGAATTCACACTTAGAAAATTTTGCATACAACTTCTGCTGCCGAAGAGTCTCCAATACAATACGAAGATGCTGCTCGTGCTCAGCCTCACTCTTAGAATACACAAGGATGTCATCGATGAAGACGATTACAAATTTATCGAGGTACTCGTGGAAAACACGGTTCATAAGATCCATGAAAACTGCAGGTGCATTCGTCAAACCAAACGGCATAACCAAGAACTCATAATGGCCGTAGCGAGTACGAAACGCGGTCTTAGGAACATCTTGCTCCTTCACACGTAATTGATGATAACCAGACCTCAAATCAATCTTAGAGAAGAATTTTGCACCTTGCAATTGATCAAACAAGTCGTCGATGCGTGGAAGGGGATAACGGTTACGGATAGTGATACGGTTCAGCTCACGGTAGTCAATGCACAACCTCATACTCCCATCTTTCTTCTTAACAAATAACACCGGTGCGCCCCAAGGTGAAACACTGGGCCTAATAAAGCCGTTCTCCAACAGTTCTTGCAACTGTTCCTTCAACTCCTTCAATTCGATCGGTGCCATACGGTAAGGAGCTTTAGATATAGGTTCGGCACCAGGAATCAAATCGATGCCAAACTCAACTTCCCTAGCCGGAGCAATACCAGGAAGTTCATCAGGGAAAACGTCGGAAAATTCACGTACAACAGAAAGACTTTCGATGGTCGGAATTTCAAGAGAAGTATCCTTAATGGATGCCAGAAAACCAAGGCAGCCATGCGAAATGAGAGTGCGGGCTTTCATAGCCGAGATGATCTTAACTGACTTAGGTGGTTGAGCACCGTGATAAACAAAATCAGGTTGGTGAATATTACCAAAGATAACAATTCGAGCATAGCAGTCAATGGTAGCCCTATGCAAGGCCAACCAATCCATACCCAGAATAATATCGAAATCAAACATATCCAAAGGAAGAAGATTAGCCGAACGAATACCATCATCGAAACGTAAGGGACAATCCACATACTCATGATCAATAAGTACTTGGTTTTTCATAGGGGTGGAAATAGAGACTCGGTTTAACAAAGGTGTGGGTGTCATATTTAATTTCCTTACTAACGAAGTAGATATCATAGAATGCGTAGCACCGGTATCAAATAGAGTAAAGGCAGAAATATCACCAATATAAATAATGCCGGTAATGGTACCTGGAGTGTTCGCTGCCTGGTCCCGAGTAACAGAAAACACACGGCCCTTAGTCGGAGCTGGTTTGGCCGTGTTTCCCGGAGTAGTCACTTTCCCCTGAGTGCAATCTTTCACCCTATGAGTAGTAGACCCACATGCATAGCAACCACCTGTGGCCTTGAAGCAAACGCCCGGATGGGGCTTACCACAAGTGTTGCAAAGTGGAAGAGGAGGCAAAACCTCAGCGGGCCTACGCTGATATGACGAACCAGAAGAACGGTCCTGCTGACCACCACGATAAGATTGGTCCCTAACCTGACGTTGACCCCCACCATCACGACCCTGACGGTCGTTTCCCGATCTGTCGTACCTTTGAGAACCATGTGCGCTAGTATCCTGACGCCCACGGTCGTGACCATGGTCATGTCTACCCCTGAACTCCTGAGGCTAGTCCTGTCGACCCCGAGGATGAATACGATCCCCATCCCTGTTCCTCTTGTTGTAGCCCTGCTCCTCATGCAATAACTCGATGTTGCGGGCAGCATCCGCAACTGCAGCCACCTCAGTGTACTCAGTATTAATCACCCTATCCAATACCCACTTTTTCAACCCCCATTTGAACTTACGAGCCTGACGACGAGCATCTCCAGCAACCACAGTACCTACAAACCCAACCATCCTCATAAATCGTTGCATATAATCGTGAGAATTTTCCTTATCCAACTGATGTATGGCTTCGTACTCCCTTTCATATCGCAGCTGTTCTGACTCAGGGAAATACTGTTTGTAGAAGATGTCCCTGAAGGTATTCCAAGCACAAGTATCAAGAAAGTTCTTTTCTTTGGACAAGAGATAGGCCTTCCACCAGTTTAGGGCATCACCCTCAAGTTTGAAGGCATCAAGTCGGGTTTTCACCTCATCACCACAACCCAGCACATTGAAAAGCTTTTCCATGTGCGTGATCCAGTCCTCTGCCTCATTAGGTGAAGCTGCCGAGCGAAAAGGGATTGGCTTAAGTTTGTTGAAGCGCTCGATCCATACATGAATGGGTGTAGGTAGGTTAGCACCCCCACCATTGTCCCCACCAGAAGAACTAGCGCCATTCCGAACGTTATTAGTGATGGTAGCAACGATCTCGGGCATAGCAGTGGCCAGAGCGCGTGCAATTAAAGCTTCGAAGTTAGGATGTCCATCCCCGTTGTCGTCGCCGTTCCTTCGAGTTTGGACCATCTGAAGAGTTCATTAAACGATTAGAAAAGGTTAGGAAAATAAGATGAAGATCATGAACGGAAATGATGATAATGAACCTAGAATCTACCCAAACCTCACCAGTCAAATCTTAAGCTCTACGGATAACGCTTAGGGTCCATATGTCACAGGTCCTGACTACAAGTCGTAAACCTGGGCTCTGATACCATAATTGTAACACCCCAACCCGCTAAGGGTAGAAGTATTACAAAATGGTGTCATATCAAAGCCTACATAATGAACATAACAAAGCAGCGGAAGTCTTAAATAAAATAACCAAAGGAAAATCCAGCCAACACGGCTTAAACGTTACATAAGTTCAAAGGAAATCAAAGGAATAATCCAAGTCTAGATAATGCCAATATAATGAAGTAGAAACTAAGATGACTAAAGCCATAAGTCCGCATATCCGCTCATCACTCAAACCCATAGCTAAGAATCCCAGCATCTAGCTTAATTACCTGCCGTATGGAAAGAAAACGCTGCTGAGCTTAAAAAGCCCAGTGAACAGATATATATAACAAACGAATAATCGAAGGTAAGTAACGAAGGTAGCATAATCATAAGGTGCAAATGGGAATATCATAAGGCATAACAAAGGATAACGAAATAGAAATAGAATGAAAGGTCAGTCCTCAACCGCGAGCCCATATCATATCAAACACATATCATATCATATCATATCATATCATATCAGTTGTATCGCGAGGGGTGACCTCGAAATACCATACATAAGAGGGGAGACCTCAAGTAACGATGGAGTGATCAACTCCCAGAAATGTGAAGACGCGGATTGCACCCGACATCATTCACCAGACAAAGCTCCAATCAGATCAAATCTCTCGAAACATATCATATCTAGGATGCATCCATACGCCCCCCAGTGGCCAAAACAAATACATATCAAATCATATCATAACATATCATAATAGGGGACGGTGTGTATCATCACTCGTACACACTGGAGTCATGCCATTGGTGCATCAATGACACGGTCAGGTTACCTTCCTGACTAGGAAACATATTTTGGCTCGGGTATCAGACTGAAGGGTCAAAGCATATACATATCATAAGGTTTCATATCAGATTTCATATCAAAGTTTCATATCATAGTTTCATATCGGAGTTTCATATCAAAGGTTCATATCAGTTTCATATCAAAGGGAGCATAGCAAAGTCATAGGGAAGCCCTAATAATGAGGCTTAGAGTAAAGCGTACTAGTTCAAGCTAATATCGAAAGATGTATAAGAATCACGAGAAACCTTAAGAGATAAGGTCAGAATATCTGTACCTTATTCGAAGCAAATCACAATGAAAGTAAATCAAGAAAGAAGATCAATCCCGTCGCCCGGAACCTATATGAATTAAATAACATTCCTGTAAGAATCAGATTACTCGTTTAAGACGGCTTTCCATTTTTAGTAATCTTTCCATTTTAAGTACTTTCTATTTTAGGCAGCTTTCTATTTTAGGCAGGTTTCCATATTTAGTAACTTTCCATAATTAGCAGGTTTCCATATTTAGTAACTTTCCATAATTAGCAGGTTTCCATATTTAGTAACTTTAGTCACTTATCTAAAGTTAAATAATGAAAAATGAGTGTTATTATGATTTAAGGATCATTTATGACAAGTTATAAAAGTTTAGGGTTTAAAATGTCAATAATGTAAAGTATAGGGTTAAAAGTGTAAATATAGCAAGTTTACTCATTTTACTCAATAAATCCATTTAGTTACTTTAACAAGTTAATCCATCAAGTTTCATAATTTACAAAATAACCCCTTAACTTTATTAAATCATGAATTACAAAACCCTAGTTTTAGATTATGATTACGTATCCATTCTAAACCATTTTAGCTCGATTTTTACAAGATTATAAGACTCATTATGTGATGACATTTTAATTCGGACCATCCCTTCCAAAACAATATAATATACGCCCCATGATTAAATCAACACAAGCCCGTAAATCATTTATTATCGAATCCATTAATCACATACGTATTAGTATAGTTTCACAAGCTTATTAAACCCGTTCCAAATCCACACATATGTCGACATAAAGAGAGACTCAATTTCAGTTTGTATTCATTTTATCATGTCATATATCATACGATTTATAAAGATTAAGAATGAAGGTTTTTATGTACTCTTGTGTTATCATTTTATGTGACAATATACTTATGATTTTATGTGACCATATTCGACAAACAAGCCCTAGAAACATAATTCCAAGGCCACGAATTGAATAAGAAACACAAAGGAAGATACGAGAGATGATGATACGTTACCCTCATAGCGTGTACGTGACAAGGAACAAGAATCAAAGCACCAAAATCAAAACCAAGCCTCCTTGGCTAAACCAAAACCCACGGTTACAAAACACCACCCACGACCTAGCTTCTTTTCGAACCAAACACAATCCCCACGTCCACCAATCGATCACACACTATCACGAGCCTCCAAGGAACCTTTTGTTTGTATGAAATTCGGATCAAAATGATGAAAAATAAATGGTGCCGCCACTTATGGATGATGAGAGAATACTTTAGGGTTTCTTGTGATTTTTTGAAATGAAGAGGAAATGATAAATGGGATTGATTATAATTGATTGAGATTTAATGAGGGGGAGCCTCATAGGCCGGCCACATAAGGGGGCGGGGGGGAAGACCAAATTTGTAACTTCCAAACTTATCTCTTCACAATGTATTTAGTCCCCTTTTTAGTCCAAGTTAATTTGTGTACACTTTGGTATGTTTAATTGTAACTTAGGATTTAATCATTCATGTTTATTTTAATTAATATCATAAGTTAATTACTTCATAATGGATTTATTATAAATGAGATAATTTGTTAAACGATGTTGACGTTTTTCCCAAGTTTGTATAATTTTAAGTTTGAGGGCAAAATTGTCATTTCACGCGTTTTAGATTTTAGGGTTTTACAATGTTAGTCAACAGATGGTTTTATTGTCTAATAATTCAATGAGATATGTCAATAATTGTTACGAGTCCAAAATCACTTGTTTGTTCAATAGTCCAATGACATCGTGATAAGTTTTGAGAGTTAGTTAACTTTAGGTTTTAAAGTTTATGTTATCTCATATTTTTCACAACATATTAAACGTTTAAGCTTATTAGTGACATTATTGGTTTCGTGACGTTATGATTTATTTATTTACAAGTTTGAACGCGTAACAATTTATAATGAAGGTTTGATCAAGGCTTAGGCGTAGAAATGGTAGCTTATGTGTAAACAGAAGTTATACGCGTAGACACAAGCTTATGCGTAGGATCCTGACTTACGCGTAAGAAATATTACGCGTAGGAACAGGGGGACCTTATGCGTAGAGCTTACGCGTAAGCGCATATAAAACCTTACTCGTAAGAGTAGACCTTATGCGTAGAGGTCACTGTTTACGCATATCCTTTACAGGATACGCGTAGTCCCATATGTAGAACCTTACGTGTAACAGTTACCCGTAAGATTACTCTTACTCATAACCTTCTACGCATAAGGTGATCCTTATGCGTAGATTGCTAATAACCTTGATTCTGAATTTTAACTTGTAACAAACCTGAAATAAATTCATCATAGCATTAATATTTACATACACATTCAATATTTATCAGATCAAACAAGGAAAACTCATCAAACAGTTACGCGTAAAAGACTTACGCGTAGACCTAAACCCTAAAGTTCAATAATTACGCGTAAGAAATCTAGCCATGGAATTTGCATCAAAGTTTTTCTGGTGGTTCTTAGATGTTATGTGAGTGTAATGACCAAGTTTTAACACCAAATTCGCAGTGAATCAAAAGTACCCAAATCTCAAGAACATTAAACCCTAATATCTAATTCTGTCATATTTGGTGTTTCTGGTCAAGTTCTAGTTATGGATAAGTTCAATTCATCATCAAAGCAACTTCATACAACAATCTTTTTAACCAGAAACACTCTCATTTGAAAACACCCAAACCCACGCATAAACCCTAATTTCAAGAAACGTTCAATTAGTATTTCTGGGCGAGTATTGATGATAAAAATGGACTCATATTGATTAAATACACGTTTTGACATAACCATTTTAACCAAAAACACTCAAACACGATTATGTGTTCTTACACTTACGCGTAGAACACAAAAATCACAATATCTCAAGATTTAACCGTTGGATTTAAGAAAAATTCAAAACCATTGTTTAAAAACTTGTTATAAACACAGAATAACTTACAGATTGATGATCAAGTAACCGGATTTGAAGAATGATTTTTGTGCGTAGGATTAGTTAGGTGTATAATAAATGAGGTGAAGTAAATGAATTAGGTGGGTAGTTTTATTAAAATAACTTCCATTTTGGTTACCAAACGAAGAATATTTGGAAATAACTTTGACGACACTCCCCCTCGACTTAAGAAATAATGAAAGTTTATAAATTTTAGTCCGAGGAGTGTCAGAAACCAGAAATATGACCACCATTTAAAGAAACAACCGGGATAATGTAACATGCAAGTACACGGTTATTTTGAAACAGTTAAGTATTAAATTTTCTCCCCCTCAACACTTGATCGAAAAAAATACTGAATTTGGAAAGATTAGAGTGTTGATGGAAGAAATGTACTTGCCATGTTAAGAGAAATATAGATAGAAGAATATTTTTGTTGTTTTATCTGATTTTATATTTTTGTATTTTGTTTTGGAAAAATATTTACAAAAGATCTTTTGGTGCTTGACTGGTTTTTAAGAATGTTTTAAAAGTTCATTCAGTTCCTCTTGAGTCAAACACCGCATACCAATCCGGTGGACCAACTCATTAAACCTAGCAGGAGGTAAGGCTTTGGTGAGAAGGTCTACCAAATGGTATTCTGTACCCACGAAGTATAATTCAACAATACCCTGTTCCACATGGTCCTTGATGAAGTGATATCGAAGATCGATGTGCTTTGATTTCGAATGCTGAACTGAGTTGCACGAGATCGCAATGGCACTCCGATTGTCGCAGTACATCGGGATTCTGTCAAATACGTAACCATAGTCTTTGAGTTGTGTTCTCATCCAAATGACTTGAGCACAACACGCTGACATGGCTACATATTCTGCTTTGGTTGAGGACAGTGATGTACAATCATGCTTCTTCGATTGCCAAGACACTAGTTTGTCACCAAGAAATTGTAGTGCTCCTGAAGTACTTTTCCGAGAGTCTAAGCATCCTGCGTGGTCAGCGTCTAAAAAAGCTATTAGTTCAAAATCAGAATCCTTCGGATACCAGATCCCCAAATTAATGGTTCCCTTGATGTATCGGAGGATTCTTTTAGCCTCAGAGAGGTGGGTTTCAGTTGGTCGCGACTGATAACGGGAGCAAAGATATACGGCAAAGACAATATCAGGCCTGCGAGCTGTTAGATACATGAGAGACCCAATAATACTACAGTATTTTGTAGGGTCAACCAGTTTCCCATGCAAATCAGCGTCTAGCTTCTTGGTATGTGACATTGGTGTGGCATAAGTATCACAAGTATTCATTCCAAATTTATTCAGAATTTCAAGGGAATATTTGGACTGACTCAAGAGAATACCACGGGGTGATTGATGAACTTGCAGTCCTGGAAAGAATGTAAGTTCACCCATCATGGACATTTCAAAATGTTTCTTCATTAGTTTTGCAAAAGCATTTGAATATTTTAAATGTGTTGACCCAAAAATGATGTCATCCACATAAATTTGAACGATTAAAATATGTTCCCCGTGATGTTGTATGAAAAGTGTAGGGTCGACCGAACCTTTGGTGAAATTATTGGCAATTAGGAAAGATGATAACTTATCGTACCACGCCCGAGGAGCCTGTTTGAGTCCGTAGAGAGCTTTGTTCAGTTTGTAGACATGGTTCGGGAACGCGGGATCAACGAATCCTTCTGGCTAGCTGACATAAACCGTTTCTTTCAGTTGACCATTCAGAAAAGCAGTCTTGACGTCCATTTGAAAGACCGTTATATTCATATGAGCCACGAACGCTAGAAATATCCGAACAGCCTCAAGACGAGAAACCAGAGCAAATGATTCTTCAAAGTCAATACCCTCTTCCTGACGATAACCCTTAGCCACCAGACGTGACTTATTTCTAATTACGTTCCCTTCAGCATCCAATTTGTTTTTCCAAATCCACTTTAGACCAATGACGAAGACCCCTGTTGGTCTTTCAACAAGTTCCCATACTTCAAGACGTTTGAATTGGTTGAGTTCTTCTTGCATGGATTCAATCCAGGTGTCTTTTGTCATTGCGTCCTTAATGTTTTTAGGTTCAGATTGGCAGACAGTGAGAGCATAAATGCAATGTTCACCATCTGTGTGAAGACGTTGTCTTGTAACGACTGGTTGATTCGGGTTGCCAATAATATTCTCTAGAGGATGGTCTTTTGTCCAACGATGTATAGAGGGTTGATGTTGATATACATTATGCAGATTTTGAGGATTCAAATGCTTTGTTGATGATTCCGCGACATCAGGTGCAGCAGTTTCATTGGCAAACGGGTTAAAGAACTTTTAGCCTTAATAGTTTTATTAGAAGTGATGGTCATTCACGTTTAGGAACTTTGTAACGTGTGTTAGATATCATGCTAGAATAGTCAACGGGCTCGTGGATTGGACTAAGCTAAATGGGTATTAGTTTAGTTAAGCTTGCCTTATATCCAATCCAACCCATGTCCGAGCTCAAACGAGCCCATGGAAAGCCTTTTAGGGCATCATGTATTCCAACTATAAATACCCCTCAAATGGTCATTTGAGGGGTGTGCTTGAGTGTATGTGTGTGTGTGTTTTCTTCCTTTGCAATATACAACTTATTGTTTATCTTTATCTCTTCACATATATACGCATAACATATCTTATATTCAAGTCACCATCTCATCTTTCTTTCTTTCTTATTTACGCATATTGTGTTTGTAGTTTCACGTGTTCATCTTGTAGTGTTTGTGTTGGGTTTGTGATAAGGTTGATAAAAGTAAGGTCCTACAATTGGTATCAATCGCCTAACAATGATTTAGGAGTGGTTGGTTGAAGTTTTTTTTGTATTGTGTTGTTATGCGTAAAGCTCTCGGTAACGAAAGGTTTTCACGCTTAAAACTTTACTTTTTGCACTTTAATCTTCAAGATTCTTATGGTTTGAGGTTATTATAGTGTTAAGGAGTCTTGTTTTGGGAAAAAGTTTGAAGCTTTACATGTTTTACATCGTTTTTAAACTTGTATCTTTTGCGTTGTTCATTTCTACGCGTAAGAGATATAAGCACTTTGGGTGATTATAATCAAAAGATTTGTGTTATTGGAGTGTTTTTAAGGCTGTTTGTGCAAAAGAAATCGGTTGAATCATTGGAAATTGTTTACGCGTAAGTCAAAACCCTAATCTTACGCGTAAGAAAGTCAAAACCCTAGTTTTCTACGCATAACTTTTTGGTAACGAATCTTCGTGCAACAAAGGTGACTCAGTGCTTCCCTCACTTGGATAAGTGTGTGGAACACTTCGACTTTCGGATATCTTTTACGCTGTGACAGTGTAAAGGATTTTTGGTTTTAAACCAACTCTTACGCATAAGCTGAAAGCTTACGAGTAAGCACTCTACGCATAAGTTAACTCTTACGCGTAAGGTACTCTACTTCTACGCTTAACGTTTACGCATAAGACTTACGTTTAACCTTAGGTTTACGCATAAGAATCCTACGCCTAATCTCTTTACGCATAAGGACTCCTACGCATAAGATCCTATGCATAAGATCCTACGCATAAGCACTCATCTCTACGCATAAGAACAGTTATACGAGTAAGACTGTGATCAAAACTTCAAACGGCTATAACTTTTGAACCGTAACTCCGTTTCAGCGATCTACCCATCAAAATGACCATGAGAACGAGGAGAATAGACCGCCGAATGAACTATTTGGGTCAACCTTCAAGTCCTAAAAACACTCAGAATAGAAGTTATTGAGGTTTTTTAATTTTTAGACCAAATTTTCACTACAACAACCGAGCTTAATCTTATTACAACACAACTTCTTTATCGTTGAATCAATCCTACATCAACTTTATCATATCATACCTTCATCAATGGCAACTCCACAAGACATTCATGCAGCCGGTGCCGAAAACCGTCCTCCTATGTTGGAAAAAGGTGGTTATCTTCAATGGACAAGTCGAATGCTTCGTTACATCAAGACAAAACCTAATGGAAAATTGACGATCAAATCCATTCAGGATGGACCCTTCATACCTCGACAAGTCCAAGACCCTGGAAATGCTGATGCAACACCTCCCGTCCCACCATTTTTTCGTCTTCAAAAAGACACAGAATACTCTAAAGAGGATCAGAAGCAAGTCGAAGCAGATGACATGGCAATTCATATTGTCCAACTGGGTTTACCAAGAGACATCTTTGCTGCTGTAGACAGTTGTGAAACTGCTTTCGATATGTGGGAACGAGTTAGACGGCTTTGTCATGGAACAGAAATTGGTCAACAAGATACAGAGAACAAGCTGCTAACTGCTTGGGAGAAATTTACATCTACTCCAGGAGAATCCATTGAATCCTACTATGGAAGGTTTTGCACTTTAATGAATGAGCTGATCAGAAGGAAGTTGACACCCAGAACTATCGTGAGCAACATCAAGTTCTTGAACAATCTACCAGAAGAATGGGGACGATATGTCACTATTGTCAACCAAACAAAAGACTTACATCAAGTGAACTTTGATCAACTCAACGATTTTCTGAAACAAAACCAAAATGAAGTGAATGAAGTCAGGCAAGAAAGATTAGTAAAGAATCATGATCCATTGGCACTCATTGCAAAGACTCAAACTCTAGTGAATACACAACAACAACCTTCATCATCTTCCACTAACAACAACTTGCAGCAATACATCCCTTAACAACAAAACTATCCACCTGAACAACAACATTACCAGGAACAAGGAATCACTGATCTTGATATGGAACCAGAAGAAGCTTTGTCTCAAGTATTCTCTTTATTGGGTAAAGCATTCAGAGGTCGCTATTCCACATCAACTAACAACAACCAACGGATTTCATCAAACACTCGCAACAGGCAAATTGCACAGCCGGGTGTGAACAAAGGTAATCAAAGACAAATGGTTGGAGTTATTGGGAATCAGCAGGGATATGCAACTGGATTTCGCATGGGTAATCAGGCGGTTCCGAATCAGGGAATCAGATGGGTCCGAATGTTGGAAATAGAGCAGTAGGTAATCAAAATGGGAATGTTGCAGCTCCAGTCGTTGGGAATTATGGAAATGTGAATCAGGGTAATCAGGTTACGTGTTATAACTGTCAAGGATTGGGTCACATGGCAAGGAATTGTCCAACTAAGCCGAAAAAGAAGGATCTTGCGTATCTTCAGAAAGCTATTATGTTGGTACAAAAGGAACAATCTGGACTTCAATTGAGTTCTGAGGAACATGACTTCATGGCTATTATGGATGATTTGGAAGACCTCGAGGAACTCAATGCAAACTGCATCTTCATGGCAAATCTTCAGGAGACTAACTACGACACTGATTCTGACGCACCTCCTGTCTATGAAGCCAACGCAGTATCCGAGGTACCAATCATTGATCCATGCTATAACAATGTCATATTTGATGTGTTTACTCATGACGACCAGCATTCTGTGACATCAGCACCTACTTATGATACATACCTGGACAATCCGAGTTGTAGCAATACTAACTCTGAGACTCCAGATGTGGATCCTAGTGGAGACTGTGTGGCATAAAATACTGAGACTGATGAGGAAACACGTGCTTATTTTGAATCATTAATCAATAAATGTGGCATTGAAATTGAGAAAGTCAAAAAGGTCAATCGCGAAGTTAAGGCCGCGAATGCTAAATTGACCGCTGAGCTTGAGAATTACAAGGAGAACGCAAAAGCCTTTGAATTTCAGAAAAACAAAGAATCATAATTAGAAATTGGTTATCGAAATTTGGTTTCTAAAGAACAACTTTTGCAAATCAAGTATAACACACTTGATGTGAATTTGAACTTAAAAATTAAATCTTTAAACAAGGAAATTTCTGATTTAAATAACCAACTTTCTAATAAAAAAGAAATGTTTTCTAATCTTGAAAAAGAGAAGAAGCAGTTGATTACTGATTTTTCAAAACGAGAAGATTCTCTTCTTGATGAAATTCTTGATAAAAATGAAAAAATCCAAACTTTGGAAATTTTGCTTCTTAAAACGGGTCATTCTGCTCAAACAATCAAGATGCTTTCTAATCAAGTAAATCCGCGTTTTCATACTAACAATAGAATGGCACTTTGTAATGACCCTTTTTCGTTCCTCAAGAAAGCTCAGAAATCTCAGAATGTGTTAAACAATGGAAATGTTTTACATGAACCCATTACTGTTCGTGATTCTCTTGAAACGTTAGAACTATCTGAGGAGAGTAGATCAAAAATGAAACAAAAGAATCCGGAAATCAAACCTATTGATTATAACAAATGGAACAAAATTAACGGAATTACTTTTGTTAATCAAAAAGAAAAGTCAAAGTTCTCCATCACACCAAATGTTTCAAACAAAGAGTCAAAACCTGTTTCAAAATCAGTTTCAAAACCAGTTGTTGTCTCCAAATCTCTTTCGAACATTGAACAAATGTCTTCAAACAATCCTTTTAACACAAGTGATGCGAGAAGTATTTTAGACAATGTGAAAACTAGAATTACGGATCTTCAAGACACTGTTAAAACTAAAACCACTATTACACCTAACAACTGGTTCTCTAGTTTTGACATCGAACAAAGAAAGTTTTTTGAAACTCAAATTGCCCCTCAGCTGAATGCCATCAGTGCTAGGGTAATTCATTTTGAACAAGCGTTTTTGAAAGAAACAGCTGACTTTGTCAAGGACCATAAATCCCTGGTAAAGCAAGCTAATGAATGTGTCGAACAAATCAAAGTTTTGGAAAATTTAAATGACTCTCTCTTCGAAGATGTTCTGACTACTGATATTATGTCCATTATTCTGCAAACATATTCTGTTGAAGATCATGAAAGACTCCAGTCTGAGACCTCCAAAATTGTTTCAAAATATGAAAAAGCACTTGAGAAACTTGAAAAAGAAAATGTCTCATATTTTAAACAACTTGATCGAAAAACTGAGGAATGCAAGTATGACAAACTGTCGTATGAGCGTGCCTACAATGACATGAAAGCAAAAAATGATCTTTTGAGGGCTCAGCTGGAAAGTCAAAAAGGAAAGGCAGTGAATACTGTGATTACAAAACCATTAACTGCGGAGAAAGCAAATGTTCCCAAACCGGTTTCCAAACCAAAAATGCCTGTTTCTATGCCTCCTCCAAAAGTCAATGAGAAAAATGTTTCATCAAAATCAGTCACTCCACCTGCCTTGCCTAAACAACATGTTGACAAAGGAAAAGCGGTTATATAGAAACCAAAAGTTTTAGCTCCTGGCCTTTTTAAGATGAGTACCACTAATGCGTCTGCCTCCACATCTAAAACATATGGAACAAACGACATAAGTTTAGAAAAGCACTCTAAAGAGACTAGGAAAGCTGAAACCACTTCTCTAGAAAACAATGTGAATCCTAATGAGTGTGCCTTACCTTCTACAGGACTAGGAAGCACCTCTAGGAGCAGCCGACTAAAGCCTAAAAGCAATGCAAGGAACAATAGAGTCTCGCTTGCCTCTAAGAGTAGAAGCTTGAATAAAGAGAAGAAAGTAGAAGAACACCCTAGGAATTTACCGCTTTGTAATAAGAAAGACATTTCATCTGAATGTAATGAACCTATGAAATCTGCTAAGTTTAATGAATCTATTGAATCTGTTTCTTTAACTTGCAAGAAATCTTTAACTAATGTTCATGATGATCGTGTTTCTAAGAATGAGATTGTTAAGCCTGTTAAGGAGAATGTTCCCAAAATAACTTATGCCAAACGAATAGGAAGACTAGTCGCGAGACTTAGGCTTTACACTACTGATAGGGAGCATAATGTTTACTTTAGGGATGACATTTGGAAACCCACGGGTAGAACTTTCACACTCCAGAATGGTAGAATGAGTGATAAACCTGTCTAACCAATAGATAACTTCTATGAATGTGATCAGGATTTTACCTCTAACCCAAAGGAACCAAAATCAAAACGGTTTCCAAAATCTTCTTCTTCTGTGATTGGAAGGTTATCGAAATATGTCTTTGGATCGTCGACTCGGGTTGCTCCAAGCACATGACTGAGAATCTAAAGCTGCTGATCAATTTCATCTGGCAATTCATGGGAACCGTACGTTTCGGAAATGATCATGTAGCAGCTATCATGGGTTATGGAGATCTACCTTTTGGAAATTATTTGATCACTCGGGTGTACTATGTCCAAGGGTTGGGAAACAATTTGTTTTCAGTCAGGCAGTTATGTGATGCAGATTTAGAGGTTGCTTTTAGAAAAAATGCTTGTTTCGTTAGAAACTTGGATGGCACTGATCTCTTAACTGGGAATCGTGATACAAACTTGTATGCTATCGACATCAATCAAATGGCCTCTTCATCACCAATATGTCTTACGACACGAGCATCTGGAACTCAGTCCTGGCTGTGGCATAGAAGGTTATCCCATCTCAATTTTGACACCATCAACAATCTTGCCAAAGACAACATCGTCAATGGACTTCCAAAGTTCAAATACACCAAGGATCACTTATGTCCATCATACGAACAAGGAAAAAGCAAAAGAGCATCATATAAACCCAAACCCGTACCTAGTTCGGAAGCAAGGTTGCATATGTTGCACATGGACTTATGTGGCCCAATGAGAGTTGAAAGCATTAACGGGAAAAAGTATATTCTTGTCATCGTCGATGATTATTCAAGATATACATGGGTTAGGTTTTTTAGATCAAAAGACGAAGCACCAGGCATCATCATCACCTTCCTGAAACGTATTCAAGTACTTCTTCAAGCTCCAGTCAGAGTTGTAAGAACAGACAACGGCACATAATTCACTAATCAGGAGTTAAGAGCTTATTTTGAAGATGTTGGAATAACTCATCAAACATCAGTTGTTAGAACTCCATAGCAAAATGGGGTAGTTGAAAGAAGAAATCTTACTCTTGTGGAAGCTGCTCGCACAATGCTAATTTATTCTAGTGCACCGTTATTTTTATGGGTTGATGTTGTTGCCACTGCTTGTTTCACTCAGAACTGATCCCTTATCCATCCAAGATTCAATAAAACCCCATATGAGCTTGTGAACAACAGAAAACTTGATATCTCTTACTTTCACGTGTTTGGCGCTTTGTGCTATCCTACGAATGACAGAGAAGATCTTGGAAAACTGAAAGCAAAAGGTGATATTGGAATCTTCATTGGATATTCAGATAACTCGAGGGCATTCAGGGTGTATAACAAGAGAACTAGGAGGATCATGGAGACGATGAATGTGAAATTTGATGAAATTTCACATATGGCTTCTGAAAGACTCGCTCTAGAACCCGCACTAAACCCGCAGACTTCTGGACACATCAGTTCAGGACTCGTAACTCAAAGAGCTCAATCAACTTCGTTTGACAATCCTAAAGAACAAGAATGGGAGAATTTCTTCGAGTTAATGTTCGATGAATACTATGGTGGAACTTAAAAAAATGCATCAAACCATCATTCCGCTGCACCCACTCAAAATCATCCTCCACCACCAACAGAAGATGCATCTACAACGGTCGAAACCAATGCACCAACTCCATCTACATCATCTACATCTACTCAACTTCTTGCACCCGTTCTACCAGCAGTTGATGAGCAAAACCAAAACCAGAACGATGCAACGTTAGATGAATACTTATTTGAAAACCCGTTTGCTACGGAATCAGCTGAATCTTCTTCAAGCTTACGAGAACCATCTAACTCGCATACGTATAATCAACGGTATCCTTCTACTCTGAAGTGGACAAAAGACCACCCAATTGAACAAGTTATTGGTGAACCTTCAAGGCCAATTCAGACGAGACGTCAACTTACCACCGATTGCGACCTATGCATTTACCTTTGCTCAATTAGCAATATAGAGCCAAAGAACATTCGCGAGGCAATGGCAGATCCCGCATGGATAGAAGCAATGCAGGAGGAACTTCTCCAATACCGTCTTCATGACTCTTGGGAAATGGTTCCAAGACCAATTGACGTCCGTGTCATTGATCTCAAGTGGTTATGGAAGAACAAAAGGGATGAAGAGATGACTGTAATTCGCAACAAATCTCGTCTTGTGGCCAAAGGATACAGACAAGAGGAAGGGATAGACTTTGAAGAGTCATTCGCGCCGGTAGCTAGACTTGAAGCAGTCAGGATATTCTTAGCCTATGCAGCTCACAAAAACATCACGGTTTATCAGATGGACATTAAGACCGCGTTCTTGAATGAAACTCTGAAAGAAGAAGTGTACGTGAGTCAGCCAGAAGGCTTCGTAGACATGGAACATCCAGAATACGTCTACAAACTCAAAAAGGAAATCTATGGTTTGAAACAAGCTCCGAGAGCGTGGTATGACGAACTGTCCTCTTTCCTTATCCAAAACAATTTCACCAAAGGAACAGTTGATCCTACCTTGTTTACACAAAAATGCAAAAATGACATTTTGATTGTTCAAATTTACGTGGACGACATCATCTTTGGGTCCACTAATCCGAATCTTTCAAAACATTTTGAAAATCTCATGAAAAGCAAATTTGAAATATCCATGATGGGGGAACTAAAATTCTTTCTTGGTTTACAAATACATCAGTCCCCTCGTGGAATTTTTATAAATCAAGCTAAATACACAACTGAGATTTTGAAAAATCATGGTATGGATAATTGTGACTCGGTCGGAACACCAATGGTAACTTCACTAAAAATTGGAGCCGATTTGTTTGGGAAACCTATTGATCCGAAGAAATATCAGAGCATGATTGGTTCTCTCATGTATCTAACTTCTAGTCGACCAGATATTCATTTTGCTGTTTGCTTATTAGCACGGTTTCAGGCAAAGCCTACCGAACTGCACCTCAAAGAGGTTAAACGGATCTTTCGGTACTTAAAGACATCCATTCACATGGGTCTTTGGTATCTGAAGGAATCCGGATTTGATCTAATTTCCTTTTCAGATGCGGACCACGCAGGTGATCAAGTTACAGCAAAAAGTACATCCGGAGGAGCACAATTTTTGGGTGAAAAGTTAGTCAGCTGGTCTTCAAAGAAACAAGATTGCACTGCACTTTCAACCGCTGAATCTGAGTATGTGTCTCTATCTGCGTGTTGTGCTCAAGTTCTATGTATGAGAACACAACTCACAGATTATGGCTTTACTTTTGATAAAATACCTATGTATTGTGACTCAAAAAGTGCCATAGCCATATCATGCAATCCTGTTCATCACTCAAAGACTAAGCATATCCGTGTCCGCTACCACTTCATCAAAGAGTACGTCAAAAATGGTACTGTTGAATTATTCTTCGTGAAGACGGATTACCAACTCGCCGATCTATTAACTAAAGCCCTTCCAAAAGAAAGGTTTGACTATTTAGTTTGACGAATTGGAATGCGAAGCCTAACCCCTGAGGAGTTAGAACGTCTTCTCGAATCTTCTTGAAAATGATTTTCCAAAAATCTTCGCTGTAAATATTTTTGAAAAACAAAATACAAAATTTGAAAAACCAACAAAAGTAAAATATAAAAATATAAAACTTTCAAAAAATACAAAAACAATATAAATCAAAAATCCAAAAATATTCTTCTCACGACATGTCTCTTGTATAATCGATATTCTGTACGTTTCTAGAAATGTCATTCAACAATGATACGGGCATGTACAGATGCTTGAGCGAGAGTTCTTTAATTTTTTTCTAAAACATGTCGTTTCTCAAAATTTCTTCATAATAATGGCTTTCGTATACATCAGTACGAAACCCGGACCGAAATGATGATTTTTGATTATTTCAAATCAAAACTCGTGTTTTTAAAGAAAAATCAAGTGTACGCTTCAGTGCACTACATTTAAAAATGGTGAGAAATCATCATCATCTTGAGCACCTTTTCAAGATTGTTCAAAAAGATTTTCAAAAACTTTCAAAATATTTTGTGCTCAAGATAACTCCCTCTAAAACCCTTTAATTGATTATGCTTTATTAAAGGGGGAGTATAAAACTAAAATGTTCCAAATTCATGCTTAAATCAAATCCGTTTGTCTCCCCAAAAGATTCTAAAATGTTGTTTAATCCGTTGATATCAAAAATATCACGAATATGCCATTTTTGAGGGGGAGGAGACGTGATTAAAATGTGATCAAAAAGTTTAATGATCGTAGTTTAAATCTCAAAATGAGCTCGACTCAGATGAAACCAATGAATTGACGAGGAATAATGTACCATCTCAAGAAACTTTCTATGGACTTGACCAGGACGGGTAATAATTTCAAGCTAGTTCACTACTGATGTAAACGTGTCTCGAATCGGTCTTGTTCATTTAAAGTCGATCAATTCAAAAAGTGCGAACTATACCCTCTATGTGCAAATTTCTGTCAAAACTTATAAGCACATGTGAAGGGGGAGTGTATCTGAAAGTGTAAAACTCTCAGAGTGTTCCAAACATGTTTTCAATCATAAACACTCTGTGGGATTTTCAAAGAAAAGGTTTTATGGCAACAATAGGACAGTCATGGAGTTACAAGGTGACTAAGGATAGGAAATCCGTCCTATGATCCGCCAGAGCCGGAGGGATCTACCCAAGGACATCACAAATAGTTAGTACTAGAAGTCCTTAGGAATGATTGAAAAAAGGAGTAATGTGAGAAAGGAGAAAGAAGGGGTTGAAGAATTAAAAAGAAATACAATGAAAAAGGGTGAAAAGAAATAGCCCTCCATATTCAACCTTAGGGCAGAAACCGGGTTCAATACATATGCTACTGGTTGTCACTAGATGACACTGGTATTGAAGACAAAGACGTCATGGACCCAGTGAGGCACTGCACTAAACCTTCTAGCCACTCAATTCCTCTCAAAAGGGATTCGTTTCATTCTCACTGGGAACCCTACATAATCTATTGGCTTTCTCTTAGAGATAGCTGGTATTGAAGAAGGAGACCCCCTCCCTAGTCTCTGCTCAGGAAAACCAAAATGCACTATTGAGTCTAGAGCCATGAGATTCATCAAAAGATATCATAGGAACACATGACATGACATCGCTTGTTGTTCATCAACAAGGACACAAGTGATATATTCTAGAGTCCTACGCAGATCTTAGCAATCTGCCAGAACATTTATGAGAAGTTTCACATCTGTGATCTTCAGTGATTGAATGGAAACTCCTGCCAGGGTCAACATCAAGCAGCCTTGACAGCAGGTCACTTCGGTAACTCCCCATGGATTACGCTTAGTGTGTCTCAAACGGTCTACAGTCGTGGGGTGATGCTTCGGTGTACCTCAGCGACTCATCTGAACTATAGATGTACTTCGGTATATCGCGTTATCTCACGTGTGGGACTCCAGTTCAGGAATGGCCCTTGTAAGAATTAGAGACGTGTTTTCACTCTATGCTATTAACACCCTCGAAATTCAAACTTGTAAGTGCCGGAATCCGCTTATTACTAACCTGTTTTTATGTTTTCTTCTTATGGAAGCTCCGGAGCGGATTGATCGTGCAGATTCTCCACATGCTCATACCAGAAACACATGAAAGTTCTCATCATAATCAAAGGCAACACAAAGTTAAAGATGATTCTTCGTTAATGTCAAAGAATCTACAAAGTGTAAAGACTCAAGAACTACATTATTGGTAACCTAAAGACAAATAGAAGTGTGAGCATGGTGGAGAAAGGCGTGGAGACACCTAACCAACGAAGCTGACAATGGCAGACAACCACATTAATTGATCACAAAGCATGAAGGAACAAAGAATTAAGACTATTCTATATCTACACATAAAGTTCAAGCTCGAGAAAAGTAAAGACCTATTCAAGTGGAGCATCTTTTGAATGACCACCCCTTAGGGGGAGATTGTTAGCCTTAATAGTATTATTAGAAGTGATGGTCATTCACGTTTAGGAACTTTGTAACGTGTGTTAGATATCGTGCTAGAATAGTCAACGAGCTCGTGGATTGGACTAAGCTAAATGGGTATTAGTTTAGTTAAGCTTGCCTTATATCCAATCCAACCCATGTCCAAGCCCAAACGAGCCCATGGAAAGCCTTTTAGGGCATCATGTATTCCAACTTTAAATACCCCTCAAATGGTCATTTGAGGGGTGTGCTTGAGTGTGTGTGTGTGTGTTTTCTTCCTTTGCAATATACAACTTATTGTTTATCGTTATCTCTTCACATATATACGCATAACATATCTTATATTCAAGTCACCATCTCGTCTTTCTTTCTTTCTTATTTACGCATATTGTGTTTGTAGTTTCACGTGTTCATCTTGTGGTATTTGTGTTGGGTTTGTGATAAGGTTGATAAAAGTAAGGTCCTACAAGAACGCATTTGGATCAAAATCTGCAGGTGGGAGTACTTCATTAAGAACATCAGCAGCTGGTACAGCGTCGTTGGAAGCAGTTTGTTCAACTGTTGTTGTAGAGTCAACTGGTGGTGCTTCTTCAACAGTAGTTGTTGTAGCAGGTGTATCAGGTATAAGAGTAGTATTAGGTTGAGCAGCGGAAACAACGGATACACCTGGAGCACGGTCATCAATATCGTCACTGAACAGAGGAACAAATAGCCTTTCCATTTGTTGACGTGTAAGCTACGGGCTTAGTTCAGCTGATGATGGGGTTTGGGGGAAGTTTAAGCGGTTGTGACCGGGTTCCAAGCTGTTATGCTCAGAAGCCATTTTAGTGAGTTCATCAAAATGAGCATGAATCGTTTCCATAACTTGCTTTGTACGACGATTCCAGATCCGGTAACCTTTAGAATTCTCACAATATCCAATAAAGACTCCAATGTCAGCTTTGGCTTTGAGCTTTCCAAAGTCATCACGATCATTGTTCGGATAGCAAAGGGATCCAAATACATGAAAGTGTTTAAGATTCGGTTTTTGGTTGTGGAGAAGTTCAAATGGTGTTTTGTTGTGGCGTTTTGTAATCATTGAGCGATTCTGAGTGTAGCATGCAGTTGAAACAGCTTCAGCTCACAAGTAATCTGGAAGTTTAGTATTGATTAACATTGTTCTGGCAGCTTCCACTAACGTACGGTTTCGTCTTTCAACAAATCCGTTTTGTTCTGGTGTGCGGGCAATAGATGTTTGATACTCAATTCCCACTTTCTCATAATATTCCCGAAGAGTTTGGTTAACAAATTCAGTTCCTTTGTCTGTTCTGATTTGGCAAACGGTGTTCCGGAGCTGAACTTGAATTTTCGTGAGAAAGGTGATGATCATTTGTGGAGCTTGGTCTTTGCTTCGAAGAAAGTAGACCCAAGTCCATCGTGAGTAGTCATCAACAATTACTAAGATGTAGCGTTTACCATTAATTGTCTGCACCCGCATCGGGCCACAGAAATCCATGTGAAGAAGATGAAGCACATGCTGAGAGCTGTGTTCCATCTTTGAAGGAAAATGAGCACGAGTGCTTTTCCCTTGTTCACAAGCTGAACATAGGTGATCTTTAGAGTACCGAAATCTCGGGAGACCTTCAACTAGTTTGTGTCGAGCAAGGTTGGTTATGGTTTGAAAGTTTAGATGTGAAAGTCGACGGTGCCATAGCCAAGATTTTGTAGATGTAGCCTTTGAGAGAAGACAGATGGGAGATGAAGCGATCATGTCTTGCATGGAGATAGTGTAGAGACTGGATGAGCGTTGGCCAGACATAAGATCATTTCCTTGTAGATCACGAATGAAACAAGTTTTCTCCCTAAAAGCAACTTCAAAATCTCCATCACAGAATTGACCAACAGAAAAGAGATTGTGACCGGGGCCTTCCACATAATAAACCCTGCTAATTTTGATGTTTCCATTGATGTAATCTCCGTAGCCCATGATATCTGCAAAGTGATCATTCCCGAATTTGACAGTGCCAATGAACTTTGCAACAAAGTTTGATAACAGTTTAAGGTTCCCTGTCATGTGTCGGGAACATCCGCTATAAACAATCCAAAGGATGATCTGTATCACCTGCATTACACACAGACGACACAGATGGAATAGAAGTAGATGTGGTACCCGATGAGTTAGAGGGTTCCGAAGCAGTTATAGTTGAAATACACACATCAATGATTTTAGGCATCCATTTAAATCCTAGTGTATTATGTATCCATTTCTGTCATCTCCAACTAGTCTTAGCTTTAGTCTTAGTGAATGCACTAGGTGGTACTACATTTCTTGGAGGTGAGTCTGGAGCTACAGGGACATCAATGTGTTTTTTAGAATCTAAAGAGGGCGGTTTACCAAGCACAGACTTAGAAGCAGTAGTGGGCCTAGAGGTATTCTGAATCTTAGGATTCCTTAAACGAGACAAGATAGCCTTAGCAACACACTTATCATAACAGTCAGAATGCATACTTTTACGACAAATAACACAAGAAGCATCAGATTGAATATCAAAAGTACTTAAAGGTTCAGCATTAGTTACAACACTTTTTCCATTACATTTGCTAGACGCAATATCTAAAGTGGGTGCAACTGGTGTCTTATTCAAAGTCCTACAGTGTTCTTCTACTTCAGCATTCATTATTTGTCTTTTCTTAGGTCGCAACTTCCTATTCTTCCTTGTATTGCTCCTAGGCTGTGAAGTGCGGACGTTTGGAAAAGAGGCAACTATTCCTGTTTTAATAGAGGGAAGCACATTAGTAACTTGTGTTTTGTCAGTAGGTATTCTGGGGACATGATTGCTAAGTGTTACAGGTGCAACTCTCTTAATGATGCTAGGCTGAACTTGTTCATACTTTCCTAACATTTCCCTTAACTTAAAGATAGTGTGCACCAGTTCTTGATTTTCAGAACGAAGATTTCCAGAAAAATTCATGACTTCTTTAGTGTATGCAAGATAATGATCAAGTTCGTTTGATGCTTCATCACGAGTCTGTTTGAGTAAATCAAATATGACACCATATTCATTTTTAACTTTTGCAAGTTCTTGTTCATATTTTGAGATTTGACACTTAAGAGACACGTTTTGATCATCCAGTTGCTCAATTTTAGGATCAGAAGATTTAGCACGCAACTGGGCGATTTTTTTTTGAAAAACAAGTTGTTAATCGTGAATATCTTTTTGACACCAATTAAGATGACATTTTGCATTAGAAAGCTCGTTTGACAATCGTTCATTTTCAACTTTTAAAGACTCGTTCTGAAGCACATTATCAGTATTCACAACAATATCAACAGTATCAACAGAATCAGCTGAGATATGATCAGATGTATATGCAACAGATTGTAATAACACAAGATTATTGATATCAGCACAAATACCGTTTTCCAAGAGTCGATCAACATCTTTTCTCAATAATTTCTTTTTGCGTTTAGTATTTGAAATTGATGTTTCTGTTTTCTCGAAAACTGTTTTCATGAGACCAAGTTCCTTGTGAAAATCCCTTTCCCAATATAGTGCACAATTTTTCAAATTTTTGACATGGGGTAAAATTCTTTTCTGAAAAATGTCTCTTTGTTCTCGTGCCAATGGCGAGTGAAAATGTTCTACTTTTATTTCAGACTGAAATTCAATCTCACGTTCTAAAAGTTTGATGTCAGATAAGAAAGTGTCAAAATATTTGATAACACGACAACCTTCGGCTTTAGTTTTTACTTCACTAAGTGACGGTAAAGGACCATTGATTTGTGCACCATTGTGTTGGGGACTGACTTCAGACACTGGTGTGACAACCAAAGGTGTGTTTGAAGTATCTTGGTGTGTGACA
Source organism: Chrysanthemum seticuspe (assembly GCA_019973895.1). Lineage (NCBI taxonomy): Eukaryota > Viridiplantae > Streptophyta > Magnoliopsida > Asterales > Asteraceae > Chrysanthemum > Chrysanthemum seticuspe. The sequence continues at coordinate 159,081,418 of BPTQ01000005.1, read as the reverse complement.
AAAGTTATGGCTTTTGAATAGTTAAATGGTTTGTTATAAACGACATTTTCCATTTTTGACCAACTCTCGTCATCTGCATCTAATTCTTCCATGCGATTATATTCCACAACAGTCATAATTGAATCATCAATTCTATGTTCTGCACTATAAAACTTCAGGATTTGGTTTGAATGCTCTGTTAGAAAACTTAGGTTTGTAATCAGCAAGAATCGGACCGTATCCATTTGGATTTGGTTTAAAAGTAAACTTTTGAATAGTTGTGATTGACTCACCATGTTTATAAACAACATTTCGAAACTCTTTGATTTTGTGTTGTAAGTCGACAGTTTCTTCCAGATAGTTATCTATTCGTTTCGTGGAATGCTGTTTGTACTCAGAGAACCGTTGTTGACAATTTAAGAACTCAGCCTTGGCTTTTTGAGTTTCCAAAGTAAGAGCGTTAAGTTGTTGTTTATTTTCATGTTTCATTTGTTCTATTTGAGACAACAAAGCATTCTTCGATGCGGCTAGATCACGTATCTCTCGTTCTAAAGATTTTTCGTTTTGATAAGATTTAGCAAAAGCGACTTCAAAACCTTTTTCACGTTTTTCTTGAGTTTTAAAAACTTCGATTTGTCGAATTAAGCAATCGTTATCCCTGGTTAACAGTGCATTTTGAGCTTTTAATTTCGTGCAATTTTCCAATCGAGAATTTTGGTCTTTAATTAAGGTCAGGAGCTCAGTTTCTCTGTCAGACAAAAGCTCATTTTGTTCAACATAAGTCTCAACATGATCATTATTTAGATCCTCAAATATAACCACGGAGTCAACTTGATTATCAATATTAACCATAAGGTCATTTTGATCATCAAATATAACTACGGGATCTATTTGATAATCATCGGAATGAGATGTGGAAGACTCATGTTGAATACTCTGATCCTTGTCAGATGGAGAAAATGGTGGAGATATCAGATCATTGATGATAATTGTTTGTTCAGGTACCTGAGACAAGCCGTCAGTGTCATACACTGGGCCTGTATCACTCATATATAGAGCTTGCATTTGTGCCATCAACATCACTGCTGCATTAGCCTGCAAGTCCTCCATATCATCATCTGAGTCTGCATCTGCCATAAAGCTCTGTTCCTTGTTGTTAAGAGTGCCACCAGCTTCATCCTTAAGAGCCAAGAGCAAAGCCTCTTTGAAATAAGCACTACCTCTTGTCCTCGGCTTAGGACATGCATTAGCCAGATGACCCTTTTCATTACAGTTATAACAACGAAGACTATTAACCCCATTATGAGCATTCCCCTGTTCAACCACTTGAGCTCTCTGCTGCTGCGGAGCACCGATGTTATTCCTTCCCATAGCATTGAACCCTTGACCACCTCTCATCTGACAACCATAACCACGATTTTGAACTTCAACCTGTCCATTGTTCACAACAGCCTGATTCTTTGTATTAGATGAAGAATGAATGCGGTTGTTGGATTTGTTTGTATAACGGCCAAATGCTTTAGCAATCATTTGCAATTCATCGAAAGCAGCAGAGTCCTCATCAGCTTCACTGTAAAGTGCTTGAACATTGTTGTTGTTGTATGGAGCCAATTGGTTTTGTTGAGGTTGTTGCTGTGACTGATCATGTGGTGTAATGGTTGCAGTTGGTTGAGGAGCTGGTTGCTGAGTTTTTTGAGGAGGAAGATGAGTTTGAGCCCACAAAGCAAGTTGTTGATTATCCGGAATTGTCTGTGAAGTCGGGAGTCCACGGATAGTCCTTTCTTTGTCAACTTCTTTTTGGTGAGGCTTCAAATAGTCGTACAACAATCCGTATGTAGCATGATGAAGGTTCTTAGCTTGGCGGAGAAAAATGACATACTTCTCCCATTCCGGACCAAGACTACTTAAGAACTTTGTGTTGATAGCAATTCGAGGCATGATGATATTGTGTTTGTCCAAATCATTAATGATGTCTGAAAAGCGATGATGATATGACTCTAATGTCTCTCCTAGTTCAATCATGAAGTGTTCATAAGCCAAGTAAATTTTGGATTCCATGTCTTCCTGATTGAGTGATGTGCCTTCCATAAGAAGATGAATATGTTCCCACATTGCTTTTGCAGTCTTTTGAGCATCAACACTTCGAAGGATTGGATTTGGTAGTCCTAAAAGGATGTATTGCATTGCAAGTTCATCGACTTCATAGTGTAGAAGTTGATCACCAGTGAGGTCTGAAACAGTAGCAATGTTGGTAACATCATCTCTTGGTGGATTAGCATCTGGATTTGCGGGTGTGATAGTAATAGGCATCTGAAATGGACCTTCCATAATGACCTTCTTTAAGAATTTTCCATGTGGTTTCTTTAGATCACAAAACCTAAAGAACCGAATCACCCATTGATCATAGTTCCCGGGAGTGAGCATTGGAGGTCTATCAAGTGAGCCAGCTTCATGAATTGATTGCTGACTGCTTAAGGCTTCACACATCTTGCCAAACCATGTCGGTTCCTTCATAGTATTCCTGGATGGATGTTGATTGTAGAAGTTTGTGTAAGGTTGTACTTGAAGACTTGGTGGTGGTTGAACCATTTATGGTGGTGGAATTGCTCCAAGTTTTGGAGTATGTTGTTGATTAAATTGTTGTTGATAAATTGCTTGTTGATGATTAAATTGTTGAAGTTGTGGACTTAGTTATTGTTGTTGTTGTTGATTATAAGTGTAAGGGAAATAGTTAGAGTATGGTGGTTGTGACATGTTGAAAAATTGTGTTGTTAAATGGATCTTTTAGTCGAATGAACCTTTGTTGATGAAGTATCCTTAGGCGTAGAAATCACAATAAAGCCAAGTAGAACTTATGCGTAAAAACACCAAAGTTACGAGTAACAACAAAAGTTATGCGTAGGTTTAGATTACGCGTAAGTAAGGAGAAAAGCACTAAAGTTATGCGTAAACAGTAAGTTAGGCGTAGAAAACTTAGGCTTAGGATTACCTTATGCGTAAGACAAAGCTTAGGCGTATGATGAATCTTATGCGTAAAGGGTTCTACGCGTAAGCTTAAGCTTATGCGTAAGTTTAGGGTTTTGCCCAAATGATCTTTTACACTCTCACGGTGCAAAAGATATCCAAAGTCGACGTATTTTCAGGCTTATCCAAGCAAGAAAACATGGAGTAAACCACGAAACTGAAGATCAAACCAAGGAAAATGTTACGCGTAAGTTTAGGGTTTTACTTACGCGTAGGATTTAGCCAAAAATGATTTCATGCACTTGATGTTTCCAAACCAGTTTTTTATGATGAGATAGCTTCAATATCAAACCAAGGAAAATGTTACGCGTAAGTTTAGGGTTTTACTTACGCGTAGGATTTAGCCAAAAATGATTTCATGCACTTGATGTTTCCAAACCAGTTTTTTATGATGAGATAGCTTCAACATCACCAAAATAACACAAAAGTGTTAAACTTGATGATCCAAAGCTTAAAAACAAGTTAAGCGTAGAACGAAACCCTCGTAAAAAAACTAAGCTCAAAAACAATGATCCACGCTTAAAGTTTGAAACTTTTTGCCAAAAACAGTTATTTTAACACCTAAAAACGTTGAAAGGACAAGAATCTTGGATTAAAAAGTGTAAAAAATCGATTTTTAAGCGTGACAAAGTATCACCCGTATTCTTTACGCGTAGGACCAAAACCCACTTCAAAAGCAATACGTTCACCCAACTATTTGGCGATTGATACCACTTTTAGGTCACCATATATGTAACACAAGCATCAATATGTAGAAATAAGAGAGAAGAGAAGGCGGATGAACAACTATCAAACACACACACACGTAAATATGAAGAAGAGTTAGGCGTAGAGTATGTGAAAGAGATAAATTGAACAACCAACCTTCTAAGGAAGGTTTACATGTGTTTATATAGGGGAAGGAACTAGGGCAACATCCAAGTTCCCTTCCTTTCCTATATGGGCTTGGGCCCTCTACATAAGCCAAAGGCTAATTACTAACATAAAGGCCATATTAAGCTAACTATTACATATGAATTACTAACACTTGAATTAAGGTTTAGGAGTGATTCCAACATCCCTGTCACCAAGCAATCTGCCATCATCAACTGAATAGAGTTAACTTGTTCAGTGGATGAGTGGTTACCGCCGAGAACCTGAATCACAAATGTGAACAGGATTTTCCAAGCCGCTGGAAAAGAGTTCTTGGTGACAGGGGTTCTGTCTAAAAACTTTGGATCTAAAACAATTTGCTTTAACTCATCCTTAACTGTGTAAGGGGCAAGATGAGCACCATAGTTACCAGGATTATAGTCAAGGCATGTTGATGTACAAAATGTTTTATAGTCCAGGGTAACTGACTTTTCCCTGTTAAAAAGTGTGAACTTGATGAGAAACTCCCTGAGTGGTCTAAGGTCTGTCTCATCAGTTGAAGGTGTCGGGTCATAGGCCACAGCTGTTGCCCAAAACTCCCTTAGGAGGTTTTGGTACAGTATATAAGGAGACTGAGTTAAGGCCTGTTTTAGTGGGTAGTTGAGTAAAAATTTCATGATTCCCTTGTAGGCTGGGACATCAGGTGGGTATTCAAAATTGCCTACAACATTATTAGTTTTGAATTCAACACTTTCAAGATCGCCCACCCACTGAGGTGCAAAATGAAGGCTTTGTGTTCTTGCCATTTCCATTGAAAGATTTTAGGGTTTTTGTTTTTGAAAATATTTGAGAACAATCAAAAAGTTGAAAAACTTTTGAGTTTGGTGAAGAAAAATCTTTTGTAAATGGTTTACAAAGAAGATTTTGTTAAAAACTGGTTGAGGATTTAGAGAATCACACAAAGATTTTTGGGTTTGAGAATTGATTTTGACAGAGTTTTGATGCAGAAATAATTTGTATGTGTTTTGATGTTTTGAGAGGGGTATTTATAGAGTGGTGAGAAGGGTATATTTTGCACTTATGAGGATTTGTAAAGTTGGTTTTTGAAAAACGTTTTATTTACCTCAATAAATGCCACCACTCGACTACCCGCAGTAATTTCCCAGTTTCAAGGGAACAGTTGCAGTGCACAATAAAAGTGCATTTTGCAGGATTAAAATATCCTTAGGATATTTGTTGTGAGAGGAGGCATTTAATGCCAAGTGGGATGAGGTAAGGTTTGAGGGACCCTTGACTTGAGAGACAGAAGGACATAGAGACATATATTCCTATATTAAATTGGTATGTTTACCAACCTAGGACGTTTAACTAACTGAAATACTTGGTGCATTTAGTTACTCATTCAATGCTCAATATCAACTGTCAGGGTCCCTGAATTAGTCTTACTCATTCAGTGAGAAGGTTGTTTTGGGGTTTTGTTCAGGGAGCATGGACCATTTCAGAGAGAACTCACTGAGATTGGGATTGATTTTTAGGTTGCTGACTTTCAATGTCAAGCATTCCCAATTCAGCTTTCAGTCTCCTGAAGGTAGGTTCATCTAAGGGTTTGGTGAAGATATCAGCAAGTTGATATTTAGTAGGGATGAAATGGAGTTCTATGTCTCCTTTCATGATGTGTTCCTTGATGAAATGATATCTGATATCAATATGTTTGGTTGTTTGGTGAAGGACAGGGTTGTTGGAGGTTGCAATGGCACTGATATTGTCACAGAAGATGGGTAACATTTTGTAATGGATATCATAGTCACTGAGTTGACTTTTCATCCATAAAACATTGGCACAACATCCTGCAGCAGCCACATACCCAGCTTCAGCTGAAGACATAGCCACTGATTGTTGCTTTTTATCACTCCAACAAACCAGCTTTCCTCCAAGAAATTGACAGGACCATGAGGTACTTTTTTTGTCCATGTTGCAGCCTGCATAATCAGAGTCAGAATACCCTTTGAGGTCAAACCCTGAGCACTTTGGATAGTAAAGTCCAAGGCTTGGAGTTCCCTTCTGGTATCTGAGGATTCTTTTGGCTGCAGTAAGATGGGATTCTTTGGGATTAGACTGATATCTTACTATTAGACAGACTGAGAATTGTATGTCTGGTCTGGAAGCCGTTAGATACATCAGTGAACCTACAATCCCCCTGAAATGAGTTTGGTTGACTGATTTGCCAGTGAGATCAGGTCCAAGGTTGTTAGGAGGGACCATTGGTGTCTTCACTGAGGCACAGTCAGAGATCTCATATTTCTTCAAGACATTTCTGGTATATTTTTCTTGAGTGATGGAGATTCCTTTATCAGTTTGCCTGATTTGTAGTCCAAGGAAGTAAGTGAGTTCACCTATCATGCTCATTTCAAATTTCTTTGTCATCAGTTTTTCAAACTGTTTGCAAAGAGTATAATTTGTTGAGCCAAAGATGATGTCATCAACATATACTTGGACCAGTATTACATCTTGCTTTGTCCTATAGATAAACAATGTGTTGTCTATCTTTCCTCTTAAAAACTTGTTTTGAATCAGGAAGGCTGAGAGAGTTTCATACCATGCTCTAGGAGCTTGTTTAAGTCCATATAGGGGTTTTTCAAGCTTGCAGACATAGTCAGGGAATTCACTACTCTCAAAGCCAGGTGGTTGCTGAACATACACATCTTCCTTGAGTTCACCATTCAGGAATGCACTTTTTACATCCATTTGGTAAACTTTGAAGTTCATGTAGGTTGCGAATGCAAGGAAGATCCTGATGGCTTCCATTCTTGCAACATGAGCAAATGTCTCATCATAGTCAATGCCTTCTTGTTGACTATAACCTTTGGCTACAAGTCTGGCTTTGTTTTTAATGACAGTGTCGTTTTCATCAGTTTTGTTCCTGAAAACCCACTTCATTCCTATGAAAATGACATCCTGAGGACATTTGATCAAGGTCATGACCTTGTTTTTATCAAACTGTTGAAGTTCTTCTTGCATGGCCCAAATCCAGCTTGGGTGTTTTAAAGCTTCAGTGACACTTTTGGGTTCTATTTCTGATAGAAAATCAACATATAGACATTCATTGGCTGAAGCTGCTGTTAACTTAGCAGCCATGCTTCTAGTGAGCATGCCTTCAGTGGGTTCACCAATGATGTTTACAAGCTCAATGTCCTGAGATCTTGTCCACTTACTTTATGGTCTAAGATCTGAGCTTGAAGAGGTCACTGGAAACTCAGGAGTGAGTTCAGGTGCAGGAGCCACAGAATCATTTAGATCATCTATTGAGATGCTTTGTTCAGGTTGGGGTTCTTGAATCACAAGTTCCTGAACATCTAGTTCAGTATTACCAATCCAAGTAGGGACTGATTGATTATCAATGACTTTATTGATAGTTGGTTGAGGAAGGTTGTGGGGTAAGACATAGTATGAGATGTCAGCATCAGCTTGATATGAGGAATGGATTTTATTGTTGAACTCATCAGGAGGATATCTTGATGAGTCATCAATTCCTATTTCCTCCACTAAGGTATTGGTGAATCTGATGCTTTCTGAACTTTCATCAAAGGTGACATGAAAGGTTTCCTCAACTTGTTGTCTTCTGGTGCTGAACACCCTGAAGGCTATAGAGATCAGTGAGTAACCTAGAAAATACCCATCATCAGCTTTTGCTTTAAATTTTCCTAAGTGATCCATGTGATTGTGAATGAACATAGGACACCCAAATACATGAAAGTAGCTGATATCAGGAAGTTGATAACGCTACACGCGTCGTTCGGGGTCAAATGAACTTCCTTTTCGTCGGGCAAGTTTTTCAACACCCTATGCAGTGAACCTAATCGTTGTAGTGTAGTATTAGGGTAAGCCACGGGAATTGATATCGTTCTCTAGGGGAATAGGAATGCTAGTGAGAAGTTACTACGCTAAGGTTGGTGTTGAGGAAGATTATTTTTTATCATTTTATGTTTTTAGGAAATGGAAAGGTACGAATTTCGGGGTATTGGATTTGGGGGTTGGTATTTCTACCGATTACTCTATTCATCTAATTATCTAATCTAAGGTGTATGTAGTCTATATATAATTATTGTGTGCTCGTATGATGATTTAAAGATGTGTTTACGTAGGTTTTATTACTCCTTAATTATCTCCTATTGATGGTTGAATTGTCACGTCCTTATTCTTAATCGCGTTGTGTGTCTGAGGTCGTAGGGTATGCGTTTATCCCTAACTCTTTGAAACTACCAAAGGTTATCGCCTAAAAAATCTCTAGGATTTATAAACTTAACACTAAGGTACTCTTCGGATGGTTTAGCCTACAATGACTCTAGGTACTATAAGCTAAGGTTCAACAAAGATTAATCAAGCATTAACTACACAACGGATGATCTATCGCAATACTAGATCATTAACAATTAAGATAAGAGACAACCAATCAGTATTCAATAATTAAGTTTCCTATTTCCTAAGCAAACACACAAGTAAATTAGCCGGACATGGGGAACATGCAAGCATACACACAATTAATTGAAGACATAATTGAATTAATAAAGTAAAACACTTATCTTGATGTAAGATAGGGTATGGAACCCTAAAAGGTTTTTACTCCAAAAGACTACACACTGAAAACTAAAACATTTGGATTCTATATATAAGATTACAAGTGCTACGACGTCACCTTTTGATTTGTGACGCCGTCGGGTCGCCGTCATTAGGGTTTCGTCTTGGCCACGTTAGTCTTGCGACGGCGTCACCTTATGCTTGTGACGTCATCCCCTTCAGTCTCTGACGTCGTCTGGATCAAATCTAGGTCGTCTGAGTTGCTACGCCCTACTCTTTTAAAACCTGAAGCTGTCACTTGTAAATGAGCAATTTGGCTACTGAGCCGTCACAAAAGTTTTCCGACGGCGTCACTGTTTTGTGCCTGACGCCGTCACCTTCAGTTCCAGCAGCATGAGTGTCTCGATTCTTGACTTTGGCCATTTTCTTCGTATATTCGCGCCTTTTCGTCCGAATAAGTGTCATTCCAGCATTTTGCCTTCAAGATAACTAAAAAGTGAAAAGGAGCGGTATTAAGTAATAACGGATAAAAAAGTGATCAAATAAGGGCTTAAACGACCCCTCAAAAAGGTACATTTTAAAACCTTATCAAATATCCCTACACTTGGTATTTGCTTGTCCTCAAGCAAATGTGCTTTTAGCCAATTAATTTATAAGTTAGGGGTCATGAAGCATTAGTTTAGAATGTTTCACAGCACATTTAAGCCCCGCAAAAGTCATAACAAGCACGGAAATTACATACTAGCACCTCACATGGGGTGTTTGGATACTCACATCTCTTGGGTGTATATGAAATATAATAAGTTGGAAATGGAAGATAAATACTCATTAACCGGTCCTAGTACATAGATTACCATAGGCTTGAGACAAGATCAAACCTCCATCGCTTTGTCGTAAGCACCTAGGAAAAACTATCCAAGAGGTCTTTTAAAGGGTTGTAATGTTAGGCTTACGGTAGGGAAACAAAGGGTTTGGTGGGATAGGCTATTTATTGGTGGCAAGTCAAAAATCTTTATGTTACAAGCATTCGAAGAATGGCGTTGCTAAGCCAAGACTCGACACTCTAGACTCTAGATAACTGAAACAAACAAACATAAATTAAAAGATAGATGTAGGATGGTAGCCCGTATTTTTTTTTCTTTTTTTTTCATCACTCTATTTTTTTCTTTTTCTCTTTTTTTCTATTTTTTTTCGATTTTTTTTTCATACACTTTTACTCTACCATCCTCTACGAAAACATCAAAATAATAGGGATTTATAGGCACATCCCTACACTTTAGTTTTTATTACTCTAACACTAATATGACCCGAATTGAAAAGATAAAAACACTTGGAGTACATTATTATGCAAATAAAGGGAATTTGAATTTAACGTTCCCTTCCCGTCATTTCACAAACTTTAACTTTTCCCATGAGTCCCAATCGTCCCAAAACTGTGTACAAAGGATATGACTCGACTTAGCAACTTATGCAAGCAACTAGATAATTGAACTAAGGGTTTAGTGTGATAACAATAATGCACTAAAAGTGAGTGCATACAAGGTAGGCTAAGGCGATTTGGGTGTACATTTGGGGGTGGGGTGTAAACAATGCTCTTCATTGATATTCCTGAAAAACCAAAACATCACGAGAACCGCGAAAAGGATAGGCTCTGAGGGGTTAACTAGGGGTATTGTGTACTAAAGATGAGTACAACGCAAATGTGTGGGGGAATTACTCAACCGATGTAGAAGAAGTAATTATATTACAGGTATCAAACAAGGGTTATCCTAATGCCTCTTATCATTTGGTTATTCCTAACTACACAAGTGTAGTCTTACTAGCAATCTCTGGATGCATCACAAAACAAGTTCTAGAATCAATTATACTACCGGTTCACACACTAAGCATTATTGATGAATGCTTTAATTCCTACTAATCTAAGGGCGATCCTCACATTTTGGGTGGAATTTAAGTGGTAAAGGGTTTTTGTGCTAGTCATATAACTTCCTATCGATGAGACGCTTTATTAAGACTAATGGCCTACTCCTATATGTCATGAAAAATTGAAAATTTGGTGCCAAAATTACCCTAACCGACATTTTCTCATGGTTTATTACACAAATGCAATTGGACAAAGCAAATAGTCAAGGATAAGCATAGTTTCAAACTTCCCGTTTTATTTTTCCTCCCTACACTTAAACTAAACATTGTCCCCAATGTTCCCCGAAAGTATCAAAGTTATGATAATGGAAGGTAATTAAAAACGAAAGAAACTAATACTCACCTGATTAGCTCGGTAGGATCCGTGTAAACTGGTGGTTACATCTTTCTTCAAGAAGAACGTTTACGTGAAAAGCTCCTTCTCATCTTATGTATCTTCTTCTTGGTAAATTAAACCTGCACACTTGAAGAAAACAAACGAAACCTTTGCGTAAAATCGGCGGTAATAATATATATAGGACTCTACTAAACTAGGATATAATGCTTGTGGAATGGATGTTTACAGAATTTCTGGAAAATTAAGAACTGGAAAATTCCAAAAATTTATAAGTAGCTCAGAAACGAGAAAAAGTAATTAGTTGTTTTTGCTCCTTCCTGACGCCGTCAGGTTATCCTGACAAAAACCGATTTTCTAGAAAAAATTCTGGAAAATTTACATCTTTAGAATCTGGAAAAATTTCCTGCAAAACATCCATTATGACTCGATACAAGCATTTGACTCAAACAAACACACATGTATATCTTTTAATTAATTGTAATTCTCATGTTTACGTTTCTTTTGAAAATGTGCGTAATCCTCCCTACACTTATCCCTTATGTAAAATACCTTTATATGTAATTAAGACGAGGTTAAAGACAAAATAAAGCATTTTTACAAATTTAAACATGAGAATAAACAATCAATAAAAGATACACGACACAAACAAGAAAACAATTAAGAATGGGTTGCCTCCCACGAAGCGCTTTTCTTTATTTATGAGTCTTGTAGCTAGACTCGAAGTCGTGCCCCTACGTAACTTCATTACCATCACCTTCTTCCTCATGACGGTCTCTAGTGGGTGATTCCATGTTGTAAAAGTGTCCTATGATACACCTTTCTAAGAGTTCGTCCTCTCCCCACTCAGTTTTATATTCCGGTCCTAAGTTCAAGCAATCCTTATAGAAACCAAAAATCTTAGCCATAACATAATCCACTCCTTTCTCCTTATCCTTCTCATTCCTATAGTAGACCGATAGTTTAAGTTCTTTTTCATCATTGGAGAGTGATGAAAATTTCTCAATCTTAAACGGCATTTGGTAGGCTACGTCATCGGTCTCATCCTTGAATCGCACTATCCCTAACGAGGGATCATAAGTCATCCCGGTGCTGTCTATGAAAGGTTTCCCTAAAATAACGTGGGACAAGCTAGGATCTATGGCCGTACTAATATCTTTTACAATTATGAAATCCGTAGGAAACGTAAAACTACCTATATAGATGGGCAATCCCTTAACTCTACCAAGAAAATTGCAACTAACCCTAGGATTATCGGGATCTTGCCTAGTTGGGATAGGCTTCTTCATTACCTAATTATAGTAGGTGCTAGTCATTATGTTTATTGGGGACTTGCGGTCAATGTAGGCCTTTGCCACGAAAAGGTGTCCTATGCAACATGGTATGTTAAGATTCCAAGGGTTCCCAAACTTGATCCTAGGGCTTCTCCTAACATACATGTGACGGAGGTCACGCACTAAGTGAGGGTGGCGAGATAGTTCTTCTTCCAAAGGAAACTTATTGAAATAGTCATTGTCTACTTCATCTTCTTCCTTGGTTGTTCCATTCCTAGGTGTTTCACTAACCTCAAGTATCGTTTTATGGTTTGCTTCGTCATTTGTTCTATTAGGTTTTGCTAAGGTGATGGTATTGACGAATTAAACGTGCTTGGCTAGCTTACTTGGGTCCTTAATCTCTACACCGGAAGGTTCGGGAGTTGAGATAGCATTAACCTTCCTATCACTATTGGTCATGGCTTTCAAGAGGTTATCTATCTTCCTATCCATTTTGGCTTATTGTTGGTTAAAACGGTCTGAGAGCTTAACTATTTGAGCTTCTTGGGATGCGACTAGATGTTGCAACATCCCCTCAATGTTTTGTTGGTTAGGGCCGTGAGATGGGGGCCATGAGAAATCATTGGATGTGAATTCTTTGGTTTGTCCCCAATAAAAGTCGGGCTTGCCCTTCCATGCTTCTCGGGTGTGATTAAAAGTCCTAGGTCCGGGTGTTGTAGGGAATCTTCCTCCCGTTCCATTAGTACGTGAGGATGCGTAGTCAACGGAAACTTGTTCGGGGAATCTGGTGCAAGCACGCATGTTATGAGGATCACTACACGACTCACACGAGGAAGAAACTTTGTTCACATGGTGTGAAGACTTAGGATTTTCGTAGGAACTCATTAAGAATTTAACTTGATCTTCACGCTCAAGCATCCTACGGTCGGAAGGTTGTGAGTCAATGGGAGGCAAGGAGATTGCCTTAACGGTTTTGGGCAACTCACGGGGGTCATTCCAACTTTCGTTGTCATAGAGAGCAAGGTCCTCTATTATACCCCATGATTCTTTCGCGGTGAGGTCACTAAGTTTTCCACCGGCCGCTTGGTCAATAGATCGCTTGGTGGGGAAGTTGACATGATCATAGAAGAGTTGGACTTGAAGCCAAAGATCAATGCCGTGATGAGGGACTTTATGGAGTAAGTCCTTGAATTGAGTCCATGCTTCGTATAGAGATTCACCTTGACATTGTTGGAACATCAAGATATCATTCCTAAGCTTAGTGGTTCTCCCCGGTGGGAAAAATTGAGCAAGGAATTGAGTGGTGAGATCATCCCAACTTGAGATGGAGCTGGCGGGAAGTCGCTCAATCCAATTACTAGCTTGGTCCCGTAGAGAGAATTGGAAGAGACGCAGACGCGTGGTCTCCCGAGTAGTAGCCTCGAGGTCTATGGAATCGACAATTTTAAGGAAATCCTAAAGATGCTGATTAGGATCTTCGAAACGAAGTCCATGGAATGCACTTCCGTTTTACACCAACCGGATGGTGTCGGATTGCAAGGCCGTAGTTTGGGCTTGGTCGGGAAGCTCAATGGTGTTCCTATAGCCTAGGTGGCTTGGTCTCGAGTATTCACCAAGAGTACGGCCTCTTGGCGGGTCATTTGGTGGTAGGTTGATGAATGGTGGTTGGTTATCACCTTCCATGATGAAAAGTGATGGGGTTACTAACAAAGGTCACGAAGAAGGGGGATAGACTACAAGGAAGCTAAAAATTGGAAAAAAAGTTTACTTGATAGGAATCAAGCAAGGAAACCTAAACGAGGTGGAATCCTAACTAGCTATTCTATTCCCCGGCAGCGGCACCAAAAACTTGATAACGCTACACTCGTCGTTCGGGGTCAAAGGAACTTCCTTTTCGTCGAGCAATTTTTTCAACACCCTAGGCAGTGAACCTAATCGTTGTAGTGTAGTATTAGGGTAAGCCACGGGAATTGATATCGTTCTCTAGGGGAATAGGAATGCTAGTGAGAAGTTACTACGCTAAGGTTGGGGTTGAGGAAGATTATTTTTTATCTTTTTATGTTTTTAGGAAATGGTAAGGTACGAATTTCGGGGTATTGGATTTGGGGGTTGGTATTTCTACCGATTACTCTATTCGTCTAATTATCTAATCTAAGCTGTATGTAGTCTATGTCTAATTATTGTGTGCTCGTATGATGATTTAAAGATGTGTTTATTTAGGTTTTATTACTCCTTAATTATCTCCTATTGATGGTTGAATTGTCACGTCCTTATTCTTAATCGCGTTGTGTGTCTGAGGTCGTAGGGTATGCGTTTATCCCTAACTCTTTGAAACTACCAAAGGTTATCGCCTAAAAAATCTCTAGGATTTATAAACTTAACACTAAGGTACTCTTCGGATGGTTTAGCCTACAATGACTCTAGGTACTATAAGCTAAGGTTCAACAAAGATTAATCAAGCATTAACTACACAACGGATGATCTATCGCAATACTAGATCATTAACATTTAAGATAAGAGACAACCAATCAATATTCAATAATTAAGTTTCATATCTCCTAAGCAAACACACAAGTAAATTAGTCGGACATGGGGAACATGCAAGCATACACACAATTAATTGAAGACATAATTGAATTAATGAAGTAAAACACTTATCTTGATGTAAGATAAGGTATGGAACCCTAAAATACTGTACAAGACAGCCTTGGTTCGGTTTAGGTTTTTACTCCTAAAGACTACACACTGAAAACTAAAAAATTCGGATTCTATATATAAGATTACAAGTGCGACGACGTCACCTTTTGATTTGTGACGCCGTCGGGTCGCCGTCATTAGGGTTTCGTCTTGGCCACGTTAGTCTTGCGACGGCGTCACCGTATTTTTGTGACGCCGTCCGCTTCAGTCTCTGACGTCGTCTGGATCAAATCTAGGTCGTCTGAGTTGCGACGCCCTACTCTTTTAAAACCTGAAGCCGTCACTTGTAAATGAGTAATTTGGCTACTGAGCCGTCACAAAAGTTGTCCGACGACGTCACTGTTTTGTGCCTGATGCCGTCACCTTCAGTTCCAGCAGCTTGAGTGTCTCGATTCTTGACTTTGGCCATTTTCTTCGTATATTCGCGCCTTTTCGTCCGAATAAGTATCATTCCAGCATTTTGCCTTCAAGATACCTAAAAGGTGAAAAGGAACGATATTAAGTAATAACGGATACAAAAGTGATCAAATAAGGGCTTAAACGACCCCTCAAAAAGGTACATTTTAATACCTTATCAGAAGTCTTCCTTTGAAGATCTCATATGGGGTTTTGTTATGTCTTTTGACAATGATTGACCTGTTTTGAGTGTAACAGGCTGTTTTGACTGCTTCAGTCCAGAAGTGCTTTGAGAGTGTTAAGCCATTTAACATAGTTCTGGTAGCCTCAATGAGAGTTCTGTTTTTCCTTTCAGCTACCCCATTTTGTTCAGGGGTGTAAGGAGATGAAATTTTTTGGGAAATTCCCTTTTCACCACAGAAATTCTCAAGCTCTTGATTTCTGAACTCAGTACCATTGTCAGTTCTGATTTGTTTAACGGTAATGTCATTCTGGTTTTCAATTTTCCTGATGAATGACATTATTTTATCAGCTGCCTGACTCTTTTTGGAAAGAAAGTATACCCAAGTGTATCTTGAGAACTCATCAACAATGACAAGTGTATGCTTCTCATGCTGGATTGATCTTGGACTGACAGGTCTAAACAGATCCAAGTGCAGGAGGTGAAGGCAGCTTTTGATGGAGAAATTTTTGTTTTGTTTTGATTGATGCTCTATGATGTTTGCCTTTTTCACAGGTTGAGCATGGTTTGTCTTTTGCAAAAACTAGTGATGGTAAGCCAAGGACTTTATTTTGTTTTGCCAAGTTGTTGATGTTTTTGAAATATAAGTGAGAGAGTCTCTTGTGCCACAGCCAGTTCACAGTTTCAATGTCTTTGGCAAAGAGACAAGTTCCATCTTGAGAGAGTGTTGACATGTCTAACACATAAACATCATGTCTCCTAGGAGCTATCAAAACAACTTCTTTGTTGGCATTGAAAACGGTGCCTTGTTTGTCATTGAATTGCACAATGTACTTAGCAACACATAATTGACTGACACTGATGAGATTGTATTTTAGACCATTGAAATAAGCTATTCTAAATAAACCTATTCCATTGCAGTATACTCAACCATAACCTTCAGTGGGACATGATGAGTTATTACCAAATACTACCTTAAGTCCTGGTTCCTTTACATACTTGTGCAGATACTTCTTAACGCCAGTCATGCTTCTTGAGCATCCACTATCTAGATGCCAAATAGGCTCCCTGGCGTGTCTCTGCACAAATAGTAAACTGAATTAGTTTCTCTTGCTAACCCACATGCTAGTGGGATTGGGTCTAAAGGTCTGCTTAAATTTGGCAATAGACTCATGGTTAGTGGTTGAGTGCATTGTGCTACCATAGGTTTTGCATTTGCTGACTGAGGGTGACTCAGTGATGCGGGGTTGTTTCAAACTTCTCCTTGCTTGGATGGCACTGTCATGCTGGGATGTCTTATGAGCTAGATTTCCGCAAATATCATAGCAGGTGTTCATGAGACAATCATTAGGATAATGATCATTGAAGCCACAGTGTGGACAAAGAGGAAAGGGTTTTGCTCTATGCCTGTGAGCTTGTATGGAGGTTGAAGCATGTTGATGACCAACATTGGTATGTCTTGCTTCACTGAATGAACTTACATACTATAAGTGATCAGAAGTTATGTGATCATCCTTTTTGCAGATCATACAAAAAAGGATTATGTAGCAATTATCAGTGGTATGACTGGTATAATGGCACAGATCACACTTCTGCCTGGGTTTGCTGTTGGATTTTGACCTTGATGAACTAGAGGAGGCTGACTTAGTTTCCTTGATTGAATCAGGAGCTTTTTCGATGGATTCCATCTTGTCAGTCAACTTCCTTACAAGTTCAGTCAGTTGATGGATTTGGTCTGCTTCAGTAGGAACTGAAGATGTGGAGGTCTCAGTGGGAATAGAGTCATCTTGGGTTGGTTTTGTTGGTCTTTTCAGGATGGTTCTACCAATTCTAGATCTTTCTTTAGGTGAATGAGGGTTGAATTGCATAGGAGTAAGCTCAGAGCTAGGTGCAGCACCCTGAAGAGGTTTCAGGGGTGGAAGCGGTGTTTGAGATTCGGCTTCAGACTCAGAGATGTGTTCAGTACTACTGGGCACATCAGGGAGTCCAAGCATGCTCTTTAGAGCTTGACTTTCAGGCTCTTGTATTCTTCCAGAATCGAAATGTGACAACTGGCAATTTAGGGAGTCTATTTTAGGTAACCGCATTACGTTAAACTAAACCGAGTTTTGCCTTTATCACTATTTTTATAAACCATGACTTGATTTATATCGTCTATTGGTTTTTATGATTTGTTTCATTATTAAATGAGTTATCGTATGAGTTTTAACTCTAGTTGGTAGGCACTATTCGATTCGACACTAAAAAAGCCTAAAACAAGAATTATTGTAACTTGTAGACCGTAACTCGAAAATTGACAAATAAATAGTCAAAACTCGTAGAAAAACGTAAATAACGATGTTGGAAAGTTAAATAAATGTTGTGAGACACTCGTGGGACAATATATGAGTTCGGGAATGGGTAAACTGGATAGTTACGAAAAATTACAACTCCGACGCCCCATTTTATGCAATGGCCGGCGCCCCCCCCCCCCCCCCCCTCCATATTTATTTATTTTTGAGTCCCTAGTGTCCATATATATAAGGGACCATCCACCCTCATTCACCTCTTTTATTTATCTCTCTAAAACACACACACCACTCTCCTTTCTCTCTCTAACCTCTCACTAAAAACCCTAGCCACCACCTTGTGGCTGCCACCACTGTTCCGGCCACCACAGCCCGCCACCAGCGCGTCACCCCCCACCTCCACCACCATATTGAAGCTCTCTTTCTCCTCTTTCCAACCATATATTACACGCTCCATTTGGACTTCAATAACACCTTCAAATCTTTGAATCAAGATTCGTACTTTTAGGGTTTCAAGTGAGTTTTGCAATTGGTGATTAGATATGGTAAATGGAACAAGTTTTGAGCTTGTTAGGGCAATAATAAGCCACGAATTTGAAATTAGGGTTTCGGCCCTATGAACAAATTTGGGGCTTTTGGGTGGAACATGAAATTAAAGCTAATTAGTGACTAAATAAACAAGTAATTAGTGTTTAGTAAATGTGTGGTGTATCAATTTGATGGGTCTTTGCATTTAGGGTTTAGTTGCATATTTTTGGTTAAGATAGATGATGGGTTTTGTGTTTGGTTAGTGTTTGGAGCTTGAATGATTGGATTTGGATGTTTTGGAATTGAATTGGTTGTGTTTGGTGATGAGTTATGGGGCGTACGAACCAAGGAACCCACGTAGGGTCATGGGTCCGAGTCTCAATTTGGTAGCTTGTTGGTTGATATAGTTGAGGTTTGGGTGAGACGCGTGGAGCCGAAAAGCTTTTAAGAGCTTGTTTGGTTCACGTGGTCTAGACCGCAACCGTGTCATGACCATTAGGGTCATAACATTAGTTTCGAGTATATTTGGTTGATTGATTGGTTGGCGAGATTGTTTTGAGTTGGTTTGGGATTGAATTGCGATATTGTGACTTTTACATTGGACTTGATATATATATTGTTGACTTTGGGCTACGTCGGCGTTACTTTGACTTTTTAGTCAATAGTTGACTCCGACAAAGCCGTAACATGGACTTTAAAATAATTTGGACTATTGATTGATTAAAAGCCGAGAAGTTATGACTCGTGCTTGTGGACTCGAAACGAATAACGATATGAGATTAATATTGGAATTTGACAGAATATATATATATATATATATATATATATATATATATATATATATATATATATATATATGAAAATGCTAATAAACTATGAAATAGAAATAATAAATGGGCTTTTGTACCAAAAATGTCGATAAGAAGTCTTATCTTGTTATTTACTATTTTTAAACGGAAACTAACGACTAAATTGGAAATGTTTTGCAATAAATAAGTAATTAATGTTTCGAGTACACGTTTATCAATAAATGTCAATTGTGGACATTTAATATTGGTTCAAGTATTTAATTTCTTACGTTGTGTGCATGGGTTACGGATAACCTAGCATTAATATTGTTGATCCACGTGGGTAGCGGACTTATTAGGTTGACGAATCTAATAAGAGCCCGTTAGGTATGTTGGGTAACCTTATTAATGGGTGACTTATCCTTATGACTCTTTAGGATACGATTGATTTATGGGATAATAAGCGACACGAATAAATAAATAAGTTTATCGAGTTGACGAATTCGATAAGGTCTACTATTTATTCCGAAACTTATTGGACTATGGAGCTTATCGTTTAGAGGTCTCATTGTGTCACATTGAGTTATATGTTGGTTGTTTGAGTGCATTCATGACATCATATTGATTCGATACACCCACATGAGGAATACCAAACACTAGGATTAAATGGTGAAACGAGACGTTTTTGGAAATAAAGAAGTGGAACATATTGGGGTAGATAACGTTGATTTGAGGAATATATATATATTAAAGTTGGTCTACATTAATAGGTTGTGCTGAGTCGATAGTTGCTGTGCTGTGATACCGTTATCTTCTGATAGTGTTTATTTGTGCGTTGATTGCTTGCGTTGATTGCTTGAGGTGAGTTTCATAGCCCCACTTTTATATACGTTTTAACTACGTTTTGAACTATTTTGGGGTGAGAATCATGCTGCTGTTTTTGGACCGTTAAAACTATTTGGATTTGCTTATATGCGTGACTGTTTAGATAGATGTGCGGTAGTCGTTTCCTTAGTCTAGGTTTAACCGTGCCTAACTAAGAATAGACTTCTACCTCGACCTAGTCCGGGGTTGGCAATTTTTCTAGATTTTGCCACGACAGTGCTGGACTAGAGTCGCTGGGCTCGAGTAGTCCTTGGATGCGGGACATGTGTTATGATTGGTGATCTGGGTAGGATCGGTGTGCAAACGGTATTTATCTATCTTAGGTCTTGCATAGCAAATCAACTTCTATTGGTCCACTATGATTTTGTTGAACTTAAACCTATGAACTCACCAGTGTAAGCTGACCTTTTAGCATGATTTCTCAGGTATTTGAGAGATGTTTGGATTACTTAATCGGTGGAAGCTTGGCAAGAAGGCGGGGTTCAAGGATCATTTCTGACTCTGATAAACTATGAGGACCTATTTTGTTAAACTATGTTTTGGGCCTAATATTTACTCTTTTGGATCAAATGTTTGGATTAACTAAATTTGGGATTGGTTTTGAATGTTAAATGACTATCTTTTTGCTATACTTGTGTGCGATACCAATCCAATAGTAATGCCCCGAAAACTTGATTAAGTCTTCCGTTGTACCGAGATTTGGGGGTGTTACAGATTGGAATCAGACTTCAAGGTTATAGAGAATTAGGTATTTTATAAACCCTAAACTATAACCACTTTTAAGAAAATTGATCCTCGACCGACGCACGCCCGCTTGCCAAGCCGAAGCTTCTTATTTGATTATGGTATGAACTGCGATTTGAATTATGAGATATGATTATTGGTTTTGGAAACGAGATATGATTATTGGTTTTGGAAAATTATTGAGATATTACGGAATTTGATTTGAGTAAACGATATATTGTGATTTTGGAATTTTGAACTCGATTGATTTGATATGGGATTATGTGATAGAACTGAACTTATGAGTTTTATTAAAGGCATGTTTTGAGTAATGCGGTACCTCTACTTTTAAAGCTTTCATTTTGTGATATATGTTTTGGTTAAGTTGATGCGCTTATTAAAACTAGTTGTTTCGAACACTTATACCTACCCTATGCCATTGTCACAGACTATGCCTTCACTAGCTTTTGATGTGTCTGAGGAGGTCCTTGCTATTGCTAGTTCGCCAGCATGGACTCTCATGACGGTTGCGCAAGGTGATCCTTATGAGATTTCCCGTCACTCTAGTTCATCATCATCAGATCATCCTAGCTCATCTAGGCAGCTCACTTTACATCAGGTTTTAGCGCGAGCACAGACTCCTAGGCTTGCTTATAGCACTGCCCACATGTCTGTGAGACCACCATCATCACCTACCCGTTTAGCAGCATCACCATGTCTTAGGAGGCCTAGATCTCCTAGTATACCACCTCAGGATTTACCTGCACAGAGACTCCGACTCATGAACTCTTCCCCTATGGATGAGGGCGAGGAGGAGCATGAGGTCGAGGAGGAGCATGACATTGAGGAGCAGTATGTTGATGAGGATGAGGATCCTCAGGAAGAGGATGATGAGGATATCCCAGAAGGGGGTACTCCACTATTGCAGAGTCCTGCACATTCTCTGGGACCAGGTTCTCCTTTTCTTGAGCCTGAGTCCCCTGGACAGCCTTTAGACATCGACTCACCACCTTACTCACCTTACATAGGTAGCCCGTTAGGATCTGAGATACCATCGGAGATTGCTTCAGAGCCCGAGGAGTATGGTGAGACGGGTCTGATGTGGGAGAGGATTACATCACAGGGTACTAGGCTTAGTCAGTTGACGGATCGATTGGTTGGAGTATCTAGGGCTAGTATTGAGGATCTGAGAGTTGATATGGGTACTATAGTCCGGAGAACAAGGGTTTTGCGTGAGGGTATGTCGGAGCTCCAGGAGCAGGTTGGGGACCTGCTGAGAGGGTTCGCGAGAGCTCGTGATGCTGATAGAGCGATTTGGCGTAGGATTGGTGAGTTGGAGAGACAGGTCGCAGAGCTTAAGAGTGATCGCGACGCTCGACGTGTTGAGCTAGCATCATTGTGGAGAGAGGTTGACGATGTTAGGAGGTCAGTGAGTGGTATTCGTAGACGTGGCTAAATAGTATTAGATTTATGGTTTTGTACCATCTTGAAACTAAGTAGTACTTGGTTCGAGATGTAGGATTATCCTAGTTGTTTACTAGTTTCGTTATTAGGATCGTTTTTGATTTCTTCATATCCTTCCATGTATTTCCACTTTTGAAACCTATGAGTTATGGTTATGGGAACATGCATCCTGTAGTTATGATGCGGTATCTGAATGTTTCGCTTTGGTATAGCGTTATCCCTGTTGGCCTTGATTATGTATTTAGGCGTTATTGGGTAACCCTTGGAACCCAACTCTATTTTAGAACGTGAATTGTGAACTTATGAAACTGTTCTTCTTGCCTATAGAATGATGGTAACAAGACGAAACCCGCGTAGGAACAACCGAGCAGCTCCTGCTGCTGTTGTTGCCCCTGGTCGTCGAGGTCGTCGTCCGGCCCTGACCACACCATATGTTGAGAACCCAAACATTGATAACCCAGCTGTAGAAAACCCGAATGTGAACGACCGTGCTGAGAATGGTCCTGTTCCACAAAACCCTCCACTTGTGAACCCAACCCACATTGACCAGCTAGTTTCGCAGCGTGTCGCTGAACTACTAGCTGAGGCTAATCTTTCTAGCACCTCTAGTGGAACCCCAATGCTGAATCGAACTCGAGGTTATACCTACAAAGAGTTTCGATTCTGTGGTCCTATTGATTTTGGAGGAACTGAGGGAGTAGTTTACCTGACTAGGTGGTTGGAGAAAACTGAATCTGTGTTTGCTGTGAGTAACTGTGATGAGGATTGTAAGGTTAAGTATGCAACATTCACCTTGAAGGAAGAGGCGTTGACCTGGTGGAACAACTATCACAGATCAGTAGGAATTGATGTAGCTTATAGTATGACTTGGACTCAGTTTAAGACTCTCCTGTTTAAGACTTGTTGTCCTAGGAATGAAGTTAAGAAGTTAGAGAGTGAGTTCTGGAACCACAAGGTTAAGGGTACTGACATGGCGACTTATACTCGTCATTTCCAAGAGTTATCATTGCTTTGCCCTGAAATGTTTTGCACCGAAGAACTTAAGATTGAAAGGTATACTGATGGATTGACTTTGTCTACTCGAAATGATGTCATCACTGCCAAGCCAGTTAATTTGCAAGAGGCAATTGTTGTGGCTCAGAGTTTGATGGACTCTTGTGTGCTAGAATTAGGAGACAAGAGTAAGAATGATAGGAGTGATAAGAGGAAGAGGAACGAAGTTGCAAAAGGGAATGGCAACAAACGGCAAGAGACAGCCAAAGTGTTCGCCATAGGAAATGGAGGTAGGAAAGATTATGAAGGTAGTAAGCCTGTGTGTGGTCGTTGTAACCGATACCACCAAGGACTATGCCCGAATATGTGTAGGAAGTACTCTAAGGTAGGACACTTGGCCAAAGACTGTAGGTCCTGACCACTTGCTGCAGCTCAAACTGCACAAGGAGCGGACTAGAAGGCCACTATCACCTGTTTTGGATATGGAAAGAAGGGACATTTTAAGAATGAGTGTCGAGAGCCGTGGATGAGAGGAAATCCCGGTAATGTAGGAGGATTTGCTAACCGAGGTGTAGGAGGTAATGGCTTAAACCCTGTGAAGCGTGAGGTTGTAGAAAACCAGGGAAACCATGGTGCTAGGAATCAGCAGAGAGACATGGAAACAACGCGTGTTTACGCTATTGGGAAGGAAGCTGGTGAGGACCCAAACGTAGTTACGGGTACGTTCCTTCTGAATAATCGCTATGCTTCCATACTGTTTGATACTGGTGCGGATATGAGTTTCGTATCCACCAATTTTATGCCATTGCTAGGAATCTCCCAAACACCTCTAGGGTTTAGTTACGATGTGGAATTAGCGAATGGGAATAGAGAGAAGATAGATACCGTAGTTCGAGGTTGAACCTTAAGTTTCCTAGACCGCCCATTTAGTATAGACCTATTGCCGGTTACCTTAGGAAGTTTTGACGTCATTATCGGAATGGATTGGTTGTCGAAGAACGGTGCACACATCATTTGTGATGAGAAGATTATGCGTATACCGTATTGCGGAAAAGTTATGAGCATACAAGGAGATCGGAGCGAATGTGGAAGTCCTTCCCGGTTGAGCATCATCTCCTGTATTAAGGCCCAGAAGTACATCGATAGAGGAGGCTGTCTTTTCTTGGCTCGAATTTTTGAGAAGAAAAGTGAGAAGAAGAGTGAAAGACACCTTAATAATGTACCCGTTGTTAGAGAATTTCCAGATGTGTTTCCCGACGATCTGCCAGGGATTCCACCTGTCCGACAAGTGGAATTCCAAATAGATTTGATACCCGGTGCGACACCCGTAGCCCGGGCACCTTATCGACTTGCTCCAAGAGAATTGGAGGAACTATCTAAACAGTTGGCAGAATTGTTAGAGAAGGGATTCATTTGACCGAGTTCGTCACCGTGGGGAGCACCAGTGTGGTTTGTGAAGAAGAAGGATGGATCGTTTCGGATGTGTATTGATTATATGGAATTGAATAAGTTAACAGTGAAGAACCGATATCCGTTACCTAGAATAGATGATCTATTCGACCAACTCCAAAGAGCTAGTGTCTTTTCTAAGATCGATTTACGATCTGGTTATCACCAGCTTAGAGTTCGAGAGGAGGATATGCCTAAGACTGCATTTAGGACTCGTTATGGACACTATGAATTCCAAGTGATGTCGTTTGGTTTGACCAACACACCAGCGATTTTCATGGATCTCATGAACCGAGTGTGTAAGCCATACCTAAATAAGTTTGTGATAGTATTCATAGATGACATCTTGATATACTCTAAGAGTAGCGAGGAGCACGAAGAGAATTTGAGGCTCATTTTAGGATTGCTGAGAGAGGAGAATCTGTATGCCAAATTCTCTAAGTGTGAATTTTGGGTTCCGTCAGTGCAATTGTTAGGTCATGTGATAGATAGTCGAGGAGTTCATGTTGACCCAACTAATATTAAGGCCATTAAGGAATGGGCAGCTCCTAAGAACCCATCAGAAATCCGACAGTTTCTAGGGTTAGCAGGCTACTATAGGAGATTCATTGAGGGATTTTCTAAGATAGCTAAGCCGCTGACCAAACTAACACAGAAGGATGTTAAGTATGAATGGGGAGAAAAGGAAGAAGAAGCATTCCAACTTCTGAAGGAGAAGTTGTGTAGTGCGCCCTTCCTAGCTTTGCCTGAAAGAAGCGAAGAATTTGTCGTGTACTGCGACGCTTCGCATAAAGGCTTAGGTGCTGTTTTGATGCAACGTAAGAAGGTGATTGCTTATGCATCCCGACAACTTAAGAAGCATGAGAAAAACTACAACACCCATGACCTTGAGTTAGGTGCTGTAGTGTTTGCTCTTAGGATTTGGAGACATTACCTGTATGGAACCAAGTGTGTAGTATTTACCGATCACAAGAGTTTGAAGCATATCTTAGATCAGAAGGAACTGAACATGAGACAACGTCGTTGGTTGGAATTGCTTAGTGATTATGACTATGAGATTCGTTATCATCCTGGTAAGGCTAATGTTGTGGCTGATGCACTTAGTCGTAAAGAGGACATTCCACCCCTACTTGTTAGATCCTTAGGAATGACCATTGTTTCGCCCTTACCGTAGCAAATTTTAGCCGCCCAAGTAGAGGCATTGACGGAAGAGAACCGTCCTTATGAGAATCTTCATGGAATGGTAGAAAGTGAAAATGGCTTCTTGAAGCGTTCCGACGGAACATTATGCTTCAAAGACAGAAGCTGGATACCATTTCATGGTGGAATCCGTGAGTTGATTATGCATGAGTCGCATAAATCAAAATACTCTATTCATCTCGGAGCTGATAAGATGTATCAGGATCTTAAGAAACTTTATTGGTGGCCCAATATGAAAGCCGATATAGCTCAGTATGTTAGTTGGTGCCTGACTTGTTCCAAAGTTAAGGCCGAACATCAGAAACCATCAGGACTTTTAGTTCAACCCGAACTCCCAGAATGGAAATGGGAGCGAATAACCATGGACTTTATCACTAAACTACCGAGAACAGTTAGCGGCAATGACGCTATCTGGGTAATCGTTGATCGTTTAACTAAGTCTGCTCACTTCTTAGCTATTAGTGAAACCGATAGTCTTGATAAGCTTGCTCGATTGTATCTTAAGGAGGTAGTATCGTGTCATGGAGTACCGATATCTATCATTTCCGATAGGGATAGTCATTTTACATCCCATTTTTGGAATTCGTTACAAACAGCATTAGGAATGAATTTGGATATGAGTACTGCTTACCATCCACAAACCGATGGTCAAAGCGAGAGAACCATTCAGACTTTAGAAGACATGCTTAAAGCATGCGTTATTGATTTCGGCAAAGGCTGGGAGAGACACCTCCCTTTGGCCGAATTCTCTTACAATAATAGTTATCACTCTAGCATTAAGGCCGCCCCATTTGAGGCACTGTATGGCCGAAAATGTCGTTCTCCTGTTTGTTGGGCTGAAGTTGGCGAGAGTCAACTTACAGGTCCCGAACTTGTCCTAGAAACCACTGAGAAGATAGTACAGATTTGTAATCGGTTGCAAACGGCTCGTGATAGACAAAAGGGTTATGCCAATAAGAGACGTAAACCATTAGAATTTCAGGTTGGAGATCGTGTTATGTTGAAAGTTTCCCCTTGGAAAGGAGTGATTCGTTTTGGGAAATGTGGAAAACTCAATCCCCGATATATTGGTCTCTTTCCAATCCTGGAAAGAATCGGACCGATAGCATACCGCTTGGAGCTACCATCGGAACTAAGTAGTGTACACAATGTCTTTCATGTTAGTAATCTTAAGAAATGTCTTTCGGAGGAAAACATAGTGGTGCCTTTAAGAGATATTTGTATTGATGAGAAATTGAATTTTGTTGAGGAACCGATTGAGATTATGAACCGTGAGATCAAAAGGCTGAATAATAGCCGTATTCCAATTATTAAGGTTCGTTGGAACTCCCGGCATGGACCAGAGTTCACTTGGGAACGTGAGGAAGTTTTCCGTAGGAAGTATCCTAAACTTTTCATGACATCAAGCAACTCGGAGTGAAACCCGGGACGGGTTTCTTCTGAGGCTGGGAGGCTGTGACAACTGGCAATTTAGGGAGTCTATTTTTGGTAACCGCATTACGTTAAACTAAACTGAGTTTTGCCTTTATCACTATTTTTATAAACCATGACTTGATTTATATCGTCTATTGGTTTTTATGATTTATTTCATTATTAAATGATTTATCGTATGAGTTTTAACTCTAGTTGGTAGGCACTATTCGATTCGGCACTAGAAAAGCCTAAAACAAGAATTATTGTAACTTGTAGACCGTAACTCGAAAATTGACAAATAAATAGTCAAACTCGTGGAAAAACGTAAATAACGATGTTGAAAAGTTAAATAAACATTGTGAGACACTCGTGGGACAATATATGAGCTCGGAAATGGGTAAACGGGATAGTTACGAAAAATTACAACTCCGACCCCCCATTTTATGCTATGGCCGGCGCCCCCCCCCCCCTCCATATTTATTTATTTTTGAGTCCCTAGTGTCCATGTATATAAGGGACCATCTACCCTCATTCACCTCTTTTATTTATCTCTTTAAAACACACACACCACTCTCCTTTCTCTCTCTAACCTCTCACTAAAAACCATAGCCACCACCTTGTGGCCGCCGCCACTGTTCCAGCCACCACGGCCCGCCACCGGCGCGCCACCCCCCACCTCCACCACCATATTGAAGCTCTCTTTCTCCTCTTTCCAACCATATATTACACGCTCCATTTGGACTTCAATAACACCTTCAAATCTTTGAATCAAGATTCGTGCTTTTAGGGTTTCAAGTGGGTTTTGCAATTGGTGATTAGATAAGGTAAATGCAACAAGTTTTGAGCTTGTTAGGGCAATAATAAGCCACGAATTTGAAATTAGGGTTTCGACCCTATGAACAAATTTGGGGCTTTTGGGTAGAACATAAAA